>JALGBA010003956.1:1827500-2427500 GCA_023970755.1 Azemiops feae
AATGGGACAAATCATCATGGCCATCTCACTGCAGCCAACTCACCATGGGACAACTTGTGGCAGCCAACTTGCCATGAGAAAATTCAACACAGGATAACTCAGTGCAATAAATGCAATAAATAAATGCAATAAATCCACTAGTGTTTCTTTGACATTATTTCCATTGACAAAAATGTCAATGGAACATTTATTGCATTGAGTTATCCTGCATGGATTATCCAATAGTGAATTGTAGCACAGAGAGTTAGCTGCAGTGAGCTGTCCAATAACGAGTTGGTCATGGCAAGATGGCCATTGTGAGATGGCCATGGCATGTTGGCCGCATCGAATTGGCCGTGGTGAGATGGCCTCAGCGAGTTGGTTGCAGCGAGTTGTCCTAGACCCTTCTCTGTTGCTGCAGGAGCTTTGAAAGGTTTAGTTCAGTGGTTCTGAGTTAGAGAAGACAGCTAGCAAAGTAATCCAAATCTCTTTAGCAACTGCCAGGAAGATTGAGATGAAGATGGCTTTCACCCATAGTTGTGCACATTAATTTCAAGATGTCACAATTGTACCCATAGAAAGTTCTCTGTGGGGACTAGGCATCCTTCTGCTGACTGTAATCTCTGAAACAATAAGTTTTTTTTAAATTTATTGAACCCCATGCTTCTTTATTTCTGGAGTGGCCTAAAAGTAAGATCCTTAAGTGGAGATGGTAGAGTGTCTTTCTCCCCCACTATTAAACATAAAATATTTAAATATAAAAATATTCAATAGTTAAATATTTTCTCCACTCTTATTGTTACTATTCTGAGCCATCAGGAATCCATCAAGTGGTGGATTCCACATCACTCACCTCACTTATTGCTTTTTCATCACATAGTCTCCTACAACAAGTGGTTAAATCTTCTGTACCCCTTGGCTTGACTATATAGATTGCCAGCTATTCATAGCTTATCCCACTGTGATATAATTATCCATGGCTGCTCTTATTTTTCCTCCTTTCATACTAAATCTGTAATCTTCCTTTTCAAATGGCATATACTTCCACTTCTATAAATGATTCTATGTGATCAGTAGGAATGTGTCTCATTAACATCTCTAATACATGCTGCTTGCGGTGTACATTTCATGTAAGAACATATAAAGCTTACTTTCCACAAAAATTAATAGTGCAAATTAATCCAGCAAAAGGTCCCTTGTATTATCTGAATTTTTATATATCTAAGTATATTCATAATAACAATGAACAGATTGATTTCATTCTTAGAATATCAATGCCATTTAAATACATTTCAGAGATGAACTATTTTTCTATTTGATTGTCTATCTAGAATGATTTGTAATTATTTTCATCTTAATGAGATCAAAACCTGTAGTTTCAAAATCATTTTAGTCTCTCTGTTTTTCTCCCCCCCTCCCCTCCCCCTCTCTCCCTTTTCCCATTACATCTCTAGCAGGAAACAGGATAAATTTTGGGTAGAATCCAGAACACATTAGCCTTCTGTTTCATGCTGACCTCACGCAATTAGTCCAGGAGAGAAAGGAGTCCTCTGATACAAAATTAATTAATAATGGTATGAAAGAGTCTTTCTGAATGCTACCATTCATTTAAATGTATTTTTCTAAATTCTTGGATAGAATTATCTCAAGAATTTAGGGATAAACCAAATGGTATAAAGTGATGAAATAAATCTGCACAAGAACATACAAGTTATTTAGTATACAATATTCCAATAATGATCTAATTAATACTATGGCTTTGGATTTCTTCCCAAGTGATGGATCCTGACTGTTGTATCACTTTTGTCTAGCAAGGGACAAAAAAACCTCTGGGAGCACATAGACAGTTATCACCCTGAGTCAAATGTCCAATGGCTTATCATGTCAGAATTATGGTACCTATTAATCCTATTAATATAGTATTTATTTGCCTAATACATTTTGCTGTCTGAAGTGAAAGACAAAATCGTACATCCTGCTTGGTACATACATTAAGACCAAGAAAATCAGTAATCAAATCTTATGTCAACACCATTGACAGAGTAATGTCACCAATATATTGAGAACACAGGAGATTTAATGATCTCCAGGAGATCTCCAGGAGAGATTCTGTGATGGATACCAATCTTTTTTCAATAAATAGAATAACTCAGATAACCTGCTGTCTGAAATGGCCATTTTACCATTTATCAATTCAGTCAATCACTCAGTCAATAATATAGGGTATGGTATGTTAGAAGGCAAAATTATTGTATTATGCAAAAAGCCATATGGGAAAGGATAGTTCTAAAGAGAAGCTAACTTTATTTTAAGGATGTGCCCAATCTAGAGATAAAAGGAAAGATTTTTTTGTAAAAGTATAAAAGTAAGTAGCAAAAGACATATCTAAATTGGTATTGCTATACAAAAAAATGGAACTCAATTGTGTATAAACTAAATACAATTTCATAGTAGACTGCAAAAAAGGAGAGAATTTTAACCATGAAATGTGATTATAGAAATAGATCAGCAGACAAATAAGCACTCTAGCATCATGTTGTTCCCTGGCTTGCAAAAACATTTCCACTATATCATGAACTTTCTGTAACACCCATTGACATGAACACAAAAAGATCAAAACTCTGCCTAAAATAGTAAATATGCCAGTTTTGCTTTCTTTCATATTATTGTTGATTTGAAATTCAAATAATTTCCATTTCACTTATTAACGTATTTGAAATTTTAATAAATTCTCATTTTTAGAAAAAGAATCACATGAAGTTTTCACCCCTTTCTAATAGCAAATTGAACTATAATATGATGTAATTTCAACCTGTGGATTGACCTTGCTTCTATAAATACAGGATTATTTCTCTAGGCAAGAACTATGGCAGATTCCCTAGGAAAAAACTATGACAGATAGATCATGGTGCTATTTTTAAAAGTAACATTCTCTATAATAACTGTTCATGACAGTATAAGTTCACACATGCTCATCTTAACTTGTGCAAAATAAATGTACTTTATTCTAAATTAATTCCAGATCAGAACGTAAAGCTAAATAATTTAGTAGTTTTCCCATTTTTGTCATTATATATTTATAATATTTTCATATTATATTCTACACAGCCTCATGTCATCATAGCCTTTTAATGAAATTAAAATTAAATCTATTATAAAAGTTTTGACAATGTACATAGGTTATCTAATTTATGGTGTGAATTCAAATTGACAACAGTTAATGGAGACAATTTTGAAGACAAACATCTGCAAACAGATAATACTACAATCATATGCTTCAGGAAAAGTAGTTAAAATGTTTGCACTGAATTCAAACATGTTAAATCTAAAGGTCATCAAAAAGTTGTATTTTTTTCCTAATTGGTTTTTTTAAAAGCATTGAGAACATGTATTATCACTATTATCTCTGTTGATTGTGTGTAAATCAAGAGCACAATGCTTCATTTACAGCAATCCACCGTTTCTCCTCAACAGTCTTAGTTTTCTGTTATGGGATGAAGGTAATAGTGGAAATCTCTAAATTCAAGATACTACTTTCACATAATTTATGACTGATAGACCCACAATGTGTGAATTAAAGCCTACTAAAAATCAGCTTCTTTTCTTTAACTTAATCATTTAATCATTTAATCATGGTAATCATTTACTGAAAGAATCTAGTAAAAGAAGGTTAGAAATATGTGTTTTTCTGATTTCAGAGACATGTAATTTATGATAAATTTATATTGGAAAATTGATGTTTTACAGAGTTATGATAAATTTATATTGGAAAATTAATGTTTTACAAAGAGACTTCATATTTCCAAACAAATCTATGTAGGCAGTAATATTTTCATGATAAGGTGTAAAGAAAATGTGACTAGCAAAATGAGTTGTTTGGTAGTATTATCTTGCTTATGGATATTTTTTTTCTAAAAAAATCCACCAGATACCTTACGTTTGCTGCTATGTTTAAGCCTCAAGTTAAGCTTTTATTTGCTTAAGCTTCTAAATGAACAATAATTGTAAAAATAAAATGATAGAAGATTAAATGTATTCCTCTGGACTTCTTGAATGTTATGCCAAGTGAAAATGGATATGATTAATTTCCAGTTGCAATAGTCTGGCACAAACCCATTTAAGAAATTGCACTCAGATGAAAGGATTTCAGTGCCAGCTGAAAAACAAAATCATATGGTTCTTCTTAAGGAAGAAGGAAATAACCTTGGGTTAGTAATCAATACAGCGGACTACTAAACAAAGTCACCATTGGAATTCATTTCTGTGAAAAATGTGTCTTTGTAATTGTATTGAAGAATTTTAAAAAGGAAAATAAGAACTAATAGAAAGTAAGAAAAAGAAAAGAAGCAAGCTAGAAAAAGCTAAAAGTGCAATAAAGTAAAAAAAGTAAAAGAAAAATGGAAAGAAAAAAGAAAAAATAGCTTTCAATCTTCTATGCAGCACTTATAAGTACAATAACTTGGAATTATTGAAAGATAAAAATAATATAAAGAACAAAAACTATTAAGAATCAAGTTAACTGAAAATGAAAGCAGAACCAGAAGAAATCTAATTAATTTAAAATAGAAATCTCTGTAACATTATTAAACTTATAAAAAGCAATTACAACATACAGAATACTAATTCACTATTAGTATTAGTAGCATTAAGGATGCTAATGTTATTCTTTTAAAATATTTAAAGCCTTTTTCAATAAAATCAACATTTAGAATTAACTTGTACTCACTTTAAGAGAGTTATTAGATTTGCAAATTTAATTAATTATCTATTATGCCAAGAATGCCTTGAAATAATATAATGTTTTTGTTTTCTTATAAGCATATGCTTATTTTATATGACTTTTTCACCAACCTGATTAAATTACTCTTTGTTTACTTACTTGGCATTCTCTTCTCCTATTTGGATAATACTTGCAACATCAAATGCAATTTCTGTGGTTTCAAGTCTCTTAGCCCCAGAGAGTCTACTGAATATATCTAGTTTATAGTAGTCTAAGATGTCTATCATTATACTTAATTGTACAATTAAGTATAATTTCACTTTGAAATTAGTGGAATGTGTGTGTGACTTCAAGCCTAGAGAAGGAACTATTACAAAAGTAATCATATAACCAAGTGTGAGATATAGCCATGTATGCCTTCTGTGGAAACATACTGACATTTTATAAAATTTAAAATATTTCTATGCTTCCCTCTCTTGAAGGCTCTCAGTGGCTAACAATAAAAAGTATCATACCAAAAAAAAACACCATTTGAAAACTGATTTGAAGAAACAAATGAATATAATAAGTATCTGAAAAGTATTATAAGAAATGGATATACAGTATATATTGTATATATAATGTCATACATCCACCAATGCACCCCAACATTCAATGCATGCCTTTCTGCCAGGTATTAATTGTTCCCCTGTTACCTTAAAATGGGTTGCTGGACAACTTTCAGAAGGTGCAAATATTTTCTTTTTTGGTGCCCATAATTACCACTATGTAGGCTCAAATAATAAATTTTCAATGTCTTCACTCAGCAGTGTTCTAGATGTCTCTTTGGTTGTTTCATCTCTCTAGGTTCTTCAGAGAATGCCCTCTGAAAACCAGTAGGATCCATTAGTCTCCTGGGGTAAAGAGAGATCTAATAGATCTTCCTTATTGCAACTGTGCATCAGATTGAAAAACTCTAGCATCAAAGAATTGATGGAGCTAAGCCCATTGTCAGCCAATTTTAAATCACATTTCACCCTTCCTCCAAAACAAAAAAACGTCAACCACATCCTATGTGCATTGTGGTTTCATAATGTATGGCCATCTCCAGAATCTCTCATCCAAAGAAAGCAGATTGAGGTCTTCCAGCAAAACACAGTCTTTTGAAATAAGGTCCAGAAGCCTGGAAGGGATGCCAACAGACACCACAGGAAGTTGTATACAATCAACAAACCAACCAGGCCAGTATCAGAAACAAGCTGACATCTGATTTTCAGTGTTTGAAATATTTTCAATTTTTCGAATAACATTGGTGTTTAAAAAATAGAATGCTGGATACTTGTTCCACTATTGTGTAGGATAAGAGACTATAATGCAGTGATAGAAATCCCAGGCTAAATTCCTGACATTTCTAGATAGCAAATCATATTAGGTGGACTTTATTTAATGGCAAAGACCAGCTGCACATTGCATGAATACATCTGTTCATAAAAACAGTAACAGTTATTAAAAATAAAAGTATGAAAAAAAAGATTAGACTTGTTTTTAGCATTTAGCATTTTGATTAGTCATAAATTTATTTTTAAAAAAGATTGTTTCAGGGATATCCAATCAACACTAGCATTAGAACAAAAGTTTGTAATCCTCCCCAAAATCTTAATAAGTAAAAACAGAAGCCTTTTCATCCCATCTTTAACAACTATAATCACTTTAATACACAGCCTTGTCCCCGAGTAAGATCTTCATATTCTTTTCCTCATGCATTTTTGAGCTCTTTCTTGCTTTCGGTGATTATGCCTGCTAGATTTGGAAGATAGTAAGCATAGGGCGGTATTCATTGTTATGCATTACTTCATCTATTAGTTTGTCAGAGTTGCTCACAATTAATTAACATGCTCTCATACTTTGGTTTTAAATCATCCATGTCATTTGTTATTGTTTTGTATATTGAACATTGAAATCTTATGGGATGCAAGCTGAAACTTTTATGCCATCTCATCAAATGGGAGCTCAGCATGGCATATTTCTAAGGAAAAATGAAGTTGGAGGAAACTCCAGACTCTTATCATCCTGAGATTCCATGTTATCAACATCAAGTCCTCCCTACTCTCTAAATGACACATTATCTCATATTTTAGGATAGCAAACTTTTGTTTGTCCCCACTGAACAATTTTCTTTGCCACTAATTAGCATTTTATTTTATTTTTCATTTGTTCTAATTAATGTAGGCTTTTAAGTAGCTTTATTACAGGACACCTATTACTTTGGCCACCTAATGAGAAGGAAGGACTCACTGGAGAAGAGCCTAATACTGGGAAAGATTGAGGGCAATAGAAGAAGGGGACGACAGAGAATGAGATGGCTGGATGGAGTCACTGAAGCAGTAGGTGTGAGCTTAAATGGACTCCAGAAGATGGTAGAGGACAGGAAGGCCTGGAGGAACGTTGTCCATGGGGTCACGATGGGTCGGACACAACTTTGCAACTAACAACAACAACAATATGATGGCATATCTAATTTTTTATTACAATTGTAATTTGCAGAGAAATTTGCACATTATATGAGAATGAATTGTACTGAAACTTTACAAAAAGTAATACAGGAGTTTTACACTCCTTTAAATTCATTATTTAGGGTTAGAACATCAGTGTATGAAATTGGTAGCACCAGTAACCTTTATGGGACTAAAACCCATATCAAATTTTAAAATGGTAGGTTAATTTGTTATAGTTGTTGAAATGAACAGTGCTTTGATATGGTGTTTATTGTTTGGCTTGAGACTGAAAGGATGAATGATCATAAATTATTTTATGACTTTCATGAAATAAAGCAGTTGTTATACTAAATTCAACTAATTAATGCATTAAAATGATGCACAACAATTTAAAAGAAAAGATTGGTGAAGCACAGCTACTACATGGAACATAAAGCAAAGCGCTAACCTTACTATCTTCACAATGTCAATGTCTTAGTGCAAGTATGATATTACCAAGAACAGTTCCATCAGTCACAGAATCCAGCACATTTATTTATTCAGTCATCCATTTATTCACTCATTTATTTAATTACATTTCTGGACCCCCCTATCTCAATGAAAGAGGGACTCTTTTCCCCATTAAGTTTACATAATATAATAGTTCCAAGTAAATGAGTTTGGGGTAGCAGTTTCAGTCAAAGTTTCTGGGTTATTTATGTTTAGATCATATGTTAGAATTTTGAAGTATATCTGGCTAACCACAAAGCAGAAAAACAAATTCATATTAATTATTCAAGAACTCTATTATAAACCTGTGTCAGGAAGATATACATGAAAATTTTATTGTAATTCCAGAGTTTTAAAGTGACAATATTGTAACACATGTTTAATTAATTGCAATCATCATATGTATGTGTATGTCATAAAAATAAAACTGCTGAGAAGTTGTAATGGATTGTTGAAGGAAAAGTCTTCATCAGGGTTCAGTCCAAGCCGGGAATAAACAACATGGTGACTGCTTTAGAAAGAAGATTGCAATTTATTGAAGAGGAGAGCCAGACAGAAAGATGGCTCTGGAAGAAAAGAAAGGGAGTACATGTAGAGAGTGGGTTTTATACCCTCTGGGGCTCTTGAGTTTGTTTTCTGTTCCTGTTTGAGGCTTTGTATTTCCTGTGTCATGTACTTTGACCTGAGTCTGAGTGTGCCCTTTTGGCATCTGTGGGTTAATCCTATTATGTCCTGTCTTAGAGTTTGGGTGGGGTATGCAGATTTTAGGTTTCTTTGTCTTCTTAATCTTCTAGCTGGAGGCCTTCAACCTTCCTGAATGGATTATTAATCTGCATTTCTATAGAGCTGGTTTCTGCTTGAGGGAGGGAGACTTGGGGCTATTAAGAAAAACTGGGCATGCTTTTCTACCTCTTTAAGATCCTTTGAAGAAATATAATATTCTGCCCTTTTAATATTTCCTTCTCTGGGGGGACTGACTTTCCACAGGATGAATCAAACAATCTCAGGATTAAAAGATAATCTGATCCAACTTTTAAAAATGTTATTTTAATCATAATTTTACAATATGCATATTAATACTGTGATATGTATATTAATCCTTTTTATGATTCAGAACTAACCTGAATACCATGTCAATATATTTTCTCTGTCTCTGTGTCTATGTATTCAGCTAAAGGATGGTGATATTTGACAACAAGAGAGAATGTCTCAATATATCTTCATTTATTACTATATTAATAATCTATATTTATTCCCATGTAATGGGAATCTCTTGTGTTACCAAGATTATATCATTATTACTGTTATTGCTCCACTGTTTGCTTAGAATAGCAGCGGTGTGCTAATAATGCTGCAGATGACATTGTTAAATATATAACAGAGAAAATTTCAGGAACTTGATTGCAAACTAAGTACATTAAATCTATCAGAAGCTGAGCTACCTAGTTTCATCCCTATTTTCACAAAATCACATCTCCAGATACTGGCATTTTTGCACTGAATTTAAACAGTACAATGAAATATTGGGAAGAATGGCCATTCAACTATTTTTTTTTTTAATAACAGAGGCTTGTGTTTTTAATCCAGATTTTTATAGAGAGTAACAATCTATTCTAGAATCAGGCTGCCTTTAAGATTGCCAGATTATCATTCCCACTCCCCTTTAAGATTGTTTTATGAGTTTAGAAAGAGCAATACAGAAATAAAAGATTTGATGAGGTTGGTAATAGATGTTGGATTGTGAATACTTTTTTTTTAAGTTTACTTACTTTCTGCTTTTATTTTTCCACTGTTCTAAGAAATCTACATAGATGGAAAAGGAATGGAATAATTGGGAAATTTTGTGTTTCAAACATGAAGAAATCAACATTTCATTTTTTCTTTTTCTAAGTAAATCTGAACAATAGATACAATCTTAATAGAATCTGGCAAAACATAATGTAAATGCTAGCAATTTGAGCATTTGATATCTAGTTCCACATCCCACCATCAGATAACTGATAACTACACTGTTCAGCAATTAAATCCCTTCCCTTTGTTTTCTGGCCTTCCTTACCATTTCTTAAACACTTCAGATTGTACATACAAATAAGAAAGCATAGGAAATATTAGTCTATTCAAACATTTCACTCAGTTTCTGCTGCCATAATACCAGATTTAACCATTTTTGACAGGATCATCCACAACTATGAGCAGCCAAAGAGTCTTGATCTCTATTCCTGAGTTTCAACGCCTTTCATATTTCCATTGTTTCTAAAAACAAAAACAAAATTAATGGCACATCTTGTTTAGAGAAAACTGAGGTATTAAGTCCATCTCCTTTGAGATCATGGTTATTTTTTTTTCTTTTTATTTTTCGTGGACACTTAAAAGGGCAAAATTAGAGCTAATCACCCATTCTTTTGTGCAAGCTTTTGAAATTTCCCCCAATTCTAGCTATGTGAATATGTCTTAATTGTTGATTATCAACACTGAATTTTTCAAGCATATATTAGGTAAAACTATTTGTGTCAATGCAGCCTATCTTTCTGCTTCTATATAATGGAAGTTAATTAATGGAACATGTTGCTAATTTCTGATATCATAAATCCTGTTGATTTGCACCCTTGCATATATTTGGCTGCAACAGTTGTTTAATTCTTCTCCAATTTTCTATCAGTTCCTATGTTTAAAATTCCTGCAGCAAGATGAAGTGATTTCTATGTCACTCTTTTTAATGAAAATGTCGTTGGTTGTTGGCAGTGAGAAGCTGACAATCCCTGAACATATTATTGTAAAAGGCAATACCAGGATTTTAAAAACTGCTCTGCAATTCATGAATATTGGCTCCAGATTATTGTATGAGACTGGTTTCTACTGAGCTATAGAAATCAAATTACTTAAACAAAACCAATTCTATTATCAAATAAAAGTACTAAAGTGTTAGGCACAGGGAAAGGTGCAATTGGCTATTAAAGGTGCATTTGGCCATTATGTTATGAAACACCTTTTCAAATGGAGAGAAAAATCAGGCATGAGAATAATTCAGCAAGAATATTTCTGCCTCCCAATATCATCCAAAACAAGAAAAGATCTTTTCAGATGGTCAGTTGCATTAATCAAAATGGATTTTGCTTCAAACTCTTCCACATAGCTATGTTCTTACAGCCAGTGAGTTATAACATTTATTGACCAAACTGCAAATGGTCACTTTCGGAATTAATCTTGTTGTTAGTTGCGAAGTCGTGTCCGACCCATCGCGACCCCATGGACAACGTTCCTCCAGGCCTTCCTGTCCTCTACCATCTTCTGGAGTCCATTTAAGCTCACGCCTACTGCTTCAGTGACTCCATCCAGCCACCTCATTCTCTGTCGTCCCTTTCTTCTATTGCCCTCAATCTTTCCCAGCATTAGGCTCTTCTCCAGTGAGTCCTTCCTTCTCATTAGGTGGCCAAAGTATTTGAGTTTCAACTTCAGGATCTGGCCTTCTAAAGAGCAGTCAGGGTTGATCTCCTCTAGGACTGACCAGTTTGATCGCCTTGCAGTCCAGGGGACTTGCAGGAGTCTTCTCCAGCACCATAGTTCAAAGGCCTCAATTCTTGGGCACTCAGCGTTTCTTATGGTCCAACTTTCACAGCCATACATTGCAACTGGGAAAACCATGGCCTTGACTATAGGCACTTTTGTTGGCAGGGTGACGTCTCTGCTTTTTAGTATGCTGTCTAGATTTGCCATAGCTTTCCTCCCCAGGAGCAAGCGTCTTTTAATTTCTTGGCTGCAGTCCCCATCTGTGGTGATCTTGGAGCCCAGGAAAATAAAATCTATCACTACTTTCATTTCTTCCCCATCTATTTGCCAGGAATTAAGAGGGCCGGATGCCATGATCTTGGTTTTCTTAATGTTGAGTTTCAAGCCAACTTTTGCACTCTCCTTCTTCACCCTCATCAAGAGGCTCGTTAGTTCCTCTTCACTTTCTGCCATTAGAGTGGTATCATCTGCATATCTTAGGTTGTTGATATTTCTCCCGGCAATCTTAATTCCAACTTTTGATTCATATAGCCCTGCCTTTCTCATGATGTGCTCTGCATATAAGTTAAATAGGCAGGGTGACAGATTACAGCCTTGCCGGACTCCTTTCCCAATTTTGAACCAATCAGTGGTTCCGTGTCCAGTTCTCACTGTTGCTTCTTGACCCGCATATAGGTTTCTCAAGAGACAAATAAGATGGTCTGGTATTCCCATCTATTTAAGCACTTGCCACAATTTGTTGTGATCCACACAATCAAAGGCTTTAGCATAGTCAATGAAGCAGAAGTAGATGTTTTTCTGGAACTCCCTAGCTTTCTCCATGATCCAGCGTATGTTGGCAATTTTATCTCTAGTTCCTCTGCCTCTTCGAAATCCTGCCTGTACTTCTGGAAGTTCTCGATCCACATACTGCTGGAGTCTAGCTTGTAGGATTTTAAGCATAACTTTACTAGCATGTGAAATGAGTGCAATGGTGCGATAGTTTGAACATTCTTTGGCATTGCCTTTCTTTGGAATTGGAATGTAAACTGACCTTTTCCAATCCTGTGGCCACTGTTAAGTTTTTCAAATTTGCTGGCAAATTGAGTGTAGCACTTTTACTGCATCATCTTTTAAGATTTTGAATAGCTCAGCTGGGATACTGTCACTTCCACTAGCTTTGTTGTTGCTCAGATTTCCTAAGGCCCATTTCACTTCACATTCTAGGATGTCTGGCTCGAGGTCAGTGACCACCCTATCGTGGTTATCAAGGATGCTAAGCTCATTCTTGTATAGTTCTTCTGTGTAATTTTGCCACCTCTTCTTAATCTCTTCTGCCTCTGTTAGATCCCTGCCATTTTGGTCCTTTATCATGCCCATCTTTGCACGAAACGTTCCCTTCATATCTCCAATTTTCTTGAAGAGATCTCTGGTCCTCCCTATTCTATTGTTTTCTTCTATTTCTTTGCACTGTTCATTTAAGAGGGCATTCTTATCTCTTCTAGTTATTCTCTGGAATTCTGCATTCAATTGGGTGTGTCTTTCTCTTTCTCCCTTGCCTTTTGCTTCCCTTTTTTCCTCAGCTATTTGCAAAGCTTCCTCAGACAGCCATTTTGCTTTCTTGCATTTCTTTTTCTTTGGGATGGTTTTAGTTGCTACCTCTTGTACAATGTTGCGAACCTCTATCCATAGTTCTTCAGGCACTCTGTCTATCAGATCTAATTCCTTAAATCTATTTGTCACCTCTACTGTATATTCATCAGGGATATGATTTAGTTCATACCTGAGTGGCCTAGTGTTTTTCCCTACTTTCTTCAATTTAAGCCTAAATTTTGCAACGAGAAGCTCATGATCTGAGCCACAGTCAGCTCCTGGTCTTGTTTTTACTGACTGTATAGAGCTTCTCCATCTTTGGCTGCAGAGCACATGGTCAATCTGATTTCTGTGTTGACCGTCTGGTGATGTCCATGTGTAGAGCCGTCCCTTGGGTTGTTGGAAAAGAGTGTTTGCTATGACCATCGTATTCTCTTGACAAAATTCTATCAGCCTGTGCCCTGCTTCATTTTGTACTCCAAGGCCAAACTTGCCTGTTATTCCGGTTATCTTTTGGCTTCCTACTTTAGCATTCCAATCCACCATGATGATAAGGACATCATTTTTTGGTGTTGATTCTATAAGGTGCTGTAGTGCTTCATAGAACTGGTCAATTTCATCCTCTTCAGCACCAGTGGTTGGGGCATAGACTTGGACTACTGTGATATTGAATGGTTTGCCTTGGATTCGCACTGATATCATTCTGTCATTTTGGGGATTGTATCCCAGTATTGCTTTTCCTACTCTTTTGTTGACTATGAAGGCTACTCCATTTCTTCTGAGGGATTCTTGCCCGCAGTAGTATATCTGATGGTCATCTGAATTAAATTCACCCATTCCTGTCCATTTTAGTTCGCTGATTCCTAAGATGTCAATGTTCAGTCTTGTCATCTCTTGTTTGACCACGTCCAGCTTGCCTTGATTCATGGATCTTACATTCCAGGTTCCTATGGAGAATAGATCTTTACAGCATCGGACTTTCCTTTCACCACCAGATGCATCCACAGCTGAGCGTCCTTTCGGCTTTGGCCCAGTCGCTTCACTCTTTCTGGTGCTACTAATACTAGCCCTCTGCTCTTCCCCAGTAGCATATTGGACACCTTCCGACCTGAGGGGCTCATCTTCCAGCATCATATCTTTTTGCCTTTTGGTACTGTCCATGAGGTTTTCATGGCAAAGATACTGGAGTGGGTTGCCATTTCCTTCTCCAGTGGATCACATTTTGTCAGAACTCTCTGCTATGACTTGTCCGTCTTGGGTGGTCCTGCATGGCATAGCTGATAGCTTCATTGAGTTATGCAAGCCCCTTCACCACGACAAGGCCGTAATCCATGAAGGGGGGAATTAATCTATATGAAGATTATTTGGTGACTGATTTTTCCAGCCTGTTATTTTTCCTGATATATTTAATGCCATGTGAATTCATTCTATTTCCTAGTACTTTTTTTTGTATAGCCAAATAACGTATCAAGCCCTGACACCTGTTTTCCAGAGAATTAGCCTTTATTATGAACTCTGACTTACCTCTATATTGCCAGTTGAGATTACATGAAACTGTAATTATATTCTTTGTCATTTCAACAACAAAAAAAGAATTGACTCTAGTCAAAGGACTAGGATCTAAAGAAAGCCAACAACATGTGCACAAAAGAAGAAAACGCTGCCTCAACAATTGTAGAAATAAACAACTGAAAATTTCCAAAGGTGTGTCTATTTGAATTTTCTTGCAGCTGCAACAAATTGTCTCATATCTATTAATAGGCTGACAAATGGATTTAATGGACTTAAGATCTTCACATTTAGTGCCTGATGTTATTACAGTACAAAAATATTTCTGACCAGGAGATGTCCAGGCAAGGGATCAAAAAAATCAAGATGGCAGCTACGAGTAAAGTTTTTTATGTGCATCATATTGCACACTCAAAGACCCCACTTTGATATTTGATCTTTTTAACACTACTGTCCCACCATGAATAATCCTATTCCTGACTGAGTAACAGACACCTAGAATGTCCAGGAAGAAATTATTTTTGGAATTCTGAACTAAAGCACTTCATGCTGTAAATTTTTGTCAGAAACCTTGCTTATGTAATTATGATATGAAAACAAATCTGCTATGAACATGTGAATTTGAGAAGCCTAAATGCAATGGGGAGAGATGAAACGAAGCATAGTGTTGATTGTTGTATCAGGTTACAGACAACACTTCCAGAATATTAGCCATGTGCCTTGTTCAGTGCTCAGAGCTATGACATGCTGATAGAAAGTATAACTTTCCATTACCACGAGAGAACAAAGCTAAGATTTGTAGCTGGCCACATTAAAGAAGCTGGGATCTGAGACAGCAATAAAGCCCAAAGCAACATTAACTTTATCATCCCATAGAGTTCTGATAGGCAGAGAATACAATGGGGTAAAGAACTCATTGATTGATTATTCATATCAGTGTCAGAAAGCACATCATAAATATTCATAAATAAATATTCAGCGCTTCCTACCGTCAGTATTTTCAGTTTTGAAAGATGCTTGCAACATTGTATATTATCTGTATTAATTCCAGGAGCAGCAGAAAATTCACTGAATCTGCAAAGCTCTTTACATCAAAGAACTCTCCATTTCAATTCATGTGTCCATCATAGCAGGTTGCCGCTTCAATTCATAGATACTCCATTGTAGATTCAGATAAACCTTTATCAATTTGAAGTGAAATTTAAAAGCTTTGTATATAGCTAGTTCTCAATCCAGCAACCAATCATATCACGCTCTTCCTCACCAATAGATAAACAGAAGGATCTCTAGCAAATCAGTTTTTATCAGCTAGCCCAGAAGGGGAGAGCGTCTTCCTTATCTCCCCATCCCACCACAAAGTGAAAGACGTTTCAAGTGTGTTATCAGTCTGCTATAGTGATATTTCCCATGACATGGCTATGTATTAAAACCACTTGACATATGTGAACTTTCTCCTATAATTGGACAACAAAATTGGAAGGCAGAAATGAGTCAGGTATTTACCCTATCAGGCGACTCTATCAAAATAATACTGTAAATTTCTTTCCTTTAAATATCGCATCTGCAGTAGAAGGAAACCAAGACCAAGTATAAGAAATTTTCAGTGACAGCATTTGCTGCCGCATGACGGTGTGAGCTCCCATCACTCGCTCCAGCTTCTGCCAACCCAACAGTTTGAAAGCATACAACCATGAGTACATAGATGGGTACCACTTTGGTGGCAATTTAACAGGGATATGAAGGGCAATACCTATAGTTATCATAGACCAAACTGGAAGCAAGCATTGAAACACAGTCGCTGCCATTTCAGTTTGATGGTTAATGTCCTTATCTGTACCTCCATCAATAGACATAATTATACCATGTTAAGCACATTGTTGGACTTGTTCTATAGCCTGGCTATGGACTGTTATAGGCATATTATCCTGAGCACTTCCAACTTGCATAAACTTTGTCTTTTTAAAATTTATACATAAGCCAATCTTTTTGGCTTCAGTAACTAAATTGGAGGTAATTTTTTGAAAGCACCCCTTTGTTTCACCAAGCAATGCAATATCATCTGCAAAATCTAAAACCACAATTGTTGGAGATGGGGAAGGTGACACAAGTGAAATATGTACATCACAGTATGAACTCTGCCCTTAGCATTTGCATGGGCTGTTGCCCTGCAAGTATGAAAGGACACAGCATTAGTTCTCATGTCACAAGGAGTCTTCATGCCATCTTGGAGAATGGTTGTCCAATCTGTTCTTGAAAACCTCCATCAATGGAACACCCACAACTGTGGGATGCAAGCCATTTCAGTGATTTAATAATTCTCAGTGTCAGGAAATTGTTCCTTATTTACAGTAGTTCACTTTCTATTCTCCAGTCTTTTCAACGAATTTGAAAGTTGGCCATAAGATCATCTTCTTGCTGACTTTTGAAAGCTGAGGATAGACAAGGAAACCATAATTAGTGGTTCAGAATCAATATGCTCTTCAATATGCTCTTGACCAATAGAAAATGCAGTCTCCTACCTCTTGAGTTATAGTACCCCTGAATAAGGGGGGGGGAAACGTAGTTTCATATGTAAACCCAATCAAGAGCAATTGCAACTTTTCTCTGATGTGTTGTTTGCATATGCTTGCCTGAGCAACTTCCTAAAGCTCTGAGCTATGTTATAAGAAAATGGTATCATCCTTTGTATATCTACATCCCCACTGAAAATGAGTATCACATTCTATCACAGTTTTGCAGCAAAGTATTTTCCCCAATATCTGCAACTGTGGTGGTGGGTTATAGCATAGACTTTCTATGTAGGTAGAGTTGAGAGGAAGAACAAGTAATAGCTTGCTTGAACCACAAGGTAGGCCAGATTTCAGTGTCTGCTGTTTATATGAGAAGGAAAAATCAAGACAAATTTGGGAAAGGGAATATTGTTACTTGGAATAGTGAAGATGATTAGAAGGATTAAGGTTCTCCAGTACTTGTTGCTCCAAGCTCAGGCTGCATAGTCAAGTTAGCCAAAAATTCTTACCACTGGACAATGCTTCAAGTGAAGCCCTACACAGCACATGCAATTGCTTGAGTTGGTTTGTAGCTGGGCCAGAAGAAATGAGTTTGGCTCCCAAGGAAGACAACTCCATGTGAGTGGAGGCATGTAGTGCCAATACTGAAGTGATGTCAAATCCCTGTATGTCAATATTCTAATTCCTTAACGGCAGTTTTACAACATGTTTCACAGTTGCTGTGAATAACTGTGATCAGAGGGGCATGGGGCTGGTGAAGAAATAGTGCCAAAGTCCCGTGTAGAAATATCCTTAATCCTATGGCATTATAACTCTAACTGGCACAAATTAGAGTTCTGAAGAGTTAATACTTGGCAGAGGGACAGACCCACCTGCTTGAAAATGCATCTGAAACAGCTGGATTTTCTTTGAATATTATGAGAGAGTGTGATGCTGCTGAAAGAGAAAGATCATAAAGGATAAAAAAGAAAGCAAGTGTCTTCACCTAACTGGATCAGAGCCAGAAAAGGATTAATTTATGAAAGAAGAGTTGCTAGAGACCCAAGTATTAAACTGTACAGTAAGCTATTTGGGAAGAGGGGACTTGCAACAGGATATCAATATTTTTAAAGGCAATTCTTTCAAGACTCATCTATGGGCAATATCCCTATGCAGACACCAAATTAACAAAGCTGGAGAAAGCAACAATCTGCACTGTTATCAACTAAATCCAGCAATTAAGACTTTGCAATTGCTGTACTATACAGTAGGTGGTAAAGCATCACTGCCTTTTACATGTCTACTTGTCTCAGCAGATAATATTGCTTGTCTGATCTTGCCTGGGCTTGAGAGTTTAGAGTTGGGCTTAGTAGCTAATATTAAGCAATGCATTTAGATGGAAGACTTCTAAGGAATACTAAGGTTATAGGCTAGACGTGGGAATAAAAAAAAAGGGATTTCCATATTGTTTTCAAAGGACACTGCATAGATATGTCCACAAACACAGCAAGGATACAAGGAATGTATCAAGAGATGCATTCATTTTTTGAGGATTTTTTTACACACATCTTACGTTTCTCATTCAACATGCATTGGTTTTGAATGACACAAATAGAAGAAAATATATATTAAGACATCAACATTACAACAAGAGTTAAAATTTGTTGACGCAAAGAAGAGGACAAGTGAGACAGGCTCCCATGTTCAGCTGAGAGAAATTAAAATATAATTAACAATTTGGCCAAATTCACAGATTGGTAGCTGAAAAAGGAAGCAAGAAAGGACACATGTGGACCTTTTGCTTTTTTTATGGTCTTCTTCAAACTGGAAGGATCAGCCATGAAATCCTTCTTTGCAAACAAGACATTCTGACAATATTGCTTATTGAATAATGATTATTATTGATAATAATAATCAATTATTACTAATAATCAACAATATTGTTATTATTATTTGAAATACCACATTGCTGTTATTATTATAAGTAACAAATTTGATAACTATATTAATCTGTTGAAGTAAAAGCAAATAAGAACCTTATTACATCTTAAGGACTAAAATACGTATTTGGCATAAACTTTCATGCATAACTTTTGATCCAAAAATATTCAAACTGTAATACTTTTGTTAATATTTAAGATATTACATATTTAAGAAAAAATAATCAAGCTTAAATATGTTCATAAGCAAATTCACTTGGAAATATGTCCTGATACATCTAAATGGAACTTATTGCTTGATAAATGGGTTTAGAATTACAATGTCAATTTTACTGGAAAACTGTATGCATGTTTTCCTGAAATGTCCTACAATCATTAAATCAGCCTACTAAACAATAACAATTTTTGGGATTGTAATAATATTTATTAGCATTACAATTACTTAGAATGATGCCACACAGTAAGCCTTGCTGGAGGTATGCTTGTTGACAAAGTGATACAGCATTTTACCCAACTGAAAGTTACAAAGTATCAAACAGGCACAAGAGCTTAGTAGTTAAGAGATAAGATTCTAGCATGATGTAATATCAGAAGGTATCATAGTATAATTAAAATTCTTTTCAAAATATTTGTTCACTGAAGTGTCTTTCTTGCTTTTCAAGTTTTATCACTGACGTGGAACCCCACCCTTATGTGATTTTTTTAATTGTAAGCATTATGATAACTGAGGTAATTTCTAAAAATAATCTCTATAAAAACTATTTTACATTGCTTCATCAACTTGAAAAAAATATCTTGGATGTTATTCTGAATTTTTAACATACCAAATTTGAAGCTAGTTCTGGACTTACCTTTTTCTTTCTACTAGTATATTCATGATTACAATCAATGTAGCAATTTATAAATTTCCAGGCTGGGAGGGAAAAGATAATGATAAAATCAAGTATATTTTTTCATAAACCAAATTTTAGAGCTTCTTTTTATCAGAACACCTTAACATCTCTAGAATTATAAATTCTAGAAAGGCAAGCTTTGATTCCCAGGAATGCCTGCTATGGCTGAGTAAGAGTTTACTCACTTCCCAAAGGGCAAATTTGAAAATAGCATGGTTACTGACAAAGCGGTTGCTGTACAAAGAATACATAATCCTGACTGTTCTCTTTTAAGTATAACTTGATTATACCATCCACTAAGGGGGCTGCTATTTCCTGAGTAACATTCACTTGCCAATATAAGCTAAGGCATTTGGACATGCAAAGCAACTAATGACTCTTGTGATAGTTCACTGTTTAAATTCCATATGTTGTTGACAACATATGCTATAGACAACAGTGCTATAAAATCTGCAACCTGAAGCCACCACTTCATTGTTAAGGCCAACCATATTGACTTTGGCATTCGCCACAAATACTTTTCACCTTAAATATAATTAGTATTTTTATTACCTTATAAAAATGTAATGATTCATCCACTTACCATATACAAAATCAGGGAAAATCCCTACTCCATGTGCCTTGATTATTTCAAAAGGAATGAGGGCTGAAACAAAATAACTTCCAATGTACCTTTTTAATCCAATCTAGTTATAATGATCAAAGAAGGCAAATTTTCATTTTATCTTAATTCTGTTATACAAAGTTTCACTGAGGATAACAGAGCAAATCAAATCATACATACTGTATATTCATTACTAACACATATGACACAAATGATGCAACACAAGTAACTCTGGAACTTACAAACACACACAGGTATTTCTAATACATAAAATTTAGGAATTATAGATTATGGGAATGCTATATAGATCCACAGAAAACTTAAATCTTTGACAAATGACAAATTTGAATTTGGTTTAACAATAACAACACAGACTTGTACCTATCTCCCTCAGCAAAAAGGTTTTGTGTAGTTCAGATTTTTTTTTTGATTTAGTAAAATGCATTTTGAAACTTTGATCTATTCCCATTCTCTACAGCTGCTTTTTGTGAAATATTAAAAAATGCTAAGAACTTGTAAAATATTTACAATTCTCCTTTCATCCCAAGAAGTTGTTGAAAGAAAAATCTTCATCAGGGTCCAGTCCGAGCAGGGAATAAACAAAATGGAGACTGCTTTAGTAAGAAGGTTGTGGTTTATTGAAGAGCAAAGCCAGACAGAAGCATGGTTCTGGGAAAGCTAACCACATGTAGCTGGGAGTGGTGGGTGTTTATACATTCTGGGGCTTTTGAGGTTGTTTCCTGTTCCTGTTTGAGGCTTTGTATTTCCTGTGTCATGTACTTTGACCTGAGTCTGAGTGTGCCCTTTTGGTATTGGTGGGTTAATCCTATTATGTTTCCTGTCCTTAGAGTTTGGGTGGGGAATGTAGATTTTAGGGGTCTTTGTCTTTCTACTCTCATCAGCTTCTAGCTTTTGGCTAAACCATTCTGAAAGGGTTATCACATCTGCATTTCTAAAAGTTGGTTTCTGCTGAGTTTTCTGGCTGGGGGGGAGGGAGAAGTTTCTGTCTTTTTAAAGATCTTCTCCATTATTCCTTTGGAGAAATATATTCTGCCTTTTTAATATTCCCCAAAATATTTCTTTCTCTGGATTCTTCCCACAAAGTCCAAAATAAATTTATTGTCAATTCACTCCTAGTTGTCACCAAAACAACTGAACAACTAAGCATGCTCACCTCCATTTTTGTTTTGAATATGGATAGAAATGGTGGTGGAAATTGTCAAATTCAAATAGCCAGAAGTTTTCTATTCTATTTTCTACACAACAAGAATCCTGTGTGGTGAATTGGGCTGAGTTAGAGTGACTGTCTCAAAGTGACCCAGCTGGCTTTCATGTCTAAAGTAGGATTAAAAGTCCCAGTTTCCTGGTTTTTAGTCTGGTCCCTTAACCACTAGACCAGGGCTTTTCAACCTGTGGTACGCGTACCACTTGTGGTACATTAATGAGTGGCAGGTGGTACGCAGCCCTGCCTAGCCAAGTGTAGTGGGGAAGGGAAAGAGTCAGCACAGGCAAAGACTTACAGTGAGAGAGTCCTTTGCAGCTGCAGATTTTACTTATGAATGGAGCCATTTGGGGAGGCTGCCTTAGCCGCAGCCAGTACTTACATTTTTTTTCTTCCTTAAGTGCGGGCTGGGCTCCTTACTTTCCTTTCTAGCCAGTAGCTAATTCTTAAAGGGGAAGTGCCTTTTTAAGCTAGTTCACTCAGCAGCTTGTCTTTTCTGTCTCTGGAGGCCTTTCCTTGTTTGATCAATATATGGAAGAGGGAAAATATGGGGGGGGGGTTTCAAATTCTTCCTTCAGAAGGAGATGGGAATGAGAAAAAGGGAAGCAGGGAAGGGAGGGAGGGGGGAAGTCCCGCCTTAGCACTTGGCCACCAGCAGCTCTGCCATTGACTTTGCTTGTCAAAAGGTTGCAGAAGGGGATCACATGACCCTGGGACACTGTGACCATCATAAATATGAATCAGTTGCCAAGCATCCAAATATAAATCACATGACCCTGTTGCTGCAATGGTCATAAGTGTGAAAAATGGTCATAAGTCATTTCAGTGCAATTGCAACTTTGAACAGGTGTTTTTTTGTCACCAAGTTTTTGACACCTTGCTAGGTGGTACTCGAATATTGCTATATCCTAAAAGTGGTACAATCGGTAAAAAGGTTGAAAAGCCCTGCACTAGACCACAGGTCAGCAACCCGCGGCTCTGGAGCCGCATGCGGCTCTTTCAGCCTTCTACTGCGGTTCCAGTCTTCTGCCAGTTGCAGAGAGAGAGACAGAGACAGAGAGAGGCACTTGCGCTTTGCTTCCCTTCTCTCTCTCTCTCTCTCTCGCTCTCTCTCTCACTTACTCTCTCGGGGCTTCTGATTGACCCTGCGCCTGGGCGCCCCACCCCCTGAGAGAAGCACGGCCAGGAAGTCCCTTTCTCGGGCTGGCCCCATCCGAGGTGCACGTGGCTGGGGAGCCGCGCAGGGCAGCCCCAGGATCCTCCCCTGGGAGTGGCCCGCCGGAGCCTCCGCTGAGCGGGCCAGCCCTCCCGCAAGCTGTGGCCCCGAAGGAGCGCAGCCCCTGCGATCTCCAGCCGGCGCTACCATTGGCCCCGCTGGCCGGGAAGGCGCGCTGGAGTCCCAGCTGCCAGGAAGGCGATTGGCCCACTCCTCTCCCATCACCCAGAAGAGGTAAACAATTAGTCCCCAGTGCTGGGTTTTCCCCGCATGCAGGGCTTACATTGGTGGCGGAGACGCAGCAAGTGAGGGAGAGAAGGAGAGAGAGAGAGAGAGAGAGAGGGAGAGGAAAGAGAGAGTGTGAAAGAGAGAGAGAGGAAAGAGAGAGGAGAGGGAGAAAGAGAGAGAGGGAGAGGAAAGAGAAAGAGGAAAGAGAAAGAGAGAGAGGGAGAGGAGAGAGAGGAAAGAGAGAGAGGGAGAGAGAGAGAGAGGAGAAAAAGAGAGAGAGGGGGGAGGAAAGAGAGAGAGAGAAAGAGAGACAGGGAGAGAGAGAGAGGAAAGAGAGAGAGAAAATATGAATATATGTTGTCTTTACTGGACTTTTAGTAAAGAACGTTTAATGAAATATTTTGATTTTTTTTTAATTAAGAGATGAGGTATGGGGATAATTATGCTGTATTTAAAGATGGTAGATAAGCTACTAAAATTGTTTTCACCTGTTGGGATGAAGGAGAAACTTTTTCCCTCCCTTTCTCCTGCATAAAAATTTGTTTTCTTTGTAGCACTTCATTGATTTCATAAATGCAACACACTATAGTTTTTTTTATACATAGCATAAAGGTAAAAAGGGATATATGCAATGTTATCTTCATTTTAGATGTCAAAAGGGTTTTGTGGCTCCCAGTGTTTTCTTTTCTGTGAGAAACGGGTCCAAGTAGCTCTTTGAGTGTTTAAGGTTGCCGACCCCTGCACTAGACCATGCCTTTCCATCATTTTCGTATTAAGAGTGCAATTTTATTGTTATGTTAAAAAGAGCTTCTAGGAAAATGAATTTAGGATTGTAAGCCTAAATCTTATTTTTTTCACATTTTCCCTCCCTCTCTTTCTCCCCCTCTTCTGGGATATTTTTTTTTTTAAAAAAATGTTCCAATATAAAAACCCATCTCTGTGTTATGATGTAGAATGTTTTGCTGCTGCTTACTTCAGAGCAAGTCGGGTAGTAAAAAAAAAAGTCCTGCTACAAATGCACAAAGAAGTAAATATAGCAAAGAGAATGAAAAGGGTGACTGAAGCCTAGCGAACACAAACGAGCCAAAGGCAATATGCCAGCCAGAGTGGTTACTCAGCCGGTAGCTTTCTGACCTGGCCGCGGGGCTTTTTTCTCCCCTCAGGTGATGTAAAGCAGCATCTTCGCGGCCTAACCACACCCCTTTCCAGCCCCAGGACAAACACAAAACAGCTTCCACCCGGAACGAAAGAGGTGTGGCCAACAGCGGAAGGCGTGGCTTCAGAGCCGAGTAGGAGGCGGGCTAATGAGGCAGGTTAAAAGAGGGACGGAAGAGTAAAGGGGGCGGAGGGTGTTTGGCGTTGGAACCGTTGGGCTCGGGAGGGCCGGCGCTGCGGGGCATCGCTAGGCTTTCGGCGAGGGAAGAGCGGCGGCCACGCCTGTCTAAGCCTTCGCCCGCCTTGGGGGAGCGGCTTGAGCGCGGGAGGGGAAGAGCCAGCAGCTGCTGCCGCTAGTGCCGCCTTGTCCAAAGAAGAGGAAGCGGGGGAGGTAATTGAACGGCGGGCCGCCGCTGCCAAGAAAAAAGCTCCTTTGCCAACCTCAGTTGGTCAGGCTGGGTGTGGAGGGAGCGCCAGGGAAGGGGCCGCATACAGCCGGCGAGCCAGTCAACCAGCCTGTTCCGCTCTTGCAGTCGGGATCCGGGACAGGGCTGAAGATAGCGCTGCGCCTTCGGTTCTGCAAAGACATTTCAAGCCTGAGCTACAAATATGTTCCTTTATCTCGGTGCAAAGACAGCGTCAGGAAGGAAGAGGACTGAAGTGGCGCCGGAGATTTACCTTGGGCTGTCTTGCTCCCAGTAGGGCTTTGCTACTTGCTATTTTCCAAAACTCTCCGGCCAGCCCTTCCTGTCATTTTTCTGCCCGGACGCCAGAGCCGTGTCTCTGTGTTGTCCTCGTCAGCGCGCGCCTTCTGCGTCCGGCACATTTGCTGGCTTCTGCGCGGAGCCTGCGTGCGCCCGAGCTCTTCCCTGCTTTGTCTTGCGCGAGGGTTGCCTGCTTGTCCCCGCAGCCTCTGCCCGTTCGCTCGCTTCTTAGCGCCCTCAGCGCCAGGCGTGAGCAAATCTGAACGCGGACGTCGCTTCCTCGATTTGTTGGCCAGGGTCCCTCGCTTCGTCTCGGTTTAGCCCCGCTGTTAAACGGGGAGAAGGGGCGAGGGGGGAGGGAGGGTGAAGAAACGAGCATCGGGACCCGGAAGGGAGATCGAGTCAGTTGTGGGGTGTGTTTGCGATCCGGAATCTCGCGAACTAGAAAGAAGAGAAAGCGTGTGATCGAAGTTGGGGAGGGGGTAGAGGAGGAGAACGAAGAAGCTGGGCTCTTGGCTCCTCTTCTACCTCCTCCCCTCCTCCCCCGAAGATCGAGAGCCAAGTGTATCGATCGGAGCCGAGGCGGAACAGAGCGGTCGCTTCTCTTCGCCCGTCCGGCTCTTTCTGCCGTCGAGCCCTGTATGCGTGTCCCCTCTGTATGGTCTCCGTTGTGCTGGCGCTGGGGGAGGAGGAGGAGGCAGGCGGGGAGGGGGATGGGGACAGGGCGTGTGTCTGTGTCGAGTGGTGGATCGGAGAAGCAGACGGGCCGCGCTTTGGCCGCTCGAGTGAGTCCACTTTTTTCTCGGCCTCCTCCCCCGCCCTTGCTCCTTGTTCTTATCCAGTGGCTAAAAAGCGTTTTAACGTCGAGAGCAGGATGGAAGGGGCTTGTTGCGTCCTGCCAGTTTTATCAGCTGAAACGCGAAGCCTAGTCGTGTGAGGCTGGGAGACAAAAGCCTGGGGACGAATGAAAAGAAAGCGTTGCTGTAGGGAGCAGCCGAACAGATGACAGAAACGGCACGCTGCAGAGCGACAATGCGAAGGGAGCGGGAGGGGGAGCCGGACGGTAAGTTCAAACGTGGCTTTGGAAAGCTCCGGTGTTTCCTAAGGCTTCCAGGCTTTGAACAAAGAAGGCTAAGAAAAACTGTAGGGGAAGTCCTGAGGTATAAAGGGAGAGAAGCAGGTACAGAGGGGGTTCAGATGGCAGAGTCTCATGGGCGATTCGAAGCTGGAGGTCTGTTTTCAGAATGAGACGGGGCTTTTCATGGTTTCAAGGTCACTTGCGTTCCAGATAGAAGACAGGAATGTAATTCTAGGTATCGGCAAAGCTTTAATGCTTCTTGTTTGGGAGAGAGAGAGACTGCATGTTTGTTTCTTTATAAAATTTTTTGCTGGCTATCTTAACCAGAGGATAATATATTATCTATCATTCCAGTGTCTCTGTGTTGCTAGCCTGTATGCAGGAAATAGATTTGGGGGGGCTCATCCTGTTTATACATTATACAGACGAGTGGCTCTGTTATGCAAAATGAAGTTCACTGTTATGTATAAGCTAACAAATGTTTGGTACTTTTATTCTCAGGCCAGGACAGAAATCCTGTGGTTTAACGGTTGCAATTGAAAAGAGGTTTACTGAAACACGGGATGACAAAGAAAGCACTGGAAAGAAAAGTTCTTCTATTTCTACTTTACTGGGTTCATGAAGCACCATGATTTAAAGGACGGATTTGGACTACAGAGCTTGTATGAACTTTGGAAATCTACATATTAAATAAGGCATAGCCATATGTTTGCAATATATGCTGCATTTGCTGATGGAAAAAACGATCTGTTTTTAGAAGATGCTATTCTGGGGAAATCTAAAAGCCACATATATTTGGGAATGACTGGAATTTAGAGAAGAAACTTGGGAATTCTTCATGTTATCTCTACTTTAGATGCATTAATCTCATATAATAGCATGCAGCATTGTAAGTAGCAACTATAGTCATGGCATTGTGCAACCTTTTAAACGATGCATTATTGAGCTTTGCTACAAACATAGCTATATCTCTAAAGAGGATTTCCAGCAAAACAAGATCAGACATATTTGGATTGAAAGATGCTTCTTGCCCAAAGATGCCACTGACTACTATGTGAAGGCATGAACAGATTTGTGGATTGCACTCTGTCCTGTGGCATAATTCCATGCAACGGGCACTTTGGCTTGGATTTAAGAATCTATTGTCTTCAGTGAAACCTAAGATGTGCCCTTGATTTGGACCTGTCTCAGAAGGTAGTCTGTAAAATGGCTCAGACCAGCTTGCTGCAGGGGAAACAGTTTTATTGCAGAGAGTGGGTTTTTCACAAACTACAGCACTGCCTCCAGGAAAAGACAAGCTTCAGCAATAGCTCTGCCAACAAACCATCCATTGTGCTGAATTCTGGGTCTAATGCTTGTGTTGTCCCTGGCAAAGGAGCATCCTGGGGTGTATTGTTAGTAGGAGGTCCTGGTAGTGGCAAGACAGCAGTTTGCACTGAATTATTATGGCCAAGCTCACCTGCAAACTTACAAAGAGGTTTACATCACCAAGCACTAGCCTTCCATTTTTGTAGGGCACAGGACTCTGATACTCTCTGTGTGGGGAGGTTTATTAGAGGCTTAGTTGCCCAGATCTCTCAGAGTGGACTGATTCAGGGTTACGAGGACAAAGTGAGAGATCCTGCTGTTCAAAGTCTCCTGCAACCTGGGGAATGTGAGAGAAACCCTGCTGAAGCTTTTAAAAGGTAATAAATGACACTTGAGTATGTTTCCTTCATACCGCTTGATCAAATAAGGTGCTTTCATAAAAACAGAAATTGCTTTTCATGTGGGTGGTATTTTCTGCTTACAGGAATTGCTCAAATAAGCCTGTGGAAAAAAGTCCACATGGAAAGATAAATATTGGGCATGGTATCCTGAGAAGTTGGTGTGAAACACATTCTAGATTGGCATCTTCTGATAACTCTGGGAGTTGGGAGGGAAGAAGAAACATGAAAGGTAGTTAAAGATTAGAATGTCTCCATGGTTATATTGATAGAAGCCCTTGCTTTTAAAGATAAATATCTGTTCAAAGTTTTCTCAGTGGCTTTCTGGGAACTCTACAACAGTAGAGAAAAACCAAACAAATTTGGCCAAGGTCATGTTGATCAAAGCATGCGCTCTGGTGCTATTTTGTTGATAGTTCATTTTCAATTATAGTTTATGTTCAAGTATAATTTGAAGTTTATTCAAGATGGGAAAGTGTTAAAGAATGTTGATGTTGCTGCCAAAAAATCTGAAATACCTTTTTTCAGCTATAGTGTTGAAGGATGAAAAGCTGATGGGAGCATTTTATTCCTGAGTAAAGGTGCTTCTACCCAAAAAACTGAAATTCTTCCTTCAGATTATGGAAATGGAAAAACTAGCAAAGGTTGTGGGGAAAAATGAAGTAGTATCTTGAGCACATGTCATTCAATAAGTGCTGCTCTGAAACTTTACAATATTTGAAGACTTAGTCTGTTTTATTGTCTGTAAAATAAACAATTTATGAAGTAGATTTTTGAGGCTATTTCATTGGAGTTGGATTTGTATACCTGTAAAGAACTTGCATTTAAACAAAGTGCATCATTAACAATTTTTAATATATTAGGCTGTATAAATATATAAGTAACTTTCAGTGGTAGCATTCTTGATTTGAAGGCCTGCAGGAATACCTTTTTTATGACAACAGTGTGAGTGAATGCAGGATCATTATTGACAATGATGCATATTGAAACACTTGGTAGTCTGACTGTGTAAGTCTTATTGTTAAATCATGCACTAGATATAAATTTCATGCAAGTTTAAAGCATCATAATATTTGCAGTGTAACTACTGATTTTATAAGAAGCAACAGTGGATATTAAAAGCTTAGTATAATTTGCCAAGGAGGACTATAAAGAATATAAGTCATGATGGCATTTTATCTTCTGTGAAATTTAAGTTGTAACCAGGAGAAGAAAACTTCCATTGGTAGCTATGGTTTATAATTCTTTAATGTTCTAGATCAGGGGTCCCCAACCCCCGGTCTGTGGACCGGTACCGGGCCACAGGATGCCAGCAACCGGGCCACACAAACAAAGCCCCATCTGTGGGATGCAGGCAGCACACAAAACCATGCCCACTCTGGTCCGCGGAAAAACCTCTCTCTGGTGCCTGGTGCCCAAAAGGTTGGGGACCTCTGTTCTAGATCAAAGCTCATCCCAGATGTTTTATGTTATAGATTCTATTAGCACTCCCCTGTATATTCACTGGTGAGGAATTGGGAATTTGTAATCCAAAGCAGGAGGTAATTAAAATATTAGTGTGGAGACCTGCATCCTTATATAGTGCTTTCACAGTATATGAGAAATCATTGTGCACTTCCCAATGAGGAGAATTTTCCCCTCCAAATCAGAATGTAAAAGAACAAATAAATAGAAGAACCCTAATACTTTCATTGTTGATGAGGAATAGTGTTTTCCCCCTACTTTTAGTTAATTCCATTTCTGCAGAAATTGATGGGAGCTTCTCCTCTCCTCACTTGTTCCTTTACAATTGATTTCAGTTGAGTTATACAGATCTTTCCTGGTGTAGGCTATATAAATTTCACATATGTAGTCTTTTTGGACGTCTACAGATTTCATATATGGGTGGACATCAACTCCTAGAATTCCATGCATCTTCAAGCTGCCAAGATTGAGAAATACTGGTCTATATGGAATGCTTGTACAGCAGTCTTCTAGACAATTGTATATGGAATTGGGTAAATGCCAGGTGAAAGAACTACCCCAAATGGTGATGAACATCATAGGGATATTTGTAAAATAGTCTACAAAATTTCTGCTTAATAGATTGCCTTAATGGTTGTATTTTTCTATCTGCTCAATTACTCCTAACACCTTCTGTGCATAGAAGCAATCTTTTATTATTTATAGGCTAAATTATTTACTGTTGTTATCTGTTACTTCTTTTTAGAACCATTGTGACATCAACTTGATAAAAATCCTCTTGGAAAGGCTGTGTACTTTTGTAATTCTACAGTACTTAGCACAATAATGCTAAGGAAGTACTGAATAATAGCTATTTGTTTTTCTGATATAATCCTGTTTAGGTAATACTGTGGATTAAGAAAAACTATGGTTTTTCACCTGAAGTTCCAGTAGAAGTATGGTGAGTGATGAGGCGATATTGAAAGTTGCTAGTCAAGCCATACAGTAGGTTCTTCATCCCTAAGTTGAGTAGTAACACTGGAAAAGAAATGGCATCTGGATTTGATACCCCAAGGTTATTGCCATTTTTCTGTCTTTTGCAATCAGAATCTCAAGAAGAGATTCTCTTTATCTCTTTGATAAAAATACATGATACTTACAAACCTTAAAAGCAGCAACAGTTATTATGGCTAGCAACATTGATGATGGACAAACTCAGGAGAATATCTCACACTGTATTTCAGAAACTGATTGTTTCGCCAAAACCTAAGAATTGTTTTATTATTTCTGCTCCATACTAAAATCTTGGTTTCAGGTTATTGCAGCTTTAAAACCCGTAAACAAAGCTGCAGCTTGAAGTTCTGCTTTTGAAATGCCTATAAAGTCAGTCAGTCAATCCTCTCTTTAATAAAATCACAAACTAGAAATGGAGTTTGAATCTTCAATTGTGGCACAACAAAAATGAAAATAGTTTCTTTTTTGCACAGACATGTTAGAAATGTGAAATTTGTGTGCTTTAACATGTAAATAAGAAGGTTTCCTAGAAATATATTTTAAGATTAACTTTATAAAAGAGGAGGTAACAAAGGCTTGCCCATTAATGGGGCTGAGAAAGTAATATTCATACTTGCTAATTTTCATAGTCCTATATGGAACATGTTAATCTGAAAGTTCCAGTGATTTCATTTAATGCTTTAAAACACATAATAGCAACACACATTATAAAGTACCATTATATGTAACAGAAAATAATTTGAGCAGTTATCATTCTCCAATTTATCTTTTATGTACATTTGTTATATAATTCCCAACCTTCAGTACTGGCTGAAAATCCTGGAGTTGAAGTCCTAGATCATATGAGAGCATAATGTTGGGGGAAATTTCTTTATGTCTTAGCTTGCTCACGTGGGAATTTCCAAATGTGTGGTATTAGTGCAGATATGTTCAATTTGTTTAGGCTAGTCCAAACATAGTAAGACTTGTACCTGTGTGGTGGGAATCTTCACATAGTGTTTATATTCTGAGAGCAAGTCTTAATAACTTTCCAACAGAGATAATAAAATGCATTTATATGCCTTAAGTGCTCCGATGACATTTAGGAAAATCCCTTCAACTTGCTGAGAAAATATTGTTAGCCAACTACAGGTCTCTTTAGAGCTGCTAGTAGTGGATGTTCTTTGAACTGGACAACTGTACTGGAATCATGAGCAGCATTTCTAAGTACATTCAAAATGCAGGATTATGTTTCTATTCAGCTACTTGAATATGGTGGAATTCAGAATAATAAACTTAGCTAGAAATAAAATATATGAATGTGCCATGTATAATTTCTATAATTATTTAATTTTATTTTTATTCATTTTATTCATTTTTAACTCAAGATGGCGAATCTATCTAATACTTTTTCCTCCTCCTATTTTCCTTCAACAACAACCCGGTGAAGTGACTTGGGCTGAGAGAGAGTGACTGGGTCAAAGTCACCCACCCAGCTTTCATGTCTAAGGCAAGACCTGAACTCACAGTCTCCGGGTTTCTAGCCAGGTGCCTTAAACACTAGACCAGAATGGCTCTGTCAGGTTCTGATTGCTGTCAGATGAAAGAGGTTGCATAAAATATATTATTACTACAGGACATGTAAGATCCAGTTTCCTAAAATGATTCTATGTATGTGTTGTTGTTGTTGTTGCATTATAAGATTCATTGGCATGATCTAAGTTGTAGCTTGAAAAGAAAATCTATAAATAGCAAGTCATGTATTTTAAAGACATGTCTGTACCAAAGCAGTTCATATATTATGTGGTTTTCTGAAGGGTAGTTTCCTGACTAAACTACAATTTGCTGGGTGTGCACAATATGCTGCTATCAAACAAATCATATTATAGAGGAGTTTGATACCATATTATAGTGGTAATAATAACAACAATAACAATAACAATAACAATAATAATAATAATAATAATAATAATAATAATAATAATAATAATAATAATAAAGTTGGAAGGGACCTTGGAGGTCATCTGTCCAACCCCTCCTCAGGCAGGAACCCTATACCATTTCAGACAATGGCTGTCCCATCTCTCTTAAAAAACTTCCAGTGTTGGAGCAGTTCACGCTTCTGGAGCAGGTTGTTCCAATGGTTAATTGTTCTAACTGTCAGGAAGTTTTCTCCTTAGTTCTAGGTTGCTTCTCTCCTTCATTAGTTTCCATCCATTGCTTCTGTCCTGCCTTCAGGCGCCTGGAAAATAGCTTCACTCCCTCTTCTTTGTGGCAGCCCTGAGATTTGGAACACTGCTATCATGTCCCCCCTTGTCCTTCTCTTCTTAACTAGACATACCCAATTCAGCAACCGTTCCTTATATGCTTGGCCTCCAGTCTCCAATCATCTTTGTTGCTCTTCTCTGTACTCTTTCTAGAGTCTCAACGTCTTTTTACATCGTGGTGACCAAAACTGGATGCAGTATTCCAAGTGTGGCCTTACCAAGGCATGTAAAGTGTATTTAATACTTCAGTGATCTTGATTCTATCCCCTGTTAATGCAGCCTAGCACTGTGTTGGCCTTTTTGGCAGCTGCAGCACACTGCTGGCTCATATTTAAGTGATTGTCCACTAAGACTCCGAGGTCCCTCTCACAGTTACTGCTATTGAGCAAGGTACCCCCTATACTATACCTGTACATTTGGTTTTTCTTGCCTAAATGTAGAACCTTGCTTTTTTCACCATTGAATTTCATTTTGTTAGATAGTGCCCATGTTCAAGTCTGTCCAGATCCTCCTGTATCTTAAGCCTGTCTTCTGGAGTGTTGGCTATTCCTGCCAGCTTGGTGTCGTCTGCAAATTTGATGATTTCCCCATCTATCCCCTCGTCCAAATCGTTGATGAAGTTGTTGAAGAGCACTGGGCCCAGAACAGAGCCCTGGGGCACTCCACTACACACTTCCCTCCATGAAGATGCGGTTCCATTAACCACACGCTGAGTACGGCTGGTCAGCCAGCTATGGATCCATCTGGTGGTGATGCTGTCTAACCCACATTTTTCTATCTTATCAAGTAGTAGGTTGTGATCTACTTTATCAAATGCCTTACTGAAGTCCAAGTAAATTATATCCACAGCATTCCTCTGATCCACTAATTTTGTCATTTGGTCAAAGAATGCAATAAGATTTGTCTGGTATGATCTGTTTTTGACAAAGCCATGTTGGCTTTTAGTAATGACTTTGTTTGCCTCTAGGTGTTCGCTGATTCATTGTTTGATTATCTTTTCCAGAATCTTCCCAGGTATTGAGGTCAGGCTGATAGGTCTGTAGTTTCGTGGGTCCATTTTTTTTTCCTTTTTTGAAGATGGGAACTACATCAGCTCTTTTCCAGTCCAGTCCAGTCCGGTAGTTCCCCAGTGCTCCAGGATCTTTGAAAAATATAGTCAATGGTTCTGAGATCACATCTGCCAGTTCCTTGAGAACCCTGGGGTGTAATCCATCTGGTCCTGGTGATTTGAACTCGTCTAGGCTGGACAGGTGCTCACTTACCGTTTTCTTGCCTATCTTAACTTGCGTTTCTATTCTGTTTTTTATGGCACTATTTTTGGTAGGTTGGTCTGTTTTTTCCCTTTGTGTAAAGACAGATGCAAAAAACGAGTTAAATAGTTCTGCTTTCTTCCTGTTGCTTGTCATCTTCTTGCCACTTTCACCCACTAATGAGCCAATCATTTCCTTAACTTTTTTCTTGTTTTTTACATGTTGAAAGAAGCTTTTTTTGTTATTTTTGACTTTGGTCGCAAGCCTTAGTTCATTTTGAGCCTTAGCTTTCCTCACTTCATCTTTGCAGGCTCAGGCTATTTGCTGATATTCTGACTTAGTTATGTGCCCCTCTTTCCACTTTCTATACTTGTCCTTTTTATTTTTCAATTTACCAGAGAGTTCTTTATGCAGCCATGCTGGTTTCTTTTGAGAGCTGTTATTTTTCCTCTTTGTTGGTATTTGTTGTTGGTGATTTCTTAAAGTCTGTAAATATTGGTCAGGCTCAAGTCTCAGTCTATATGTGGGCTGCATACACTGAAAGTGTGATACAGTCTTTAAAAGTGAGCAAAACCTCTAGATTACAGTCTCTTTAAAGATAGGTGTAGATTTTTTAAAAATTGAAACGTTTATTATACTGTGTTCTTGAGTCATTCCATCATCTATCTGCGGGGCTTAAGTGCCTTTGTATCTATTATATTTTAATTAGTATACCTGAACAACAGTTGCTCAATTTCTGTGAATTCAAATAAAGAAAAACACTTTGAAGCCTTTGTGGCCTCCAGAGATTGACAGCCAGCTCTGTCATAGTACAGGAGGAAAAATGGAGTATGTTGAAGGAAACTATTTTCAGGGCATTTATTCGCAAGATTTGGATGGGAAGCCAAGGTATAAAAGACAAGACCCTTTATGCACAATTGTAAACCGCTTACTTAAAATGCCTTTAATTGCAGACTGAAGTAAAAAATGTGGAAGGGAAATGTTCTAATTACTATTGAATACGGTTCAGTTTGTCTATAAATCACCTAAAACCTTTATCCTTGGAGGAGTCAATTTTTAACTAGGAGACTCAGAATGAAGTGCACATTTGTGGTACTAACTTGGTGATGGAATATATTACACATGAAAGACAATAATATCTTTGACAAAACTAGTATATTTTGACTGCAATCCGATGTATGCACCTGGAGGCAAGTACAGTGATAGGGCTTGGTTTGATAGAGAATAAATATGTTGCATTGATTAGGTGTGAAAACCATTGTTTTATGCAGAATCGAATTCCTTCAGATGTGCATGTGTGTATTTCCTATGTGTTAGCAATAGCAATAATACTTAGACTTATATACCACTTCATAGTGCTTTACAGCCCTCTCTGAGCAGTTTACAAATATCAGCATATTGCCCCCAACAATCTGGGACCTCATTTTACTAATCTCAGAAAGATGGAAGGCTGAGTCAATCTTGAGCTGATCAGGATCGAATTGCTGGCAGTCAGTCGTTCCTAATATTTTTTTTTCTTTCTCATAGTATTTTAGTTGGTTCTTTCTATTATTTCAGGAGGGACCTGTTAGGTAAATATTACTTGGGTCAGACCTTGCTATAAATGACAGATTTGAAATAGTTCCATGTTAGTGAGAAACAATTAAAAATATGTTTCACTTCTCATTTAGTCCTCTCTATAAGAACTATTGCAAAGTGACATTGATCATAAAATAATTGGAGCAGTGATATGCCTCAAATTGATAAGACATTTTGGTTCAGATCTTTTTTTAAAAGCAAGGGTTTTTTGTGTACTGATTTTGCAGGTTCACATGTCTTTGCACAAACCACACAGTCATACATACATTATTAAATCTTGTAACCTCAAAATGACTGTTTTACCTTCTGGCTTCAGGGTTTGGGACAAAGTTCTGGATAAAATCTTGATGCAAAAGTGTGCTTTTTGAAAATAATAGCTTTTTGAAGACTAGTGAGTAACTTCTACTTGTGATTTCACACAAGCCACTCACTGTTTTGTCTACATTAGTAACATTTAAATAATTGGTTCAGAAAAACTACATTTTACACCAACTAGATAAGTTGAGAATTGCAATAAAATACCTTACAGCAGTGTAATTTAAGTTCTAATAGTCTGCAGTTGCAATGTCATTCTAATGTTATTGTGCCATTGCAGTTTTGAATCAGTGTAGCTATGTCAGTGAAGACTTAAAGCACTGGCCCCCAAACTTTTGGGCACCAGGGACCGGTTCCGTGGAGAGAGGTTTTTCCGCAGACCAGAGAGGGCATGGTTTCGTGTGCTGCCTGCATCCCGTGGCCCAGTTTCTGGCATGCTGAGGACCGGTGCCAGTCCAGTGACCCCTGCTTTAAGGTGTGTGGGGGAAGATTTTGAATCCTTTGATTCTTAGTTGCCCCTTTGCAAATTCCCACATTCCCAATGAAACATAAATTTAGTAGTTGTAACGAGCAGAAATTCATACGAGATACCTTTTACCCTGTTGTCTTTTTATTTGTTTGTTTGCTTGCTTCTGTCTACACATGCAACACAGAATAACTGTAAGTCAAACTGTATCAACAGAAAATTACAGCTTCACATAATCATTGGCCAGTAAAGGAACAGCTGTAAACGTCTGGATTCTGTGTGTTGCTCTGGGACTGCCAAAGTGTGGGACGACATTTTTGAATTAACACTGAATCATACAGATGTGGATTTCTGGGTTAAAAGGTCTCTTGAGTAATTGTAAGCAAAGTGCTCTAAGCAAAAACCAGCTATTTGCGTTCCACAGTATTTCATGTTTTGACATCCTTGGCTTGTCTTATTTTTGTTTTTAATTCTTTTTGTTTTTAATTTAGGGAAGTACACTAGAAAACAAAGTAGCAAATCTTTTTTTTTTCTGGTTGTTACCTGGAGCTGGTTGAAGGAATGAAGAGAAGTAGAGAAACCTATTTAAATTTATGTTCTCTGTGTGTTATATAGTGATTTCATTTTCAGGAAGAGTCTAGATGTGAGAGTATATAATGCAGATACATTAAATAAATGTTATGATGCACTTTCAAGCTGCAATTGCAAAAACAAAAACCCCAAAGCCACTCCTTGGCTTCAGGTTTGCAGGAAAAGAGGTTTATTCTAATCTTAGTTTCTTGCACATTTTGGTCCTCAGATCATCAATTCGTTTTGGCTTTTGAAAAAATATATAAGCAACCCACTCTTTTCTTTTTTCTTCATCATTATGTTGAAACGTATCCCAGAGCAATCTTCCTTCATCTTTTTAGTTACCCAATTTTTCAGAATGTCATTCTTGCAACAATATTTGGCATGAAGAAGAACTTGGACAATTAGGAATAAACCATCTTACTTTGTGTTCTCTGCTTTTATTTTATGCTAGTGTGAACCACAGTTTGACAAAAATGAATAAAAATTGCATCCTAAGTTGTATGGAATTGTACATTAGAGACATTGTAATACCTATAATACCAAACCAGTTTTGTTACCATTTACATTGAGTAGATATTTTGAGGCCTCTTCTAACACATGTGAAGAAATAGCATGCAATAGATTAACTTATTATGTAAAAATCTAAAAGTTAACTTTAAACTTTAAAACTTTTAACTGTACCAGTTACTTAGGAATTAGCCAGACTGAGCCATATATCCATGTATAATTGCAGTGTCGAATGTTGATCTACAGTTTTCTATTTGAGGGACATATTACTTGTTTGCTAAATTAAGACCTTAAGCATTGTATTGTATCTCATTAGTGACTTATCTCCAAAATTGCGATTGATGGCTGTTCAGAATGGATTCTGACCATCACTATCGAACAATTATAGCCAGATGACCATATTGCTTATGGCAGCCCTATATCGCTGATCAGTTATAATTGTGGAACTTCAGATATTATTACACTATGGGTCATTGTATATTCTATTGCTTTTATGTAGGCAGGCTCCTTATGCACACCAGTATTGCAATGGCCTTGATTTTAACATGATGATGATTTTGCTATTTTAAAATCATTTTTCCCTTTTATAAATGTGTTTTATTTAAGAGCTGAAATCATATATGTTGTAAAATTTAATTATCAGCATTATTGCAATTTATGCTACACTTGATCTGCAGCAATTTCTTAAATTATTTATTAATAAATTATTAGAGGAAGAGTGAATAACTAGTTTAGGAGCAAAAGTGAACAGCTAATTCATACTTGTGTGTAATTTGAATAATCTGTAGAAAATCTAAAATTTTAAAGTTTAGAATTAGAAACTATTATAAACAATAGTGAAGAAAATCACTGCAAACTATCAGTAAAAATTTAGATTATATTCACATACAACATTAAAACAAGTTGGTCTTAGTAAACCAGTTTAATGCCTAGAGTTGGTTTATTCCTTCATATGATGGTGTAAACAAACCTAGGTTAACTGTGTTATGTTTACATTAGAGTTAATAGCCTATTGTATCTAAATAAGTTACAACTGAGGTTTATAAAATTTTATTTTGTTTGGATTTGTGTAATATAAGGCTAGGGTTTCTCTTGTTTGCAAATAGAGAAGCGACGGAAAATAAATGGAGTACATGACTCATTCACAGTGCAATTTAGGAAATCAAGGATTCTGATTTATTATATACAAATTTGGCTATAGCACTTTTTCCCTTTTCCATGTCCATATATGTGAACATAAACAATGCACAATATTAAAACATATATAGTTAGGGAGATAAAAATAGATGTTTATCACAAAAAGAGATAAAAAGATTTCATTTTCTATTTCTGCACATTCAAATGTCCTTGAAACCTAAATATTCAGAGGTAGGTATCATAGAATGAAAACAATTCTCTTCACCACTTTAATGTTATTTAAAAGGGAAGACAAAGTATGATTTAGGTGTTAATTTAATGCATGCCATAGGCATAATTGTAACCATAGTAAAACGGACTATTTTACAACATTGACAAAATAGTTTATTTGTGTTAATTTTATGATTAGACAGTATTATATTAGAGAATCTGGACAAAGAGTAGCAGAGTGAAAGAAATGTCTAATTAAAATGGTGTAAAAGAGAGGGTGATATAACTAAGGTAGAAATAATAACTGATAATATTCTAATCTAATATTCTGGAAAAGAGCAGCAGCCTTCAGCTCTGGGATATCATCAATGAACTAGCATCTTCTGCAAAGAAATAATTTGATTTAGTATGGAGCCAAGTCCTTCTGATTAATGATGATGACATGGTTTCTACCCCAAATTTACTAAATAAAAACTTAGCCTGATCAAAATCTTTCTATCTAAAGACAAGTTGAAAGAGTAGAAATGATGCAATCATAATGTTATCTAAGGTGGTGTTAGGGATGTGAATGTAGAAATTTTGTAATTACAAATATTTCATCTATAGAAAAACATTTTATAGTTTATGATTGCTGTAAACCAGGGGTCCCCAACCCCCGATCCATGGACCGGTACTGGGCTGCGGCATGCCAGCAACAGGTCCACACAACCAAGCAAAGCCCCATTCGTGGAGTGTAGGCAGCACACAAAACCACGCACTCTACAGTCCGTGGAAAAACCTTTCTCCACAGAACCGGTCCCTGGTGCCCAAAAGGTTGGGTACCTCTGCTGTAAACTATAGTTGCTGTATTAAGTTTTTGTTTGAGACTCTGATGTGTGTGAGAAATTTGATTTAATGGATTTCTGTGCTAGATCTCCCGTTTCACATATCCATTAAGAGAGAAGTGTCTAATTGCCATACATGGTAGTGCTAAATACTGCTATTGATATAAATCAAAATGGTATAGACAAAGAATTTGGCTTGCTTTAGCATATATTATTATCTAGAGAAGTACTTGTGACTGGAAGAGGTCAAATAAGAGATTTTGAATTGCATGTTACCATAAATGGAAAGATGTTGTATCTGCTATAATGTTCCATTTTAAAAGCATGTCATAATAAACTTGTTTTCTCTATTGTTACTAACTGTTTTAGTATAAATTTCAGGACTTTAGATGACTTGTGTTTAACATCTTAATGATTTGTGAAGTGATAAAAGAGGTATATTTAAAATAGACTACAGCTAAAGCAAATGTATATAAGGCTATATTGCTAGTAGACTATTATGGAACACTGAATTTATTAGCTATTGTTGCTATATTAGTTTTCAGAACTATAGTTTTACATATGATCTTATTACCTTGACTGTTAGCTGTGAGTATTCAGAAAAAGAAAAAAAACTCAGTACGGATAAAAGCAGACTCTTGTGCAGTCAGGAAGGGAGGTAGTCTAAGAAATACCTCCTCCTCTTTCTAGTCTCTGCATCTTCAATTCAACAAAGTAGACTATTTTTATATTTTAGCAGGACATTTGCTGTTGTCAAAAAGGTTGTGCATAATTCTGTGGAATATAGATATACAGTAAATAGTTTTTGCCTATTAAATTATATAAAAGAGGTTTCCATAATAATTCAAGGTTGAAGTATTGCAAATCCAAAGTAGCTCTTGGAAGATAGTCCGTAAACGAAGAGGACTCAGAATGTGGAGGCATGCTTCATGAGTTTTCACTTTTGGAAGTGTCATGCCATTTCCATGTGAAACAGCTATCCTGGTTGCTCATTGCCTTTGCAAACCAAGTGAAGCTGCTGGCTTTGATGAACAAACTGTGTATAGCTTACACACAAGCTATCACCAGAACAAAGTCCATCCCCCACTCTCTGGTCATTAGCAAGTCACCTTTTACTGTTCCCCTTTAGATGTGTATAAAATCAACAATAAATTCTGCTTCTTTTTTCCTACATTGATTTTTTTTGTGAGTGGAGAAGAAAGTTTCTGATATGTTCCTTTCTTTTTATGATTGAAGAAGGTGCTTAAAGCATATTTATTCATCTATTACATGTATGCTTGAATGTAACTATTCTATTTCCTTTTTATCTGTGACATGTTAATATATGACTTTTAAAAATTCTACATTTGTAAAATTGGCATTGTTAAAGTAGTGGGTGATATATATGAAAGGAGAGAGTAAGCTAAAGATGATTTGGGTTCCTGGGAGAATGGGCATGGAGCAAATGAGAGAAAATTTAGATCTCCCACTTGGAAGACAGAAAAAAGAAAATTTGACCTACTGAAGAAATTTCTAGCCTTTCCCAGAAATAGATCCTGTGTTGATATTGATCTGATCAGTTCCACCAATATCTCCTTCCCCCAGAATAGGGGGAAAACATAATATAGTTTGGAAGCTAATATCCATAGGTTTTCGTCTCACTTTAGTCACTTGAAAGGAAAATTTTAAATTAATAGAAAACAGAAAATGGAGTGGAAGTGGGCAAAGCTTATTTATCCCCTACTAGTGTAACGGATGTTGAATAATGCACCTCTTACCATTTGCAAAATCTTCCTCCCAAATGTTCAGATTGTTTTCCAACAGTTCAGGGAACATAGAGTTGCAACAACTACACTAAAACTTTCTAATCATGTTCAGCTTTAAAAAAAAAAAAATGCCTCTGAGAAGTTTAAATCACAGATGGAATATAGTAAACTAAGGCAGTTTGTGCCTATCACATTCTTAGAACTATTTTTTTTATTTTTTAAATTTTATTTTTTTTAATTTAATTTAATATTTTTTTAAAAAAAAGGATGAAAGCTTTTTTTTGGGACACAAACTACACCTTTTCCACTGGTAAAGCCATCATTGCATGGTTTATTCCTGAAAAAAAATTCTTTGAGGATTAAAAAGCTGCAGTAATAGCAATTAGAAGGGATTTTTTTTCTTTTTCTATACACTCTTATTCTGCTTTATGTGTATGTTTCATTGTATCTTAGGGACATCATGATTCAAACAAATTGTTAAACCAAAAAAGTATCTAGTGATATACAGTGAGTGGTGCTTGAGGGTAAAGGACTCATCTATAGAAATAGCAACTACTGACAAGATGTCTCTTGGAAAGGATTGCTTAGATTCTTATGCATTCGTGACAGACACACTAAAATTCATTACATATCATTTTTTTCCAATCAGAATGTTCTAAAAGTTCAGTTGTTGGTGAGAGTAATAAACAACTATCTTGGGAAAATGGTGTAAAAAGTAATTCATTTTGATTTGAAACTTAACTTCCTATGAATTTATAGCAGGAATAGTTGTCCTATTGAATAAATTGTGAAATAGAATTCAAATCAAATTGCAGTTAGAAACTACAAAAATAACTTCCTAAACGTGCTAAAACATAACTTTTGTAGTAGGATCTCTGGTTTGGGGGAGCTGATGGGAACCACAATCTTTAATTGATTTTTTGATTATGAAGCACCAAGTTGTTGTCAACATTTAGCAATCACATAGACTGATCTTCTGCAGAATGTCTTCAATCTGGCACTTCATGTCACCCAGTGGTGTACCCATTGCCTCTATAATCAAGTTCATCCTCCTTGTTGCTGGTTTTTTCTTTTCTTTTTCTTTCCATTTTCACGGGAGCACTGACATAATGTGTTCAAAATGTGATAATTTGTGCTATGATTATTTTATTTGTTTATCTGACTATCCATATTATTCTCAAGAATTTTCTACACCATCAAAATTTACAAGCATCAATACTTTTTCTATCCTGCATAATATATATGTTGCTTTTTTAATCGCTTAAGCAAAAATAGTAATTATTTCTGTGTGGAACTGAGGGGAGACAGGTCACAATTGTCAGTATTTCTACTCAGATCTAATGTTGATGAGTGCTTAACAAACATCAAAATTAGTTAATTATATGTAACAATGTGATATTAAAAGAATCAGTTACATAGTCTGGTCATCTTTTTGTTGATAAGTTGCAGAAACAAAATGATGATGCCAATGTTGATATCTGAGCAAAATTACTCCACAGCATGGAACCTCTTAGATTTGTTCAGTTAATTATATTCAACTATAGTTGAGTATAGTTTCTTTGCTAAAGGTGGTAATTTCCTAATCAATTTATCATTAGAGGGGCTTGAAACATCTTGCCTTCTGGCTTATTATGTTCAATCGATTTTCCTTGGTTCTTTTCTAAGACTGGCAAATTTAACTAATTTCACTTTAAAAAAATCTGCAGACTACAGAGTATTTCCTGATTCCTTTCTATGATCAAGAAGTGGGATTAGACAGTATGATACAACAATGCCATTTTAAGTAATTTTCATAATGCAACAGCAGGCAATTCTACATAAATATAACAATCCAATGTCAGAAAGCAGTTCAGGAATCAGGACATATAGAATACAGTGAACATCAATGCTAATCAGATATTGAAATATAGTCATAGAAGAACATTATCTTTACAGAGTGAAGGATAATAAAGCATTTAAATATTGTCTGGAAAGCTTATTAAATGGTATGTTTTTCTTCTGTAATCTGCCATAATGGGTGGTGATCTAGTAATTTCTTCAGAGCCAGTTTGGTGTAATGCTTAAAGCATCAAACTAGAAACCAGGAGACAGTGAGTTCTAGTCACACCTTGGGCACAACCCAAGTTATCTTGCGCCAGTTGCAGACTCTCAGCCCTAGGAAGAAGGCAATGACAAACCACTTCTGAAAAAACTTGCCAAGAAAACTGTAGGAACTGGCTCAGGCAGTTGCCAGGAGTTAAAAATTGATTCAAAGACACACACAAACACAAAGATTTTTCCCATGTTTCCAATAACGTGAAGCAGTTAGAACGTGGGTTCTAACATGGTATTATATTATTTTGAAAGCATTCCCTCCACCTAGTTAAATTTTGTAGTCTTCTGAATTTTTTAACTTTGGTTTTTCACTTTTAACCTGTACATTTTAACTTTGTTCTTAATCCTGTTTTTAACTAGGCTTCTAGTCATGTATTCATATTATTCATATTGCCGAGATTTTGATGTAAGATGGGTGGGTGTATAAATGTTTTAAATGATTACTACTATACCTGCTACTGAAACTTGATAGTTTATCGTGTTTCCAAACTGCTTATGGCTTTTAATGACTTCATTTTCCCTTGAATGAAGGTATTGTCAGAGCACGCAGTTATCTTACAACAGGTATTATTAATTCTGCATATTACTGACAACTGTGCATTTGCCAAATTGTGCACTGACTGCCTTTTCTGTACTGATTTGAGGACAATCTAATGTAGATCATTACTAGCAGCCAATTATTTCTGCCTAAGAATGGTCATAGTTATGTGGCAGGGCAGTTGAAGCTGGCCAAAATCAATTTAAGTCACTGTTGCTGTTATTATTATATCTTGTTAGAAAGGAAGCTGGAACTTTTATTTTCTGAAAGACTGTAATTCAGTTCTCATAATTGGAAGTTATTACACACAAACTGTACATTTGATTGTCTTCAAGAGTTCAATGTTTGATTTGTTTTTTCAATCAGCTGGTCTCTGGCTATATTAGGAATACAATTTCCAGAAGTCTAAATTAGTGTGACTAATACCTGCTTCAAGGTATGAAGAATGCTAGTGCCAACCTATAACACTTGCATAATAAACAAATTGTAAAAGATTAGGAGTCCTCAACAATATCAAGAAAATATTTTAGTGTGTATAGTAAGGATAATTTTTGTCCACATAGATGCAAGTTCTACTCACATAATTTCTAATAATGTGACAGAATGTATTTATTGGACAAATTCCAAAGAGGCTCTTTGTGTGCTATGTTTACATGTTGAACTCCTTTTCAAAGTTTAAAATAGCTTCTTTTTTACAATATGTTTGACTACTTTAGAAACTCTTTTGAAGTGTCTGAATATCATATATTGAAGCAGAATTGGTGTAGAAATGCAGAGTTAGCTGGGAAAGAACAGCTTCTGAAGCAGCTATAAAAGCCTGGAAAAATTGCAGATGCTTTAATTATTTGAAAATAGATGCTTCTCACATATTTGTGCATGTTCTTTTTAAGCTATTACTTAGCCCTGGTATTATGTGTGCACACATGATTTTTATATTTCTTCCTTTTTTGTTTCAGATGCATTTTGCTTCCACTTCTGGGAACCAAGAGCCCCCAACAAAGTTACTTTCTCTTGGTGGATTCAGTAGATGAGGGGTGCAATATTGCTGAAGGTGACCAGACATCTACAAGCTTATCTGGAACTATAGCTGAACTTCTAGCTACTCACTATGAATTTTTCCCCCCATGGTTGCTGCTCCTCTGTTCTGCTCGAAAGCAGAATAAAGCTGTCACAAAGTTGTTTACAGGTAAGTGCATGTTTTAGTGACATAACAGTTATTTCTCATTTGTGCAGTATTTTAAGAGGATTATATAAGAAGCAATATACAGTATGAAGAATACTATATATTGAAACATAGATAACTATACCATTAACTTATATGAACAATCTATATTCTTGGGATATGTACATTCTCCAGCGTGAAAGAATGGAGAATCCACCAATGGGTTATCTTGGACCTCCTGCCCACGTAGACCAAAACAATCAAAGCTGCCACGCCCCTCTGGTTGAGGGCACGCCCCCAGTTTCGTTTTGGTCTTCAGCCCAGACAGACGTGGTAGTTTTGGCTCCCAGCAATTTGAGAATCAGGTTTAGTTATTTCTATACCATTGGTGGATTCTTCATTGTTTTTCTGTTTCTCCTCTGGCCAGCGCTGGGATCAGCGCTGTTCTAGAAGGCGAAATCAACTCTTATTTGTTGTCAGTGTCTTTTTTGTTGAACTCGTGTTTCCCCCCCCCCCACAGCTGATTCGCGGCTGCCGTTTTGGGCGCCGCGAGGCGATCCGATCCCCATCAGATTTTCCCTTGTTTCTCTTGCTCTTCTCGCCTGCTAGGCTTCTGGGGGGGTGTCCCCTGGGGGTGGGAGTGCGTTCCCCTCCTCTTCGGACCGCTTCGGGCCTTGGTTTTTTCGGCCGATCGTCGCGGCCGCCATTTTGGACGCCGCGACTCGATCGGCGGCCTTATTGTGGGCCTGTGTGGTGCTGATTTCAATTGGGAGAGCTGTTGATGCAAGGGGGGTGCTCCCTATTCTACAGCTGTCCCAGGGTGCCCAAACTTCTACCCAGGTAACGGCCTCCATTTTTGGCGCCGCGTGGAGCACAGGCAGAATTGCTTTCGGTTTCGCCTTCCCACCTCACCAGCTCTCAGGCCGGCCTTCTCCTGATTAAGAAGAGGCCGATCAGCCTGCTTTCGTTTTCCCATCCAAACAGGGACTCAAAGGATCCCTTCACTATTCAGGCCTTTCATCACTGCCAGTTGGGGCCTTATTTCCTGGGACATAGAGGTCCCCTATATTGTATATTCAAGCCGCACAATCACAGTCATTGGGCCTTGCCAGTCATAGCCTGCTGCCACAGTCTGCATCTAGTGAACGGTCAATACTGAGCTTGCCATCACTAAGTGAGACACGTGTTGATCCCGTCACTAAGCGCGACATTGGCCTCAAAGTAGGTCTCACACTCAGTCTCATCATCGCTGGTGACCCGCGACAGCCGTCGCTAAGTGTGAGTCTGTGCTTGCCGGTGGGCCGGACCATCACTGATCCACGTGGAGGCAAGTCCCACTCAGGTGGGGAACAGCCGCATCTCTTGCAGACCGAGACGCTTCAGTACCCCACTAAACACTCTCGCTTTACAATGGCAGATAACACCGAGCCACAGGCTACCACCTCCAGTGGACACGGAAAGCGTAAGTCCTCTAGTCAGGAGGCAGCCGCAAAAATCAAGGCCAAGACCAAGGCCGGCTCAAGGAAAGCAGCCTCCAAGGAGGCCGACAAACAGGCTAATCGTAGGCATCGTGCCCTGGAGAGACAGTTCTCATGTGCGCAAAAACTGGCTGTAGGGGAGACGGTTAAGCCGCCCCCTACCACAATGGTGGCACTCCCTTGTGGCCCTCAACCTGAGCCTCAGGCCCCATGGTCACCAGAGTGGGATTCAGAGGGGGCTCCTTCAACTGGTCCTTATCAGGAACTCCTTTCCCTCTTTGAAGAGGAACAGGGACTTCAGGACCCTAAGGTTCCAGAAGCCACATTTACCCCAACTGCAGCGGGGCTACGGCCCCTTGAGGGATCACCCCTGGTGGGCCAGGCTCCAACTGCCACTTTTACCCCCACAGCAGCTGGGCTTCGTGAGCTGGAGGATCCGTCCTTCAAAGCTCATCTGCAAGAGTTGGTTTCTCAGGCTGTTGCCCAAGCCATGGCGCCCATGAGGCGTCCTCAAGAGACTCCCGCTCCCATAATTCCTAGGCCATTGCCTGACCCAGCTGGGTCAGGTGCCCTACAGTACCCAATTTCTGATTCTCCTCCTCATTCCTTTGCCAGCGGGGGCTCGGAATACGCGGAGCACAGTCAGGCGGAGGGAGAGTGGTCGGACGATGAGCCTACTCAGGAACCTCCCCCTCTAATAGGACTGTTTAATCCCTCGCTATTTCCGTCTCTGCTCCGCAAGGCCTGTGCGACCGGTAGGATACACTCGGCTCAGCCTTCGGTACCTGAACAGGTGCCTGAACAGCTTCCTGGCCAAGACACGGATCCGCTGTTTTTAGAACCGGTGGTGTTACACAAACATATACCTTGCCCCCCCATGTTTTTAAAATCCATTAGGGGTCAATGGGAGGCCCCAGGTGCTCCCCCCTCTACTGGGGGAATAGACCGCAGGCTGCTTGACACGGAACCAGTTCTGAATGAGGCCCTGGAGGTGCCTGAGGTTGATGAATCCTTACTACCCTTATATTCTGATTCCAGGGTACCTGGAGATATGGCGGAGGCGTTGAAGCCCGAGGATAAAAAATCCGAGGCTTCTTTCCGCAGGACACACCAAGCTTCAGCTTGGTCAATAAGAGCTTCTACCTCAGCCTCATTCTTCGCCAGGGTCTCTCTTATGTGGCTCTGCCAATTGCAGGCTAGAATTCCCCCGGAAGAGGTAAGAGTCCATCAGGACTTGACAAAGCTCATGGCCGCATCACAGTACATGGCGGACGTGTCCTTGCAGGCGGCAAGATTTTCTGCCCGTGCCATCGCATCCAACGTCTCCGCACGCAGGCTTCTATGGCTTAGAAATTGGAAGGCTGAGACTAGACACAAATGGCGCGTAGCTTCCGCCCCGTACCGCGGCGCCCGCCTCTTTGGGGAGGTCCTGACCCCCTACTTAGTCGAAAACAAGGAGAAACGAAGGGTTCTCTATCACCTTTCCAGGAGACCGGGCCGTCGTTTCTCCCCGTACACCCGTCGACAGCCCTTTCGGACGGGATCAGATTCGGCCTCAGCACAGGTCGCCCGGCCATTTCCCGCAGGCCCGGATCGTTCTTTTGACCGGTCCGGGTACAGGGACAGATACAGACAGCAGGCTCAGGGTAAGAGACCCTTTCGAGGCAGGGGCGGCCGTCCCTTCCGTAGATCCAGGTGACTCGGGGAGGGAAGCTCCCATAGGTGGCAGACTAACTTACTTTCTCCACCAATGGGAGACCACCACCACGGACTCTTGGGTGCTAAGCACCATCAGGGACGGGCTGTCTCTGGAGTTCGTGGCCAGGCCACCCCGGCGCTTCGTTTCCTGTCCCCTCCCCAAGAATCCAGTCAGGAAGACCCTCCTGGGGGAGGCCATCCGGCATCTGTTACACATACGAGCCATAGAACAGGTTCCAGTCGATCAGCTGAAACAGGGTTTTTACTCCATCCTATTCGTGGTTTCAAAAGCCTCAGGGGGATGGAGGGCGATACTAGACCTCAAGGGCCTGAACTCTCACCTGTCATACCGAAAGTTCAAGATGCAGACGCTTCGGTCCATCTTGGCAAGCGTAAGACGGGGGGACTTTCTGACATCCATAGACTTTACAGAGGCGTACCTTCACATCCCTATACATCCAAACCATCGGCAATATCTCCGGTTTTGTTATTCCAGCAATCATTACCAGTACAGGGCCCTCCCCTTCGGCCTATCCTCAGCTCCCAGGGTCTTCACCAAGATCCTGGCGCTACTTGCCGCACACCTACGGCTAGTACCAGTGCGCGTCCAATGTTACCTGGACGACATTCTCATCCAGTCGTCCTCCGCTCTGGCCGCCCAGGCGGAACTGGCCCTCACCATAAGGACCTTCCAGGGTCACAGTTTCTCAGTCAACTTTCACAAGAGTCAGTTGACTCCCGCAACACGCCTACTACACTTGGGTGCGATAATAGACACAGACCTTTGCCGGGTCTATCTATCTCGAGACAGACAAAACAGCATTCGAGACATGGTTCTCAAGATCCACAGGGAGCGTGTAGCAACACTGGCTGTCCTCTCCCAGTTACTGGGAAAGATGATATCTTGCCTAGATATAGTGCCTTGGGCCAGACTACACTCCAGACACCTTCAATGGTTCTTGCTCCCATTCCAAAGACTGGGCACAAGCTCTTCCAACCAAAGGGTACGGGTCCCCCTTCAGACCCTAAGATCCCTTCTGTGGTGGGCCTCCCCAGAGGTGGCAAGAGGGTCACTATTCAAGGAACCCAGCAGGCTGACATTGACCACAGACGCCAGTCTGTTTGGTTGGGGGGCCCATTTCCAATCTCAGTTGGCTCAGGGTCGGTGGTCCAGAGCAGATCTGGCACACAATATCAACTGGCTGGAACTGAGAGCCATTCATCTGGCCCTTCGCCACCTCTGCAACCAGGTGGCGGGGCAGCACGTGCTGGTCCTCACGGACAACGTGGCGGCAAAGGCCCATGTGAACCATCAGGGCGGTACCTGTTCCCGATCTCTCATGGCCGAGGCCATGTTATTGGGATCTTGGGCAGAAAGCAATCTCCTCTCCCTGAAAGCCGAACACATCTCAGGGGAGGCGAATTGTCAGGCGGATTTTTTAAGCCAGGCAAGAGTGGACCATTCGGAATGGAGCCTACATCCGGATCTCTTCAGGGAGATATCGGAAAGGTTCGGGTTGCCAGTCCTAGACTTATTCGCCTCTCCGGCGAACTCCCAACTTCAAAGGTTCTTTTCCAGGTTCCCCTCTCCGGGGGCGGAGAGGACGGACGCTCTTCGCAGCCCTTGGCCAGGGGGACTGCTGTATGCTTTCCCACCTCTCCCTCTGATCCCAGCAGTTATCAGGAAGGTATTGCAGGAACAGGCAGAGGTCATATTCATTGCCCCGCACTGGCCGAGACGACCGTGGTTTGCCGACCTCGTGAGCCTCTCCATGGTCCCTCCGTGGAGGATTCCTCCAGATCGGATTCGACTAGTGCAGGGGGCCATATAACACCCGGAGCCTCAGTGGCTGCAGTTAGCCGCTTGGCACTTGAACGCAGGGTCTTGACCCAAGAATCTTATTCCTCGGGAGTGATTTCTATGATTCAGGCCTCCCGGAGACCGGCGACCAATCGCATTTATGACTCCACTTGGAGACATTTCTGCCGTTGGTGTGACAGCAATCACTTAGCTATCTCAGAGGTAACCATTCCACGGATATTAGACTATTTGTTGGAGGGTGTTGATAAAGGCTTGGCGCCCAACACTATTCGCCGACAGGTCTCGGCTCTGGCCACGGTGTTTACCTGTGACACCTTAGAGCCACTGGCCCATCACCCCAAGGTACGATCCTTTTTAAAAGGGGTCACCAACAGTAGACCGCCGGTAGTACATAGATATCCCACTTGGGAGTTGCCCTGGGTCTTACAGGCCCTTACTCAGGCGCCTTTTGAACCCCTTAGGTCCTGCACTCTTAGGTCCTTGTCTCTTAAGGTTGCTTTCTTGGTTGCAGTTACTTCAGCTAGGCGTATCTCGGAGCTTGCAGCTCTTTCTGTCAGAGAAGACTTGTGTGTTTTTCACATGGACAGAGTGGTCCTACGCCTGGACCCCTCATTTGTTCCTAAGGTGAACACCATTTTCCACAGGGCACAGGAGATCGTGTTACCGAACTTTTGCCCTAATCCGTCTCATACTTTGGAAAGGCAATGGCACACTCTCGATGTTCGCAGGGCGTTGCGCTGTTACGTCAAGCGGAGTCCTTTCGTAGATCTGAGGCCCTTTTTGTTTCCTTCCATCCGGCCTCCAAGGGTAAGAAGGTATCTTCTTCTACCGTTGGCAGGTGGATTAGGGCCTGTATTTCCGAAGCGTATCAGACATCTTCTTTACCAGTTCCAGGTCACTTGACGGCCCATTCCACTCGTAGTGCTGCTACCTCAGCAGCATGGGCCACACAGGCCAGCATTGAGGACATTTGCAGGGGGGCAACATGGTCCTCGCCTTCCCCTTTTGTGCGCCATTATCGCCTTGATAAGTTTGCCTCGGCGGAGGCATCCTTTGGCCGCAGGGTACTGCAACAGGTGGTGCCGGCGGCAGGGACACTGGCCCAGTCTGCTCCCCTCCCATTGGGACAAGTCCCATTGGTGGATTCTCCATTCTTTCACGCTGGAGAAGGGGCGTTGTCTTACCTGAACGCCTTTTCTCAGCGTGATGAATGGAGAATCCACACCCATCCCTTGGACGCAGTCAGGTCCAGTGTTTAGGGTCTGGGAGCCAACACGTCGTACAGTCATTGGCTTCGCCCTTTCGAAACTGGGGGCGTGCCCTCAACCAGAGGGGCGTGGCAGCTTTGATTGTTTTGGTCTACGTGGGCAGGAGGTCCAAGATAACCCATTGGTGGATTCTCCATTCATCAGGCTGAGAAAAGGCGTTCAGGTAAGACAACGCCCCTTTTGTTTAGGATTTATATACTCCAGATTTTACAACAGGTAGCACACCTGACTGACCTTATTGTTATTTGACAAAAAGAACTTAAATGGGATCAGACTTGGTTTGTAATTAAATGTGAAATCACCAAGAAATCTTAGGGTTATAGTCTAGATTGTTCTAACCAAAGAGCACCCTCGAAAAGGCAATGGCAACTGACTTTCATACTAAGATTTTCCCATTTAAACCCCAGAGTCAAACGTGAACTAAACAAATGTTCTGTTTAGTCTAAATATAAATGCAGGTATTCCACAACTTATGACCATATGTTTAACAATGTTTCAAAGTTGGAAAAAAAAACAAAAACCTGTCCTCAAGGTTACAACTATCATACCACCCCAGCCAGTCATGTGATTGCTAGTGGGGCACTTCGCAACCAACTCAAATTTACCATGGTTGCAACATCTTGTTACGTGATTGTGATTTGTAACCTTCCCAGGCAGCTTCTGATAAGCAAAATCAATTGGGTAGCTGGATTTGTTAAGATTAACAACCATGTGACTTGCTTAATGACCTCAGTGATTCATTTAATGGCCACAGTAAAAATGGTCATAAAATTAGGTCTAGTCACATTATTACTTTCTTAACAACTGCAATCCTTAGGAACCAAAATTATGGGCCAAACTAACCATAATTTACTAGTCATAAATCAAGGACTACCTACATTTGAAAGGTACCGGGTTTAAAAATAGTGGTGCATACATTTTTTGTCTTTCTCTCTAAAAATTCTAGATTTATTACTTTACATTCTAGCAATGGAAATTGCATTTTGCAAGTTTATTGAATGGGTGTAGCTGCATTTGATTATGGGAGTGCTGTTGGCAAAAGCTATTGGGAGTCTTCTACAACTTGTTGTTCCAGTCTTGACTGACTTGTAAGCTTATTTTGTCACTCTGCTGCTATTGTTTCTTTTCTTAAATGCAAAGAAGTGTAAGCAGTGGATTTCTAGCTTGCCTACAAAGTTGCTTGTTTTAGGAAAAAGGACTTAGTAAGACAAGCAATATGTTTATTTTCCTATGTTAATGACACATCTAATATCTAACTGGCACCAATGCTCTGGTAAAAAAAAATGTTCTGGTAAAGAAAAAAAGGTGTGGGTTGGGGGTACTGGGAAAGAAAATATTGAAATAACTCCCTATGACAGAGATAATAATTAACATTTGGAAGAAAGCACACAGGAATTCATTTTGTTTTGTGTTGCATTTCTTTCTTTCTTGCATTTTTAAGGAATTATTTTTCTATCCTCAGAGCAAAACTTCACAAGTTGAAATGAATGAATCATAATTACATTTCTAAAACAATAAAATGTATGGATCCAAATATCAGATATGTTGATTTAGCTAATAAAAGAAAAGAGGAAGACAGTATCTGGTCCTCTAACTTTACTTGAATTGCTTTACAATTATGTAGTAGAACTCATGGAATCTAAACAAACATTTTGCATAATCATGTCTTGGGTGTGTGTGTATATATATATGCATATGGTTAAACAAGATTTTCCTTAAAACTACCCGCAGCTATTTTAGTTTTGCCTCAATGATGAAGTGTAAGAGTGAACATACAAAGCTATGCAACATGCTCATTCATGCTTCCTGTTGCTTTTTGTTTTACCTTTGCTATTTGTCTCTATTGCATAACTTTCTTACCTTACCCTACTTCACTATTACAGAGAAAAATACTTACACATATATACATCTGACCTCAAATACGATACAAGATCCTCAATTTTCTAGAAATCTAAAATAAGCCAATTTATTTGCAGAAGATAAGATAAGAAAGTCCAGTGGCTTAATGACTCTACCTGAATCTTTTCTGTTGTAGAGATGTACAATCAAAGCTTTCAAGAGTATCTTCCAAAATTATGTCTGTATGCAAATCTTAATATAAGTGAACTATGTCAACCAAGGTGTTGGGATAAGCCATGAAATATCAGGAGATCTATGATTATCTATTGAACTATTGGAGGCCATAGGAGGCTCCTGAATATCATTTGTACATTTAATAGAACAATCTTATGTTGGGGAGGAACTAGGACAGTGGGGAAATAGTATTAATTGTTGGACGGAATTAAGAATTAATGAGTTTTGCAAATGACCTGGTGAATTGTGGAACAGATTCATTGAGTTTGGGAAAGGCTCTCTGGTCATGTGTTTTCTGACCAGATAATATGTGTTTGCTAAGCACAGAGAGAGAGGTCTGTCTCTCTGAAGGCCAGCAATGTAAGAGCACCAATGAGACAGCTGTCCAAGAGGAGATGGGGTGGGCTGCCCTTCAGAAGGATAAGAAAAACTGTACTTGTCAATAGTCATGCAAACATTAATGGAAGATTTAAATTAAAGTGGGGAGAGATATGCAACGATTTAGTGGAGAATGCTGGGCATTGAGAAAATGGCTGTATACAATAATGGTGGAACCACTAGTCAGAAAGCAGTACTTAAAAGCCAACACATCAATGCTAACTAGATGGATTTATAAACAACAATCTTTCTAGTCTTCCGTGTCTATACATTATTGCCCAGAGAATACATAACAAGAAGACAGAAGTAAATACTAACCTGGGAAATCAAATATTGCTTGGTTAAAAGAAATCTCGTGGGATGAGAATCAAGATTAGATAACAATAGTGAAAAGATACGGTTTGTTCAAGATATATACCCTATAAAGAAGGAGGCAAAATAGCTCTGTATGTATAATAGCAATAGGCTTGTGAACAAATGTATGCCCCAAAACTGAAAATCTTGTTGAAAGCATCTGCATCAAATTAAAAAGAAAAAGAAATAAATCTGACTCTGTTGTAGAAATTTGCTGTTGGCCAGTTACCAAAGCAAAGGAAGAGGACATTCAACTAGTTGATTTAGGCAATAGTAGTAAATGATATACTCAAATGATTCTGATATCTTAACAAGCCTTAAGAAAGTCCAGCTTTAATTCTTTTTCCTCTTGCTGCCAATTTCTTTTTTTTTCAAAAGATGGAAGAAGAAATTATGGTGCCAGTTATCTTAGATTTAATACTAATGAGCAGAAAATAATCACTGAATAGATGGAAGGTATTTAGCACCTTGTGAGAGAGCACAGCAATATCAATGCAGCATAGAATGGTTTGAAATCTGGAAGAAGAAATAAGTTGGTAAATGAACTTCCAAAACCGGATTCTAAGAACATATGTACAAACATATTCCTTATTAGAAGAAAATATGAAAAAAGCTTTTAAGGGCTTCAATAGATGAACTGTAGTGTACATGTTATAATTAGATCCAGTTTAGTGCAGTGATGAAGTGACATAAAACAAGTCCTGGTCCTGTCCAGCCAGCGGTGATCTTGTGCCAAACCCATATATTCAGCCCTAGGAAGGAGGCAACAGTAAAACATTTCTGAAATCCTGCAAAGAAAACTACAGGCAGTAGTTCAGGTATGTGTGAGATAGATAAGTAGATCACAGATAAGTTGAGAAACAAAATATAAAATAAAATAGAGAAATTGACTCAAGATCTGATACAAAAGGAAGAATAAAAATTGGCAGCTTATTGTTATAGTAAAGGAGCCAGAAAATCCAAACCTCAGAATGAGACGAGGCTAATAAACACTCTAAAGTACTGAAGCAACAAAGATCACCAAACTGAAATTAAAAGACAAAAAAAAAAGCTGATTTTGAGAAAAAATTAGAACAAGCTGTGAAACAGATGTGACTTGCTTTCCCTGGAAGATTAGTGATAATAGACTTTATTAAAGAACTAATCTTTAGGAACAGATTTTCACTTTTGAAATCCTTACATTCACATTCACCTTTAAAAAAACTATGCTATGGAACATTCAGTCTTGTGGAACAGCATCCATTTACTGTAGCTTGCATATCAAGTAGCATCTCATATTTAAACTTTATTAAATGAAAAACCACAATTTTGTGGTAATAAATATTTGTAGACAACCATATGGTCCAACTTTGCATTAGAAAATTCCAAGTGACTTTCCTTAACTTAGTCTTGTATTCTAAATTCTAAGTTCAATACCATCTCTATCTTGTCAGATTAAATTTGCTTTACATCTGACATTTCTTCAATAACATTTTTTGGACATAGTCTGTTCATAGAAACAGACATTATTATCGAAATGGTTGATATTGTGGCTACCATTTTCTGATTCCATTTTTTAAAAGTCTCCTTCACTATTTCTATTGTCATAAGGATCTTGTAAGAAATTCTCTACCAAAAACCTTTAATCCTGCCTAGTGTACAATTCTTGAAATCATAAAATTATTTATGTTGTGTCTTATAAAAACCAAAACAGAATTCATTTCCCATTAGAAATTGTTTGTACTTTATAATTAATTCCAAAATCTTACTATAAATTTCAATATTTCAATTTTATCTGAGCCCTTAGTCAATTTATAACTTTTTTAAGATCAAAATTTTATTTAGTTTTTTTGCTGTTTATATCAGACTTTAAATTATTAAGCTCATAATTAGTGTTTTTTCATTCAGGAATGAAGACAGACTCACCAGGTGTTGTCATGCACAAGGTCTCTAATAGTTAATGAGTTATTTATGAAAGTGATTAGAAAGTGAGAGTTGTATCTTTTAAAAGTCTCCATTATGGTTGCAAACAAGATAGCAAACAAAATCCCAGGCAAACAAAATTCTGGGATGCATCACCAGAGGGATCACTAGCAGGAAAAAAGGAGATCCTAATCCTGCTATATAGAGCTTTAGTTAGACCCATTTGGAATGGAGACCTCACTTTAAAAAAATAGTGATTAGGTTGAGTGAGCCCAGAGATGGGCAACAAAAATGGTGAAAATCTCAGGGACAAAACATATCAGAGATTGGAGGAACTGAATATGTACAGCCTGAAGGTTAGAAGAGAAAGAGGGGGGCATGATTGAAACCTTTCAGTATATTAAGAGTATAAATAATTTTCTAGAAGGCAGTATTTTCAATATTAAACAAAAATCAAGAACATGGGGGCTTAGCCGCAAGCTAACAGGAGGAAAATTCAAAACTAATGTTAGACAGTATTAGTTCACAGAAAGAATAGCGGAAACCTGGACCCAATTTCCAACAGAGGTAGTGGGTCAGTTATCAGTAGCTGAGTTTAAACATGCTTGGGATAAACGCATATCCATTATCTGACAAAAATTTAAAAAATAAAAAAAAATTCAAAGAGCAGACTCTGGATCACTAGGTCTTTGTCTGCCATCAGTTTTCTATGTTTCTATGTTTCTGTAGTTAATTCCATTGTTTCTCATCGCTCAAACCCATGGAAACCTGTTGTCCACAGCACATTTAGGCAATCTCGTGTCTTCTCCTTATCCTCCACCCTCTCCTTATCTATAATAGTTCCAAGGTACTGATCTACTCACCAGTTCCTTGGTCTTTGTCACAATCACAGCCATCTTCAGTTCACTACCCAAGCCCTAGAAACTTCAACATTTTGGTTTTTTAAAAAAGAAGTTTGGTTTTTGTGACCATTATATAAAATATTTCCAATGTTTAAGTATTCTACCCTAAAGATAATACAAAATTAGACAAAACTGAGCAGCCTACATAGATTCTTTTCCCCCCAAATCTAAATTGTAGATTGTCATTCTGGAAAAATAGGGCATGTCTTTACAAAAAAAATAGGAGTAGGGCCTCTATCCAGCCTTAAAAAGCCTTTTCTATACAATATTTGTATATATATATATATATGTAACACTTGTAATATTTTAAAATAGTTTCAAGTTCAAACTGAATTTGTATGCAATTTGTATATGTATGTGTATGTACATAGTATGTATAAGTAAAAGTTACACAAACATTTATTTACAGACATGCATGTTTAATTATTAAAGTATTTGATTTTATAACAATTGCTATATTTCAAGTATCATTAAAATGCCACCTGTGCCTTAAGTCTACATGTCTATTACTGAAATAACTAAGTAGCATTGTATTTAATTTTATTGAGAGGGCATCGATCTTAACTTGAAATCAAATGAAGTGGCAGGGAAATGAAAGAATTATTCGAAAGGATAGTATTGAAATTTACTCAGGGCTCACAAAAGCCCACAACCAGAAGCAGTAGAATCTCAAAAATAATGTGCCTTGGGAAAAATAAGACATAAAACGTATTTTTAAAACTAGAGAGCAGAAAACTGGAAGACCCTGTTTTACTTTATATTATTAAGTATAAAGGATGATGGATGTGTCTTGTGATGTCCTTGTCAGAATGTTTTGAGGAAAACCAATATGTATTTCAATCTAAACTGCTTGAGGGAAAAGGTCTGAAGCTACAGTCTTCAATTATATAAAATCTGTGAACCCAGAGGTCTCAAGAGCAAGTGTGGCATAGAGTACAGACTTACTTTGCAAAAAAGATAGTTATTGAAATTACTTACAGATCCTCAAACATTCCTATGGAAATGCAAGTTCCATCTACCAAAAATCTGTCTGGTTTCTGCATACTCTCTTATCTTGGAGTAAGGACCAAAGTCAATTGAGAGCCTTTGATTTTTTTTTCTTGTTGATCTCGTCTTTGAACTTTTATTATTTCAGATTAGTGACTGCATCCCAGGTTTAAATTAGACTGAATTAGACCAGAATATGTTATCAGCAGATATGTTTGCCAGAAGAGTAAGGAATGTTGCTTAAATACATGCATTCAAGTTATACAGAAGAAACTAATGGGTTCCATCGCATCTTGCTTCACATAATTACTATTTGGGGAAAGTTGTACTTATTATTACCAGATTATAGCAAAGCTGTGGTGCAGAGTTAATATATACAAAAAGAAAGCAAATCTCGTGAGAACTTTTCATAATTTATCTGATGTTGTTATAGACTTCAGCATTCAGGATTACAAAGTCTGCAGAAAAGCTGTATCAGATATTTGCGCCTATCCAAAGTCTGATGGGCAAATGCAGGTTTTTAAATGAATGTTACCTTCCCTTTCTGCTTCTACTGGAAATATTACTTAACAATATCTGACTCAAGAGTTCTATTATTAGTAACAAGTAGAGTATCTTATTTTTAACATGAATTATTTATTTTTTGGAAAACAAGAATGCACAAACAATATAGTAGTTTATCCTAACTCTTATTATAAATGCCTAGAACTCCTCTGGCCAGCCATAAGTTAACAGGCCTTTTTTTTTTCAGATATCCTAGATGATCTGAGAGACTGATTCTTAGGGCTTTGTGCAAGTAAGGCAAATGCAATGTACTTGATTGAATTACAACTCCTTTCACAAACAAATGTGATATACATTCCACAAGAAATCTACATCTTGTATGTTCCCCTATATCTGCTTATTTGTCTTAACTTTTCTTAGAGCATACGCTGTTAGCAAAATCTGTCCACATCCTTAAGTTACACTGAATATATACTGTATGTAGTAAGAAAAAAATACCATACATACAGTGGAATTGTGCAATAATACATAGTGTGCCTTTATATGTGACCTAGGGCTATGCTACACACACTGACAGGAAAAGACTTTGAAGCAGTCTTATTAAGCCTTCTGGATGATGCTTTACGACTTGGCGACCCGGCAGAGGGGAGAGGGAACTGGCCCATGGAAACGGGGCAGCACATGCACGTGTGCAAGTCGAGGTGTGCGTGCAGGTGCCAGCCAGCCGCTCATGCAGCCTGGTTCCGAACAGGCCAGCAGTGGGCTGTGGCCCGGGGGTTGGGTATCCCTTCTTTAGCACTTCAAGGACAGGTGATTCATTCATGCCAATATATTTTATGAAGCACTTCACACAAATTCATTTAAAATTCTTAACTAAATTGAATATCAATCTCTATAAATTCAGTTTCCAGATCTCATAGAAATTTTAGCATGGGCTTTTATCCTGTTGTTGTTTAAGTGCTGACAATTACATGTATTTTAAAAGAGACTAAATACAAAAATAATAAATTCCTCAATTATAGTATATACAGATACTCTTAAGTTTGGGCTCTGATTAGATTGGGATTGTATTGCATTTTTATTTACGTCTCTTCCATATACTTACATGCAAGTTTGTGCATGTATATATGAGAAAGGGAGTTAAATATATACACAGACTTGAAATGGACAATTAAACCAGTTTTAACAAATAACAGATTTGTTATTTACAGATAAGTTGTACAACTGCAGGTAGTCTGTAGTTTGACTTTTGTTAAAATGATATTGTTAAAGGATTTGGTTCTCCAGTTAATGTTTAGTTAGTGATTATTAATTCCTTTTGAAAAGATATGCACAAAACACTACTATTAAAATCAACTTAGATTGGTGATGCAAGTTATTCATATTTATAACACTGGAACATTGTTCATCATTTAGATTACAAATGTAAAAGATGCACTGAGTGAAGGACAAATATGAAGTATGTTAATGATGAAAAAGGCAAACACATTGAAGATAATAAAATGCACTGTTATAGCATAGTCTTGCTAATTTAATGGGAACAGCTGTGTTTTTGTGTGGGTGTGTTTGGCATCATTAAAAGTGCAGATCTGTTGTATTTCTAAAAGCTTTATGCCACAGTGAATTGTTAACCTCCAAGGTACCAATGTTTGATACTAACATTTCTGTCAAATTAAAGACCAAAATATCAAAGACCAAATGTTACTTTCAAAATTCACAAGTACCATAAGATACCAGAATCTATGTTTGGCATAGATTTGTTGATATAATCAACAAATATATAATGAGCCCTGGTGACGCAATGGTTCAAATGCGGTATTGCAGGCAAATTCTGCCCACAGCCTGAAGTTCGATCCTGATGGGACTCAAGGTTGATTCAGCCTTCTATCCTTTCAAGGTCTGTAAAATGACCCAAATTTTGGGTGGCAATATGCAAATAATGCTTCTATATTGTAAACTGCCCAGACAGTCCTGTAAAGTGCTCCGGGGACAGTGTATAACTATTTCTATTGCTATAATGGAATGAATATTTAATAAATCAAAGAAATCAGTTTTGGAACTTCTATTTGGAAGATGATGATGTACTATGGTATAAGAAAAATCTGAAGCAATGCAGAATTTGCATTGTGAAATTGTAAAATAAACTTTCTTTTTTTTAGGTCAAGCATTAATGAGATAAGTCTTGCAATAGAATGTCTTTTTTCATGTTATTATGATTATTATTGTTAAAAAAATAATGTTATTTATCTCTTGTATGTGAATGTAGTTAATAAGGAGATATATTCAATAGAAATTGCCAGAAAATTGTAACACTTCTAAAAGTAATGCCAAATTCAAAGCCATCATTAAGAAAAATTATGAGACTGAGCTGCTAAAACAATTTTCTAGTAATATAAACTTTAAGGAGGTTTCAGACTGATATCTTTTTAAGGTCATGTGTGCTGAATAAGAATCCCTATATTGTACCAGTTGATGAGACTTATTAAGCATAGTGTCAAATCCAAAATCAAAAGTATTATTAGAATGGCAGTAATACAGAACAATTTACAAAAATAAAATAAAAATATAGAACTACAAATCAGCAAAAATTTTAAAAACACTGTAGATAGTTCTCAGTTAATAGTGCTACTTGGAACTGAAATGTCCATCACTAAACAATGTGGTCATAAAGCACAATGTAATGTGGCCATGCCACTTTGTTGTTTTCAGTTACTGTTGTTAACTAAATTCCACAACGTCATTAAGTGTGACATCACATGGTCACATTTGCAATCTTTTGCCAGCTACCCCAATGAATTTGCTAGTGGGAAGCCAGCAATGAAGATCACAAATGGAAATCATATGACTGCAAGATGCTGCGATGTCGTAATTGTGAAGACCACTTGTTCTACTCATTCAGCGCCATTACTAGTTTTAACAGTAACTGAATGAATGGTCATTAAGTGAGGACTATCTGCATTATAATTGTGCACATTTGGAAATATGCACAATACTGAGAATGTTAAAATTGAGAAGGTTCTTATACAAATAATACCATATTAATGGCATCATAATCAAGCCTATATTAGAGATTACAAAGGCTGGATTTTACACAGCAAAAAAAAAGTACTGGAGTCTAGTCGAGTTCTAATAGCAGTAAGCCATTTGTTTATGTGTTAGATTTTATCTAGGTATTCAGGCTGATATCCAAGGCATATTCTCTCTTAATTTTCCACACAATAATTGTCCTGTAAAGGAAGTTGAGTGGAAAGACAGTTACTGATCCAAAGTCCTACAGTGAGCTTTCCTATGAAGGTAAATTTTAGTCTTCATATTCTGAATCTTAACTTGTATGCTAGAACTGACTTGCAGCCAAAGTGAACAAGCAGGCAAGCAGAGGTAGCCTGGAATATCTTGCATGCTGCCTACTAACCAACTAGGAGCCATCTGCATTGATAAAGCTTGTGAATTTAGATTCAAAAGCAGTTCCCTGTTGTTCCCTAACTTCTATTATTTTTCTGTTCTACTTTTAGTTACATCCAACTACCTATTGGCAAATTTAAATTAAGCATATGATTATATTGTGGCTTTGCAAAGCATTTCCTGAATACAGGCTGTCAGGCTTAGCCAAAGTTAAAACAAGAATGCTGTGTTGAACAATTCTTACTATTTCACAAATACAATGTCTATTTGGAGGACGGAGTTGAGGGACATTTTATGAACTGAAAAAAATGCATACCCATTCTCTTTCAATGTGAGTTTTATGTGGTAGTCACACTCTTATGATCTGATCTAAGTCTGATTTAGATTTTGTTCATACATTCTTAAGGATTTATCAGTGAGCACAAACCAAAGCAGTTTAACAAATTAGCATGTAGATAGATGATCCATGGATTATTATTCCACTTACTCTTCTTCAACATTACATTCCAAATAAATTTTGAAGCTTTTTGTGAAATAATAAATCACCAAACAGCTGTTTTATCAGCACCTGGTCTTAATTATTTTAGCATCATTATGTTATACTAAAGGGCTATTGTTTTTGCATATATATCTGTAATTATGATTTTAATTACTTCCCACATCTATAACTTCTGCTGAATGATCAGGATTAAGAATGCCACAAGCAATTTTTGGGGGGTATATTCAAAAGAATTTTAACTAGTCTGTTCAAATGAATTTTATAATGCAAAATAATGGAAAATAAAACAGATTTTAGCCTGATTAAAAGAAAAATATACAGATGGCAAAGGTTGAACAATTCATCATTAAAGTTGGGAATAATTTAAATCAAACTTTCATTTCCAGATTTACAGGCTTTATTTTTAGTATTCATAAGTTGTTCATTTCTAAAAAAAAATGTAGGTTTTTAGTTGCATGGTAGTTGCATGGCAATTAGGTGGTTATTTGGCAGTTAATATATTAATATATTAGCAGTTCTGTCTCAGCAGCTTCCTTTGAGTTGATTAATTGAAATGTATATATTTTTTAAATTCAATGAATAGAGGGGATTGAGTTCTCTGATATTACATATCAGGACATAAAAAAATCATCTGGTCCTTAGTAGTTCTTAAAAGTAGGTAAATACAACCTCGGATGAACAGCAACACATAGCATATTACACTGTGTCCTTATTTATTTTAAAAAGAAAGCCAAAATGGAGAAGCCATGTGTGAAAAATTAAGTATACCTTATGATTCAATAGCTTGTAGAACCACCTTTAGCAGCAAAAACTTGAAGTAAGAGTCTTCTATATGATTTTATCAGTCTCTCACATTGTTGTGGAGGAATTTGGGCCCACTTTTCTTTATAACGGTTTTTCAGTTCACTGAGGTTTATGGGCATTTGTTTATGCACAGCTCTCTTGAAGTCCCACCACAACATTTCAATTGGACTGAGGTCTGGACTTGGGCCATTGCAATACCTTGATTTTCTTTTTCAGCCATTCTGTTGTAGATTTGCTTGTGTCTTGGGATCATTGTCTTGTTGTATGACCCAATGTCAGCCAAGCTTTAGCTATCAGAGAGATGGCCTCACAGTGTGACTCTAGAATACAGAGGAGTTCATGGTCGACTCAATGACTGCAAAGTGCCCAGATCCTGTGGCTGCAAAATAAGCCCAAACTATCATCCCTCCACCACGCTTGATGGTTTGTATGAAATGTTTGTGCTGATATGCTCTGTTTGGTTTTTGCGAAACATGGCACTATGCATTATGGCCAAACATCTCTGCTTTGGACACGTCTATCCCAAGGAGAGTGTTCCAGAAGTCTTGTGATTTGTTCAGATGTAACTTTGCAAACCAAAGCTGTGCTGCCATGTTCTTTTTAGAGAGAACAGGCTTTCTCCTGGTAATCTTTCCAAACAAACCATAATTGTTCAGTCTTTTTCTAATTACATTGTCATGAATCTCAATATTTAACATGCTAACTGAGGCCTGTAAACTCTGAGATATAACTCTTCATCTGACTTTGGGGTGAATTTGTTGGGTCATCTGCTCCCAGGAAGATTGGCAGCTGTCTTGAATGTTTTCCAGTTATGAATTATCTTCCTCACTCTTGAATGATGGACTTTAAATTGTTATAACCCTCCCAGACTGATGGGTAGCAACAATTGCTTCTCTACGAACATTGCTGATGTCTTTCCTCTTCGGCATTGTGTTAACACACATCTCAATGCTAGAGATCAGCAGACTTCTAAAACTTCGGGTTTTATAGAGGTAGTCACACTTGCTAATGATCAATTGATCAAGGGCACTTGATTAACAGCACCTGGCTGCTACTTAGCTTCTTCATCCCTGTGGAAGCAGTAAGGGTGTACCTAGTTTTTCACATATGGCTTCTCCATTTTGGCTTTCCCTTTGTAAAATAAATGATGACATGATGTAATATATCATGTGTTGTTGTTCATCTCAGGTTGAGATGAACAACAACACATGAACAACAACACATACCTATTTTTAAGAACTGCTAAAGACCAGATGATTTTTATAATATCCTGAAACATAAAACCATAGAACACAAAGAGGGTGTACTTCCTTTTTCACATGACTATAGATTTCAGAAATCATTGTTAGATGTACCATACTGAGAATATGGAATATGTTCCGGTCCAAGCAAGATATCTGCTTTAATCCTGCCTTTCTCGGACAGATAAATGCCAAGGAACAGGACAATATTAGATTATTTATTCCACAGAAATCTCAAACAATAACTTACAGTCAAGCAGAATCCTTCTGATGAACATGTCATGATCTTCTCCATTCCTTTGGGTGAAAAACTAATGGTAGACTCACCCCATGGCTCTTATTGGACACATCACCTCGTGTCTGTCTTCACAAAGGCTTCTTTTACAACCTGGCACGTAGCCAGGATATCCTGTCATGAACTTAGTAGTCCCTCCTACTGACTTATTAACATAGGCTTCACTGAACAGCTAAACTACATTACCCATAGGCCATCTCTTAAGGAGACAGCGTTAACCCTATAAATGCTAAACACAATAACGCAATCCTCAAGTATATACTCTGGCCAGATGATTACACAGCTGGTCCAGCACAGAATAGATATAAAGTCAGGCTTTGCCTGAAAAGACCTTTGCGGTCCTCAGCACAAAAAGCATTCTATAGTATAGTTGATAAATAATAGGCAAACACAAACAATTAGCATAATTGTGAGATACTAGAATTTTGTCAAGGGGAACAAACCCAGACTCACTCATTTGTGAAATGGGTGGCTATATAAATTGGTTTAATAAATGAACAAATAAATATAAAATCAAGAGAACAATTGGCAGAGGACATAATTATGAATGGTTTTATTATTTACAGTTACCTGAAAAATGTAAAACAGGTAACAAAATATATAGTATTGAACATTATTAGACTTATTTGAAAAACAAGTGTGTACAAATGATGAACATGTAATTGTTAAAATGTATACACTTTTTTGAAATTTGAAACAGAAAAAGAACACATTCGAAATGTATGATAAAGTGGTTAAAAAGTTTGGCTATAGTATACCAGGCGTAACAATGGGAAAATACATGATTGAAAGAACTGAAATTACACTATGTTATAACCTTAAATAGATTTTTTAAAAATGATGTATCATTAGTATCATTAGCCAGCAGTGTGCTGCAGTTGCCAAAAAAGCTAACACAGTGCTAGGCTGCATTAACAGAGGGATAGAATCAAGATCACATGAAGTGTTAATACCACTTTACAATGCCTTGGTAAGGCCACACTTGGAATACTGCATACAGTTTTGGTCACCATGATGTAAAAAAGATGTTGAGACTCTAGAAAAAGTACAGAGAAGAGCAACAAAGATGATTAGGGGACTGGAGGCTAAAACGTATAAAGAACGGTTGCTGGAATTGGGTATGTCTAGTTTAATGAAGAGAAGGACGAGGGGTGACATGATAGCAGTGTTCCAATACCTCAGGGGCTGCCACAAAGAAGAGGGAGTCAAGCTATTCTCCAAAGCACCTGAAGGCAGGACAAGAAGCATTGGATGGAAACTAACCAAAGAGAGAAGCAACCTACAACTAAGAAGAAATTTTCTGACAGTTAGAACAATTAATCAGTGGAACAACCTGTCTCCAGAAGCGGTGAATGCTCCAACACTGGAAGTTTTAAAGAAGTGACTGGACAGCCATTTGTCTGAAATGGTATAGGATTTGCTACCTGAGCAGGGGATTAGACTAGGAGACCTCCAAGGTCCCTTCCAAGTTTTTATTATTATTATTATTATTATTATTATTATTATTATTATTATTATTATTATTATTATTATTATTATTATTCACTAGAGAAATAGTTTATATTTTAAAAGGCCACTTCAAATTCATATTTGGAGCCATTTTATCATATTTGGTGGTCATGGAAAAAGCTAGAAACGTTTGGGTCCAAATACATACAATGATTCAGATGATTTTAATGATTATAATTCAACTGAAACCAGAACTTCTTCCTTTGGATTGATGGATAAGCAGTTAGAAATTAAGTCATGGAAAATTGTTTTTATATATGATAACTGCAATGAGATTATTATTATGCACAAAGATGGAAAGATTTAGCAATACTTATGATAGAGGAATGATTGGTGTAGATCAGGGGTAGGGAACCTTGGCTCTTTTATGACTTGTGGACTTCAATACCCAGAATTCCTGAACCAGCCATGCTGACTCAGGAATTCTGGGAGTTGAAGTCCACAAGTCATAAAAGAGCCAAGGTTCCCTACCCCCGGTGTAGATGATCCAACTTGATGAAGTGGCCAAACTGCTTTGTTAGATTGCAATATCTATGTTTATTTGTGACTGGAAATCCTTATAGATTCAATATGTAAAAAATGAATGTATGATTTTGATTATTAGCTAGGATAGATTATAGAAAGAAAAGAGTCATGACATAACTTTAGATAGAGGGGTCAAGTTACAATTGTACTTAGAATTGTATTAGAAGCAAGATTGGAAACCATTTCTTTATATCAGGGGTGTCAAACTGCCAATCCGCAGACCGGATGCGTCATGCCAAAACCGCACCCACCCCAGCTCCGGCAATGGGAAAAAGCCACGATATATCGTGACATGTCACGTGATGTGGCAAGTTTGACACCACTGCTTTATATAATTTTCTTTCTTTTCCATTTTTCTACTATCTTTTTTTTTGTGCATCTTTAGTTATTTTTCTTTCATTTTATCTTTTTCTCTTCTCTTTTTTGCCCTATTTTACTTTGTATTAGTCTTATTCTTATGTTTAATATTTTCCAATTAATAAATTCATGTATTAATAAATATTTCCAAGGGGAAACAGAACGCTCACTTTGTATTCTCAACATCCTTACCATTTCTTCTATTTCTGTTGCATACTTGTGAGTAGGTAGAGCTAATGACATTTTCATCTGAATTTCCCCCCTTCTTTTCATATTCCTAATGAAATGGAATTGTCCATTCTCTTAAGAAAAGAGAATTTAAATTACATTTGTTTGTTGATTATTACAAAATCAGTTTTGTAAACTTCTGACTTGAAAAAAGTCATAATATAGAGACGGACAAATGGCAAATCATGGTTAATAATCTAGCAAATTGAATCATCTGTAATACAGCAAATCTCAAAATTCAGTTTCTGAATTAGTTATCATATCGCAAGTTTAGAGATTGTGAGTATGCAGTATTGCTATATAAAATATTAAAAATTTGAGGCTTAAGCAGGAAACGTCCTGTGTTAAATGAGAACCTTCATTGTGTAATTAAGTAGTTCATGAAATATTATCAACAATTACATACATCTAAATTAGTGTCTATATAACTAAATTGAACATTTCTAACAGAATAAGCAAATTGTTTGAAATGAAACTTATGAAGTGCTTACCTTTTTGTTTCCCTTATTTTTGTCTAGGCTTTCGAAAAATAAGTCTTGATGACCTCAGAAAGGCCTATATTGTGAAAGATGTTCAACAGTATATTCTTCATCGCTTGGATCAAGAAGAAGCCCTGAGACAACATCTCACAAAAGAAACTGCAGAAATGTTGAATCAGCTTCATATTAAAAGCAGTGGTTGCTTTCTGTACCTTGAGCGTGTCCTAGATGGAGTAGTAGAAAATTTCATTATGCTAAGAGAAATTCGTGATATCCCTGGAACGTTAAATGGACTCTATCTTTGGCTTTGTCAGAGACTTTTTGTGAGAAAACAGTTTGCAAAAGTCCAACCTATTCTGAATGTAATTCTTGCTGCTTGCAGACCAGTCACAACAACTGAATTGTTCCATGCAGTGTGGACCAAAAATATGGCATTGTCTATGGAGGATTTCCAGCGCAAACTAGATGTTCTATCAAAAGTTCTTGTTGATGGTCTAGGAAACACAAAGATCCTTTTTCATTACAGTTTTGCAGAATGGTTGTTGGATGTAAAACATTGTACACAAAAATATTTATGCAATGCAGCAGAGGGACACCGAATGCTAGCAATGAGTTACACATGTCGAGCCAAGGATTTAGCACCATTGGAAGCACAAGAATTTGCTTTGCATTTAATAGATTCAAATTTACAATTGGAAACATCTGAGTTAGCTTTATGGATGATCTGGAATGGTACTCCTGTTAAAGATTCTTTGTTGACTTTGATCCCCAAAGAGCAGGAAGTTTTACAATTGCTAGTAAAAGCTGGTGCTCATGTTAATAGTGAAGATGATCGGACATCTTGCATTGTGCGACAAGCATTAGAAAGAGAAGATTCTATTCGAACTTTATTGGATAATGGTGCTTCAATAAATCAATGTGATTCAAATGGAAGAACATTGCTGGCCAATGCTGCCTACAGTGGCAATCTTGATGTAGTGAATTTGTTAGTTTCTAGAGGAGCAGATTTTGAAATTGAAGATACCCTTGGGCAGACAGCACTTACTTTAGCTGCACGGCAAGGGCACACCAAAGTTGTAAATTGTTTGATTGGATGTGGCGCTAATATAAATCATACTGACCATGATGGATGGACAGCATTGCGATCTGCAGCTTGGGGTGGACATACTGAGGTTGTTTCTGCACTTCTGTATGCTGGCGTAAAAGTGGACTGTGCAGATGCTGACAGTCGAACAGCTTTGAGAGCAGCAGCCTGGGGAGGACATGAAGATATTGTACTGAATTTGTTGCAACATGGGGCTGAGGTGAACAAAGCAGATAATGAAGGGAGAACTGCTTTAATTGCTGCGGCGTACATGGGGCATAAAGAAATTGTAGAGCATCTTCTAGACCATGGTGCAGAGGTAAATCATGAGGATGTGGATGGAAGGACTGCTCTCTCTGTTGCTGCTCTTTGTGTTCCTGCTAGCAAGGGACATGCTTCAGTTGTGAGCCTTTTAATAGACAGGGGAGCTGAGGTGGATCATTGTGACAAAGATGGAATGACTCCACTGCTAGTAGCAGCCTATGAAGGGCATGTAGATGTTGTTGATTTGCTTCTAGAAGGTGGAGCAGATGTAGATCATACTGACAACAATGGCCGCACTCCTCTTCTTGCCGCAGCATCAATGGGCCATGCTTCAGTTGTAAATACTTTATTATTTTGGGGAGCAGCTGTGGATAGCATTGATAGTGAAGGACGGACAGTTCTTAGCATAGCATCTGCTCAAGGTAATGTTGAAGTAGTACGGACTCTGCTAGATAGAGGATTAGATGAAAACCATAGGGATGATGCAGGATGGACGCCTTTGCATATGGCTGCTTTTGAAGGTCATAGATTAATATGTGAAGCACTTATAGAACAAGGTGCTCGGACTAGTGAAATTGATAATGATGGACGTATACCATTCATATTGGCAGCCCAGGAGGGCCACTATGACTGTGTGCAGACTTTACTGGAAAATAAATCTAATATTGATCATAGAGGCTATGATGGGAGAAATGCACTCCGTGTTGCTGCTTTAGAAGGACACAGAGATATAGTTGAACTACTTTTCAGCCATGGAGCTGATGTGAACTATAAAGATGCTGATGGCCGGCCAACACTTTACATCCTGGCCTTAGAGAACCAGCTATCAATGGCTGAGTATTTCCTAGAAAATGGTGCAAATGTAGAAGCAAGTGATGCTGAAGGAAGGACGGCACTCCATGTTTCCTGCTGGCAGGGCCATGTGGAGATGGTACGGATGCTGATAACATACCACGCTGATGTAAATGCATCAGACAATGAGAAACGGTCAGCTTTACAGTCGGCAGCATGGCAAGGTCACGTCAAAGTAGTTCAGCTTTTGATTGAGCACAGCTCCTTAGTTGATCATACATGCAATCAAGGTGCTACTGCACTCTGCATTGCAGCCCAAGAAGGACATATTGATGTTGTGCGGATATTACTGGAAAATAGTGCTGATCCAAATCATGCAGATCAGTTTGGGCGCACAGCGATGCGTGTTGCTGCAAAGAACGGGCACACGCCAATAATTAAACTACTGGAAAAATATGGTGCTTCTAGTTTAAATGGATGCACTCCTTCCCCAATCCATACAATGGAGCAAAAACCTTTGCAATCAGTATCTTCAAAAATGCAATCCTTAACCATAAAATCAAACAGTTCAGGGAGCACTGGTGGGGGTGATGTACAAGCTGCTTTGCGTGGTTTGTCAAATGGGCCATCTCATGCTTTTAGTTCTCCCTCTGAATCCCCTGATTCAACAGTTGACCGACAGAAGTCCTCTTTATCTAATAATTCACTGAAAAGTTCAAAAAACTCTTCACTTCGTACAACTTCATCTACAGCAACTGCCCAAACAGTACCTATTGATAGTTTCCACAATATGTCCTTTACAGAACAAATACAGCAGCATTCACTACCCCGCAGTAGAAGTAGACAGTCCATTGTTTCACCTTCTTCCACTACTCATTCTTTAAGCCAGAATCATAGTTCACCAAATAGTGAATTTGAATGGAGCCAAGTGAAACCCAGCCTAAAATCAACAAAACAAAACAAAACAGGGAAAACTGAGAACTCCAACAAATCCGGGTCTGCTGGGAAAAAGGTAAAACAAACCACTCCCTCACAACCAAAAGTTTTAGAATATGAAATGACTCAGTTTGATAAACAGATATCTGTTACCAAATGTGGCGCTACCGTGCCTCTTAAAAATATGCCTGCTGATACACAGTGCAAAATTTTAGTCCCTTCAGCCCAGCAAGAAGTTTGCCGGTCCCAACAGCAGTTCCTGATCCATCAACAAAGTGGAGAGCAAAAAAAGAGAAATGGAATAATGACAAATCCAAACTACCATCTTCAGAGCAATCAGGTTTTTCTTGGTAGAGTGTCTGTACCACGAACAGTCCAGGATCGAGGACATCAGGAGGTTTTGGAAGGCTATCCATCTGCAGAAACAGAATTTAGCCTTAAACAAGCCTTAAAGCTTCAAATTGAGGGAAATGACCCAAGCTTCAGTTACAAGAAAGAAACACCATTGTAAAAGGTGAGCAACTTTTAGAATTGTCCTATTCAAAGAGTTCTTAGTTAAGCATTGTTGCTGATTGGCAATCAAGAATGAGAATTGGTGATTTTCTATTAAACAATAGATTATAAACCATATAACTGTTAAATGGTCAGAGGCATTTTATGTACATTGCCTTAAACCACATCCATGTGGACATTAATAGACTCACAAAGTTGACTTTTATGGGACCTTGAGACAATTTCTGCTTGCCACATTCCTTCATTAGCCAAATGGTGAATTTATGGATGCCCTATCAAAATAATTCTAATGCTTTGGCAAAAATTAAAACTAAAACTTTAAATGAGATCATTAATATTGTTGCTTCTTTAGATTAATTTAGGTATGTTTATGGCTGTCAGGTGCTTTGATTAATTTCCTTCTAATTATTTAGAAAGTAGTTTCACGATTATGTTGAAGTGAAATACCCAATTTTCTGTTGTTTTAAATGTAACTGCATTATGCTTCAGATTTTGGTACTAAAATAAATTATAAAAAATTAGTTGAAACTGTATGAATAGCAAAACCAGTACAAATTACATGGATTTGTTATAAATAACTTTTCCAAACTAATCTTTTTTTTTTAAGTAGCCATTAATCCAGAATTGAATGAAATACTATGAACTTTGATATCAGTATGATATTTTTCATGATCTCTTATTGTTTTGTTATGAAGTTAGTTAAAAGAAGACTAAAGGATATATTTTGGTGGAGTCCCAGGTAATTGAAAAGATTGCATTATAGCCTGTAGAATGGTCATGCATTTTTCTGTAACAAAAATTTCAAATAAGATAGCCTTAGTACTTTTTGATCATGATTTATTGAAGAGTTAGGGGAAAAAATTGCGAACACTGCAGTAGTTCTTTATTGCAATTTTGTGGCCACAGCATTATTTTTCTGAGATATGAAGGTGGATAGAATCACAGAACCAGGGGAGATATTGAAGGTCGCATACTATCAGTTTTGTATATAATTTGTGCTCATGCTTGATGCCTCTGATTTTATCATGCATTTGAGAAGATACCAATGTTCATCTTTAGGAAAACCAGTCATCTAAATATATATGTATAAAATGAAGTGTATGAAAAATATCATTGTATCTACATCATTTGCTAATATGAGAGGTTGATAACCTTCTATGTGCTTACCATATGAAAGGAATTAAAATCTAGATAATATATTGAAACTTCCCAGAGTCATAAGATTGCATATTTAAACTCACAGCTTGCTGAAAAAAAGAGGACCAATTAGAATTAAGTCCTATATGTGAATAAATAAGTGTTATGTTAATCTGAGGATTTGGCACTTATGACCCCAAAATGATAACTTTGATCTATAGATTTACAAGATAAATTTTTATTTTTATTTTATTCAATATGGATATCATCTAACTTCAATCAATCAATGACTGAAATGTATTCATTTAAGAATAAGCTATCTGTAAGAGTTACATTTTCATAGTTATATATATTAGCTTTCTTGTGACTTATTATACTTTTTCAAGGACAAGCTTTTCTTTAATCAAGAATTTTTTTCCAAACATAACAATATCGTGTTTTTAAAATATTACAAATTGGCCTTGTGTGTCTGCCCATGCAATCTTGTCTCATATCTAAAATATTACAAAACCATAAGAATTCAGTGATGTAATGAAATTCAAGGATGAGTGTAAAGTATGTAATTTCAAGTTATATTAGCTTTCATTTTGTTAACAATAATTGTCAGTTACAAATTACATTAAATATTAATATGATCTTTTCAAAATATAATTGCCATATTGTTATATTATCACCAGTATCATAATATCTGTAACATGTTGCTGTATCACCATATTCTGTTTCTTAATTCCTATGAGTAGCACTCAGTTTGCAAGGAGGGAGGCAGGGGAAATTCAAAACCCCATGGTCACTGAGATATGGTAAAGTGCTAAGAGCAAGTTTGACATGACAATGTTACTTGGATACAGTAGACTTCATGGTAGATTGTTGATCAAACTATGGATTTGATTTCAGACAATCCATTTTAAAGATCCTCAAAAATCAATGATAAACTGTAAGATTTTTAGTCATTGCTATTTATATATTATTGAAGACATTATAAATCAGTTATTGATAGAATTGAGATTTTTTGAGGTAGAATGTAAATTTTCATTTCATTTCATTTTTGTTTTGTTTTTTAGGCAGTTTTCAAAACACCAGGAACAAAAAGAAGAGGTTGCCAAGAATGGTTTGTCAGCTAGACTGGGATAAAAGCATTTCTTACTCATTAAACTACATTGAAAATTCTGAATGTGAACACTGCAGCACAGTTACCTTGATTTACTGTAATGTGCCTAAAAGTTAAGGCTGCCTTCTTAATGTAACCTTCTGTGCTTCAGAAATTGTATTTTGTGTACTTTATACTTAATACATAGAATAAGCACTTTCTTACTTAATAACAGAACAAGATATACCATATATTCCTCATACAACTGAAAAGTTTTAAGAATTAGAAATATAAGCTTCTTTTCAAAAAGCATCATCAGGGTAAAGGTGCCATGGTGGCTTGTGCTGAAAAGCATTGCCTTATGTATTTATTTTATTTTAATACGGCAAAAAAAATCTTTCAGCCAAAAAGATAAGCAGTATCTTTGACTACATAAAAGAATGAAACAACCTCACTTCACAAATATACATACATCTGGTTATTTCTTTTAATAAGCCTTTTAAACACCAGTTGAATATCATTTTTCTGTTTTATGCTTGCACCAGCAGCTTTGCAGCATGTGATTCCTAGTTAGACTTTAAGATGTCATAAGACTTCTTACATTTTTTTTACTGCAGGTTCACATATAGTCATACAAAAGGTTGTAGCTATTTCAAAGGGTGCAATTTGCATGTGGAAGAGAATTATGTGAACTGCCACAGCCACAGTGCTAATTGCCTTTGAGGGTTCTTTGCTTTCCAAGGACTGGACACACTACAGCATAGTAAATCTCTACACAATGCTTTATTGCAGCACACACCTTCCCCAACAACAGTCTATTGCTCTGGGTCAACTCCATCCCTCTCGGATTTTGAAGTTGCTATTGCCATGTTTAATATTCAATCCTTTTTTCCCTCAGTCTTTTAATATTCAGTTCAGACAAAGTCTCCAAGTCTTTAAAGTGGCACACAATCTTAGCCTTCTTCCAAACGTTTTTTATATTGGTTGGGATGAAGTGCTGCCTCAATGCAGTTTTTTTTCTGGTTGCTACCATGCTTCCAGCAAAGCTCCAAGCTGGACTTATACTAGCACAATGCTGCTCACTATAGCTTGTGGTCCTGGCAGTTGAATGATAGTCCTCTTGCCTGCCCGTAATAGCTACCAGTCTCCAGATATCACCTCCATTTTTCTATCTTTATATCACCTTTTCTCCCAAGCATACCTCCCCATTCTGTCTTAGCATTTGCTTTTGTAAGCTAAGATTCTGGATGGTGTGAGGCTGTCTCTGGACTTTGGCATGTCCTTGAAAATGCCTGGGTGCAGTTCTATTAGCCAGGAAGGTGAAACACTGGTGTGGATGCTTGTGAACAAATTTGTGAGTGAATGAATACATGCTCCCAAGTTTCTGGGTCTGTAAACTTTTACAAACCCCTGAGAGAATACAGAGAAATGGGGTGAGAAGAATTTCTGCCTGGTTGCAGCTGCTTTTCCCAAACACAGACAACAATCCCAGCTTCGCTTCTTCACAATGTCACAGCCATAATAATAATTGATAATATTTATGATTCCCCCACCAAAAAAACACTGCAATTCCAAATGTCAGTGTTCGGTCATGTAGCTCTATCTGAGTATGATTGGTTCACATTTTATGTTCTCAAAAAAATCATGGGTACATACATAGTAAAGGTCATCTCAAACATGATACCAAACCAATATGAGGTACTCTTCTGTTCATCTTAAATTTTGTTATTGCCCTATATATCAGATGCTTCTCACCAGGAATGTCAGTCTTTTGACAATGGTAGCTAAATTGTCATTCTAGCTACAAGTCATTAAGCTTGTTCTTGTTACTCATTTTGAAGAGCATTGGTGAAGGAATGTATTTGAAACCATGTCTCCTTTAGTTGACTTAAGTCAAGTTATATCTGTGTTGCTTCTTTCTTCTGAAAGGCTAACAGAGGTCCATAACCCTGACTCGTTTCAGATTTTTCTGTGGAAGAGATACAGTCTAGTGGTATACGGCATCTGTTATAATATATGAAGGCTCTTGTTCAATCCTTCAAACACCAGTTAAATGATTTGAGATAAACAAGATATCTCTATTGCACTGAACTATATTGTACTGACAATTTAGTGATCTCCAGTTGTCCCCCTGTTTGAAACTAATGGGTAACTTAGTCCAAAACTTCTAGAAGATGTTTGGTGCCTATTTTGGTGTTAAGTAGACATGAAATGTTAACCCACATAAAGCAATTTACTGAAAAATGAAATGATTAGAAGCAGTTGACAAGCCTAACCCCAGATACTTGCCTGCATGTATTTAAAGCAGGAAGAATGGCTTATTTTGCTTCTTTTTGTTCTCTGTGTAGCCCCAATATAAAGTTCTCTTTTCAGGTTTTTAATTTTGGCACCTATTGATACTATTATTGGATTAGATGCAAATGGTAAACTGTAATAATATCTTTCTAGCTGAAAATAATAATAAACAGCTGGATTGTACCACTTGAGTCATTCTTTCAAATATATTTTTAAAACCATATTAGAGTTCTATAGCTCTAAATATCAAAGAAAAATGTTTGAAATTGCCTTGTAGCAGTCTTTATCTGTTGATATAAAATCCTGTCCCTGCTATTCTGTGCATCTCTTTTGTCATGAAAAACAATTCGGAACAGGAGTATCTGATGGCAGGCATTTGTGTTTTTCCCATTGCTGGGATGTTACCAAGTGTCACTGCTTTACTTTTCCTAAGAAGAAGAAATGGCTCTTTATGGAACAAATTATACTTCAACTATGGGGATTTCTGCCATAAGTCAAAATTTGTGGCAAAGGCTTGTCAGTAGGAAGTCTCCCCTCGCTAATGAGAATATGGCCATGAGAAAGTTGCGTGATTGTGTGCATTGAGAGCATAAAAGATACATGCAATGTAAACAGGAATTCATACTCTCTGAAAATCTCCTTTTCCACAGACCTAATATTTTGCTAGCTGCTTATAATTCTGAAGCCATTAGGATTCTTGTAAAATAATACAGGAGTAGTAATATCGCTAAGTGACCTAGGATATAAAACATTGGCTTAAATTTGTTCTGAACTTCTAGTACTGGGTATTTGCAAAACAATTCAAAACTGCAGCCCTTATTTCTTATTAATGTTTTACTCTAAAAAAATATTCCTAAAGATTGTTGTCTTTCTCATCTCAGCTATTGCTGAGAGTGTATTTATTGGACTTGTTTTATCCTAGTATGTATTTGTGACTTTATAATTACATTTATGGCCATATTCACAAGGCTACATGTTGCCGAAGCCTTTAGATTTTCAGCAGAATAATTTTATCATTTGAAGGAGCTGGGGTAAGAATATCCCCTAAGCATAATAATCGACTAAAAAAGATTAGAAGGAAAGTGCTTTGTGATAATACATTGACATAAAAGTTCCTGCATATTTTCAGAACCTTTTTGGAATACAGCATGCCTGCCTTGATTATTATAAATCTATCCACTTGACAAGAGTGTGAGACTCTTTCACATTGCTTTAATATATGATTTTAATATATTGACTTTTGTGGTCTCTCTCCAAGAAAGGTAAACATTGATTATCTGAAGATAATTTTTTTTACCATTGTTAAGTTCTTGAGTGTGTTCAGTTCTGTTAAGCCATGATTTGATAGGGCTGATCAGCTATAATTTAGTATAATTCAGGACTCCTAGGTTCTGTTTCCCATCTCACTTTACAATCTTTTGTTATTTTCCCTACAATTCACGGAGTAAAGTCATTCCCAGATGAACTAAATTATCACCCTTTGCGGTTTGAGAATGAATTTTAATATCTGTAGCACAAGTGACCCCAGCAGGTATTCTTAAGGGGAAGCAGCTAGTTAATTTATCTTTCAAAATGTTGACATGTTAAGGTATAGCAGTGCCGTATAGATCTTATTATGATCAGTATGGGAAATGGCTTTGCTTTTACTTAAAGCATCCTTTCCTCTTGTCACCTGTGCTGCTATGCCAATGTCTATTAATGCTTGATATCCTCCATTGGAACTGTTCAAATAACATAGTGCACAGTTGAAACTTTCTTTCCTGGACTGTTTGTAAATAGCCTAAAATGTACATTGAATTTCACATTGTAAAATTTTTATTTTATTTCTTGTATTATATTAAGCAAAAGTCCTTATGTATATGAAAGTGCATAATAAATATATTTGCTTTTCAGCAGATATTTGTTTTACATTTGTTTGCTGTTGTCCCTTCTCTGAACAATCAAGGCCTAACTATATTAATGGAATGTTGGATGTGACCATATGAAATGTTTCAATTTTTCTTGTTCCATTTTATCCCAATTTTGTAATACAGTACTAAGCCTGACTCACTTTAATATGCATGATGGCTTGGAATATAATATGTGATAAAAGCATTAGGTTGGGAGGTTTCTGAGTGTTGTAAAGTAGCTAAAACTATGCAAATTTGACCACTAGTAACTATATAGGAAAATTAACATCAGAAATAATTATGCTACTATGGTGGGAATATATGTAACATTACATTAAAAGAGACAAATACTAGTAATTGGAACTAATTTGAAACAGTGATCCTTACTAGAGGAATTTTGATTTTTTTTTTGTCCAAACAGTGGCCATCTTCCAGCTTTAAGTTAGACTTAATTAAATCCATTTGGTTTGACTCAAACTAGCTCATCCTTTGAATGGACCCATCAAAATCAGAAAAAGTTTTGAATTGCATTTCATTTCATGCATGACCAAAGATGCACACAAATCATGATGCAAATAAGTGTGCAATATTATATCTTAATACTTTAAATGATCTGTCATTATTGATTAGAAACCAGGAAATGGAATGATGTGGGAAGTGGATAGGCAATTGAACTAGAATTCTTTTCCTTTCTGATAGTTCAATCTGGATTGCACTACAACTAGTTGGCACAGTAAATGATAGGAAAACTCCTATAGAAATGTCAGTAAATACTTGGAGTGTGTGTATGTTTGTGTGCGTTGTAACCCTTCAATTCTGGAAAGCATATGCAGAAATAAGATACATTCTAGAAAATTTTGTTCCTGTACCCATATTTTTATCCTTTTCTGATGGGATTTGTAGAATGCAAGTGTATCTTGATATACTGTATTATAATGATATAATTTGGGCTAGTTTTGTCAGATCTGTTGTCCATTATTTGTATATTTCTGTGCAGTTATATGAAACATTTTAGACATCTTTAGTCTAATTATATATTTCAATCTATCCTTAAGGAACAGTTCAAAGAAATTCTACATTGTACAAAGTTAAACATATCTTTTTACAAATTGGAATCCATGTGCAATATGTAGGTACAATTGTGTACAGATCCAAAATAATAAAATAGTATATATGGCAGATGTAGAAGCTAAAATCAGTCCTTCCAGTCAGTACTTTGTAACACCACTAGCAAAAATAACAGCTTAAAATTTCCTATGGCCAACTAAATAGCCAACTTCGTTCATTCACTTGGAAACGAAAGAAACACCTTAGAATGCCTTAAATCTATTTAGATCTTTAAAACTGAACTCATTGATTATTGCAAATGACCTGCTGAAACATTTAGCTGATACTGAAGTTTTTGCAGACCACAGTACAATGCTGCTTCTGCCCAGTGATCTGCACAGAAAAGATGTCAGGAAAAAAAAGCCTTTCCTGGTCTCATCCCCCTCCCTCCATCAAAGAAACTTGATAAGTCTGAAACATTTGGGAACAAAACAAAGTACTTTAGAATAATGAAACAAAATGCAACTATTTAGCAACAACCACATGTTACAATTAAAGAAAAAAAAGGATAAAAGTATTGAGGAAAAGGCTAACCATTAAATACAAGAGTGGTGGTGTCAGGCTTGCACTGAGGGACAGCCAGCGGCAGAGAAAATGTTATGTGAGTCTAAGGAATAATAGATTCAAATATTAACTTACTTTAAAAGTTAATGTCTTACTCCAGTTAAGAAACTGAAGTTGACAAAAAATTGGGATTTCAGCAAGATAATGGTCTGAAACGTACATCCAAATTAACTATAAAATACTTAATAGAAAAGAAATATTCCTCAAACTTGAATCATATTGAAAACCTGGAAGAAATCTAAAATGTGCAATATATACAAAGGACCCAAGAATAGTTCTGAGGTAGAAGAATTTTACAAGAGGGGGAGGGATAAGATCCAAAAGTAGAACTAGAAAGACTCTTGGGAAGAATTTTCAATATAAAAATTCTACAGAAAATTTTGAAAACTCTTTATTTCTGCCAAAGGGTGTGTGTGTCCCAAAGTGGGTGTGTTCCCTTTTACTGGAAGTATTCAAACTTCAACATTTTTAATGTTCACTGTTTTTTATTATTTTCTAAACTTTTGAACAACATTAAGAAGTTAGCATTCAAATTTGCAGGAAAATGTCATCTTTGGACCATATCAAGGTCATGCCAGCTTCAGTTAGAAATTCATTGAAATATACAATTTGACTAGAGGTGACTAAACATGTTCTATATAACTATGTTATAGTTTATTCATTGGTATTTAATTAAAGTGTGAGTGAGAGGGGAGTGCATGCCTAGACAGACAAAATATACTCACACACGGAGAGATAATATATGATAACCATTTCCTTCTGTCCATCCATAATTCATCCATAGGATAAGCAGCTGCCCAATGCTATCCTGTTGGATTTTTGGGGAGTGGAATTTGTAACTATTATTACAAAAAAGCTGTTTACAAATACAAGATTAGGATTTTGGCCGTAATCTTGGCTTTGGTCATTCTAATAATTTGGGTGTTAAAATTCTGAACAGCTTTCAAAACACTTGTTGCTGTACAGCACGCAATAAGTATTCTAAATATATTAATGAATAAATGAATCCTGTTACTTGTCACAGAACTAAATCCCTTTCTTTTTTCTATAAAAAAAGAAATTACGTCCCCAGGTTACATGTTGAATTTCAAGATTGGTGTGCTTTTTTAGCTTTGGGGTATTTAAAAATATTGGCAGTCGGTGATTCAAGTCCTAGCAGTTACATCGCTACCTTTGGTATTACTAAATCTTTCATTACTTCTGTTGTAAAGTTTGGGCAAATCAAGCTTTTGCTAAACAGTCTAGACCAGGGGTCCCCAAACCCCGGTCTGTGAACCGGCATCAGGCCGTAGCATGCCATAAACCGGTCTGCGCAAACAAGCGAAGCCCCATCCGCGGGGTGCAGGCAGTACAAGAAACCACGCCCCCTCCAGTCTGCAGAAAAACCTCTCCACAGAACTGGTACCTGGTGCTCAAAAGGTTGGGAACCTCTGGTCTAGACTCAATGTGATACTACCGATTCAGAAATGAAATGAAATTCAAGTCATTAACTCGTGATTTCTACTTTGGGACTTGGAATTGTATCCTAAGTTTTACATTGCATTCTCTTTTATCAGCACTACCATCTATTGTATCCTGAATTTATCAGCCCTTTGACTTTTATCTTGGGTACATGATTTATGCTTCACAAAACCTTGTAGAAAGAAATGGAGGGTCAGTGTCCCTCAAAAAGAGTTTAACATGTACTTATATGCAACCTAAAATACAGAATATATATTGCATGTCAAATCAGACTGTACATACAGTATTATAATTATTGACTATTCAGTAAACTCTGTTATAATAAGTATATGTCCCACTAATTCAATAGCAGAAAAAAAACATGATTCTTAAATGATTGTTTGGAAGGCAAAAAGTTGCTGAAATCTGGAATCACTCTAAGAATTGGATTAGGTAAGTACAATAAGATTTGTGTTAATATAATTTTGCAAAGAAAACTTTATCACATCAAACAACATCAAAATAATGTTTTATACTTGGACTACACTGGATGAACAATCTTGCAGTCAAATTGACTACATAATAGGAAAAAATACGAAGTAGTGAGATCCAGAAATTTCCTGGTGTAGATTGTGAAACAAACCATAAACAATTGCAATCCAATATAAGGATTTAATAATTCAACTTTTAACATAACCATATTGTTTATTTCATGGTTACTGGGAAACTTGAAAAACTGCTTTAATGAATAACAGAGGTGCTGCAAAAGTTCTGAAATACATATTCCAATTTATTTCTGAAGAATGCTGGTCCTAATTTATATCTTCATATATTGGTGGAAGGGTTAAGTAAGGGTCAAAACTAATAAAAGGCTGAAGAAAGATTAAACCGCAATGTAGAGACATCAAAGTATTCAGGAAGCCTTTCTGTGCCTTTGTTAGCACAGAAATAAGGAAAAGGATGATTACACATCACTCAAGAAAAAAATACCTTCTGTTCACTAATAAAAGGTCAGGATTCTTCATTGCTCTAGTCATAGCTTATTTTCAGGTCTAAGGCAACACAGATGTGATCATATATTCCAGACATCAGCTCTGACTTTATGAACAAATATCTCATATGTAATCACATAGATATAAAATTTTATACTACAATCCCATTATAACAAAGCCAATAAACAACCATGAAAGAATAGAAAAATAGTATTACTTTTTGGTTCTGCTGAAGTTTGTTCTAAATATATATGTGCATGTTTCATCAGACTTAGGAAAAGTTATCAGTAAATGCTCCTGGGGAAAAATCTTAAATTTAGGAAGTGAAAATGATTATCTATAGCAGAATAATGTCAATGTCCTTCACTATAAAAACAAACATTAATAAGGGGGGGGGGCTTCACACCTCTACTTCCTAGTGTTATAACTCATGAGTCATTACTACCTGGAATTTCTGAAATAAAGAATTCAAATTTTAACTTTCAACTATAGTAATACTTTATTATTGGAGTTACATAAAATTATTTACTGGTGACTTCAAAATCATCTATAAAATCCTTTTGAATTTTTTCTCTTACCTATAAGGAATTCAAGTTTGTAACATGTTTTAATAACATTGGGAAAGTTCACATGCTGATTGAACTTTACTTTGTTGATGTATGCTTGCATCTCACATTATTGGCAGATTAGAATAATTGCCTCTTGTGGGTATGTATTTTTATAGGCAAAGAACAAAATACAACAAAGCAAACAATCATCACACTGGAACAAGTTTGCCCAGTACCAGGTCAAATGCTCTTTGTTTCAGCAAAGCTAAAACAACTACTTTTTATAGTAATTTTATTAAACATAATAATTACAACAATAAAATACAAACTAAAAGAATAAAAATCAAAAAGTGCAGAAAGAAAAAAGAATATGATAAAGAAAAGGGAATACAATATACAGAGAAATGATTTGCCCTTCATCACAAGTATAAATAATTTTAGACATTTATTTCTTCTTAAAATACAACAAATGATCTCTTCTTTTCATTTCCCATTTCTGATCTATAAACAAATCCTTAAAAGAGCTGATGTTCTGTTCCAGGATTGAGAGGCTCTGCTCACAGTGACTCATGTCTTAGTGACCTTCGAAATGGACTACTGCAGCAATTTAAAGACTTCCATCTGGTCTGTTAATGGCACAGGTGGTCCATCAGGATCCTGATCTTAAATTCTTTAGTGCTTTATACTTCATAGGCAAAACCTTTAATGTAGGTCTCTAGCTAACTGAAAGCCTATACAGCTGCTTCTATAGAGCAACAACATTCTACTAAGCAACCTAAGTGTTACAGACTGTACCAACTGCAGCTGCTGGACCAAATACAAGGATAGAGCCAGATTTACTAGATTAAAGTGGTCTAAGCATGATGTTATCAATACATGGACAAAATGTAATATTTTTATTTTATTTAAAGCATTTATATAGCCGGTCATATTATATCAAACTTTTAACACACAAACAAACGTACATACATGCACACTATATATTAACAGGAAAGCATATAGATAATATATTGACTAATGCTGGTAATAGATATTCTTAGCCACAAGATCCTCCAAAGATAGTGATGACCTTAAATAATATGCCTTTCTTTCTTTCTTTCTTTCTTTCTTTCTTTCTTTCTTTCTTTCTTTCTTTCTTTCTTTCTTTCTTTCTTTCTTTCTTTCTTTCTTTCTATTTCGTGCTGGCTTGCTTGCTTGCTTTGTTTCTTTCATTAACGGTATGGTAGTACAGTATAGGCAGTATTTCTAATTTCTATACCAAGGAATATACCAGGGAATCCCATCCCCACACCCACTGTGGAATCTATCTTGTAAGATGCCTGTTTAGTTGAGTACCATTCATCCATCCCATCACTTTATCCAAATACAGAATTTGTATTGTGTCTCCTGATATATATCGCCGTAAGCAGTAGTTCAGTAGGGCTTGCATCACACTGCTTCGACAATGATAACGCGCTTCACGATGCTGTTACAGGTGGCTTCATTACCAGGCAGATTTTTTTGCAGAAGGAATTTCAAACTTTGTAAGACGTTATGACAAGTGCTTCAATTTGAATGGCGATTATGTCAAAAAGTAATGTAACATTGTAGTTTTCTAATGTGTATAATACAAGATCTGTATCTACAGGTGTCTGTCATTGATAATCAAACAGAGGTTTATTTCTGAATTGCCCTTGTATTAAACAGTATGGAGAATAAAATGGTAGTCTATGACATAACACAACTGACCTGCCAAATTCCTGAAGCAAAATCACCTGGTACTAATCTCTGAAACCCTTCCTGTGTCTAGGAACAGAACATTTAATCCACTGTACAACAAACACAATCCAGGGGGATAAACTGGTTAAAAAGACAGAAAGCTGAAAAATGATTAAGCAAGATCAATAGAATTTCATTTATACTTAAATGAAATTAATCTATCAGTGAAGTTAAGTCTGATTCTGTCCTTAATCAAGACTAGAATCCAGACTGAAAAGAGGTAAAATCTATTCCTCCAATAATTTCTGCAGTTCTACTGGTACCACCCAATTAAGTACATAGTGTATTGGGTTCCTTTAAACCTATGTTTTCCAAACAATGCCTTCCAGATGTGTGGAAACTCCCAGAAAACTCAGCAGGGGTCCTACTCAAGAAGGAATTTACTTGTTCATTCATTTGTTCTGGGAGATGGTTCATGCATCAGGAATTTGGCCAGTTTGCAGAATACTGCTTTAAACTATTCAATGACTAGTCATTACTTAGTAGAGACAAAATTAAAGTGAACAGCTAACATTCCTTGGTGATTGTTTTACAATGTAAAATCTTTGTTTTGCAATTCATGTAAACCTTACTAACCAGCTGCACTATATAGTGATTTAATCAAATAATGTTAAAATATGTTGTCTGAAACCAAATTCATATCTAGATATTTAAAAGAGCAATGCCTTCATAAAATAAAGGACCACTCTGAGGAATATACTCAGCATCTGGCCGATAAAGTGGCTTAACTTGGAGTTAGATTCTGGCTGGGCAGGTGACTGAAATGTGTCTGAATCCGGTTATCTGACAGGAGGTAAAGCCAGTTTATCTTGAGGAAGTGGACTGGCCACTTGTGTTTTGGACCCCTGCCCCTTTAGTTTGATTAAGGGCTCCCAGGATGTGGCATGTGGCTGAGTTCAAGTGATAGTTAATGCCTCTTTGCAGGAAGAGATGATACCATTTGCCTTGAAGAAGGCAATTGTGTGTCTTCTTTCAAGAGGTCATCTTTGGACCTGGTAGTGTTACATAACTTTTGTCCAAAAAATATAACCACCAGAAGAAGATTGTTGAGAGGGCAGTCAGCCTATAGCTTCAGAGGGTCCTGGACAGAGAGGCTTATCTTCCTGAAATCTTGCCATTTGGTGGGACGTCAGAAGTGTGCTTTCTCTGTGGCTGCCCCTGTCTTGTGGAACATTGTCCCTCTGGCAATTTAGCAGACACCTTTCTAACCTTTCAGGGAACTGTTAAAAACTGCTTTTTTATTGAGACTCTGGGATAGCATTCTATAGGTAGATAGTATGGAAGGATGGCAACTAAGCCTGCTGTGGAGCATCCCAAGAGGATGATTAAGGAGCAGGATTTTTTTTTTACTGTTACACTGTTTTTACTCTTTTATGATTGTTTTATTTTATTTACTTTTATTTTTATTTTTGTTTTAATAATAATAATAATAATAATAAAGTTGGAAGGGACCTTGGAGGTCATCGAGTCCAACCCCCTGCTCAGGCAGGAAACCCTATACCATTTCAGACAAATGGCTGTCCAGTCTCTTCTTAAAAACTTCCAGTGTTGGAGCATTCACCGCTTCTGGAGGCAGGTTGTTCCACTGGTTAATTGTTCTAACTGTCAGGAAGTTTCTCCTCAGTTCCAGGTTGCTTCTTTCCTTAACTAGTTTCCATCCATTACTTCTTGTCCTGCCCTCAGGCACCTTGGAGAATAGCTTGACTCCCTCTTCTTTGTGGCAGCCCCTGAGATATTGGAATACTGCTATCATGTCCTTCTTTTCATTAAACTAGACATACCCAATTCCAGCAAACGTTCTTGATATGCTTTAGCCTCCAGTCCCCTAATCATCTTTGTTGCCCTTCTCTGCACTCTTTCTAGAGTCTCAACATCTTTTTTACATCGTGGTGACCAAAACTGGATGCAGTATTCCAAGTGTGGCCTTACCAAGGCATTGTAAAGTGGTATTAATACTTCACGTATCTTGATTCTATCCCTCTGTTAATGCAGCCCAGCACTGTGTTGGCTTTTTTGGCAGCTGCAGCACACTGCTGGCTCATATTTAAGTGATTGTCCACTAGGACTCCGAGATCCCTCTCACAGTTACTACTATTGAGCAAGGTACCCCCTATACTATACCTGTACATTTGGTTTTTCTTGCCTAAATGTAGAACCTTACTTTTTCACCATTGAATTTCATTTTGTTAGATAGCGCCCAATCTTCAAGTCTGTCCAGGTCCTCCTGTATCTTAAGCCTGTCTTCTGGAGTGTTGGCTATTCCTGCCAGCTTGGTGTCATCCGCAAATTTGATGAGTTCCCCATCTATCCCCTCGTCCAAATCGTTGATGAAGATGTTGAAGAGCACTGGCCCCAGGACAGAGCCCTGGGGCACCCCACTGCACACTTCCCTCCATGTAGATGCGGTTCCATTGAGGACCACACGCTGAGTACGGCGGTCAGCCAGCTACGAATCCATGGTGGTGATGCTGTCTAACCCACATTTTTCTATCTTATCAAGTAGTAGGTTGTGATCTACTTTATCAAATGCCTTACTGAAGTCCAAGTAAATTATATCCACAGCATCCTCTGATCCACTAATTTTGTCACTTGGTCAAAGAATGCAATAAGGTTTGTCTGGCATGATCTGTTTTTGACAAACCCATGTTGGCTTTTAGTAGTGATTTTGTTTGCCTCTAGGTGTTCGCTGATTCGTTGTTTGATTATCTTTTCCAGAATCTTCCCAGGTATTGAGGTCAGGCTGATAGGTCTGTAATTTCCTGGTCCATTTTTTTCCCTTTTTTGAAGATGGGAACTACATCAGCTCTTTTCCAGTCCTCCGTAATTCCCCAGTGCTCCAGGATCTTTGAAAAATATAGTTCAATGGTTCTGAGATCACATCTGCCAGTTCCTTGAGAACCCTGGGGTGTAATCCATCTGGTCCTGGTGATTTGAACTCGTCTAGGCTGGACAGGTGCTCACTTACCGTTTTCTTGCCTATCTTAACTTGCATTTCTATTCTGTTTTTTATGGCACTATTTTTGGTAGGTTGGTCTGTTTTTTCCCTTTGTGTAAAGACAGATGCAAAAAATGAGTTAAATAGTTCTGCTTTCTCCCTGTTGCTTGTCACCTTTTTGCCACTTTCACCCACTAGTGGACCAATCATTTCCTTCACTTTTTTCTTGTTTTTTACATGTTGAAAGAAGCTTTTTTTGTTATTTTTGACTTTGGTCGCAAGCCTTAGTTCATTATGAGCCTTAGCTTTCCTCACTTCATCTTTGCAGGCTCGGGCTATTTGCTGATATTCTGTCTTAGTTATGTGCCCCTCTTTCCACTTTCTATACTTGTCCCTTTTTATCTTTCAATTTATCAGAGAGTTCTTTATGCAGCCATGCTGGTTTCTTTTGAGAGCTGTAATTTTTCCTCTTTGTTGGTATTGTGCTAGACTGGGCTTTTATTATCTCACTTTTCAAAATTTCCCAAGCTTCTTGAGTTGTTTTCCCCTTGAGGATTCTCATCCATGGAATCCTTCCCAAACCCTCTCTAAGTTTATTGAAATTAGCTCTCTTAAAGTCCAAGACTCTAGTTTGACTGTGTTCTATTGCTTGTGCTTCCATAATGTTGAATTCCAATATTGCATGATCACTTCCTCCCAAGGTTCCTGTGGCTTCAACACCTTCTATCATTTCATCCCTGTTAGTGAGAATTAGATCCAAATGGCTAATCCCCTAGTTCCCTTCTCTACTTTTTGGGAGACAAAGTTGTCTGCTAGGTTTGCAAGGAATCTGTTTGATCTTCCACTTGGTGCAGAGTTTGTCTCCCAGTTGATGTCAGGGTAGTTAAAGTCCCCCATTACTATTGTGATGTGCTTCCTACATACCTTAGTTAGCTGACTAGCAAAAAGTTCATCTATTTCCTCTGTTTGGTTGGGTGGCCTGTAGTATACACCTATGGCAATGTCATTTCCCCCCCCTTTTTATGATTACTTTATTCTTGTGAGTCACTGAGAGCTACTTATGATGGGTGGCTATATAAATCTTTTAAATAAATAAAGAGGATAGACATGACGCCCAATTAGTCAACTGTTATACCATCCATATTTTACTGTATTTGAAAATGAATCACAATAGAAAATATTTAAAAGTATTTACTAAAAGCTGACATAATTGCTGTTCAGTATCATAGTAGAAAGGAAACACTTTAAGCTTTAGCTCCTACATATTTTTTTCGTAGTTATGCTGTACTCCTTTATATGCTATTCCCCATAAAATGCATTTTGTTCTCTATTAATTATATTGCATTGTTGCACACCTTTGATGATAAGGAAACTGTTGTCCTATTTTTATAGCTGAATAATTACAGCAATTTGTTTCATTATTCTTGCCCACTAAATTGCTGTCCAAATACTGGATTACATAAAAAGGGTGATTTTTTTCTACCTATTCAAAATGAATAATCAGCAAATTAAAATCCATTCACAAGAATATGTTAGCACTGTGACAGGTTATTTTCCATAGTTAATAAATTATTCCCTTAGGAAATTTAAAATATCGGCGATAGCTTTCTTGCGTTTATTTCACCAAAATTAAAATTTGAAGTCTGTGTGTGTGTGTGTAGCCTGATTCGAGGGTATATAATTTCGTCCCAGTGTGTTCATCACAATGGTTTTAATTTGGGAAAACCAGTTTGCAATCCCTATCTCAAAATATGTATTGGGATACTATATGGGTGACCTCTCTACATACAATTTGAGTGTATGTATGTATGTATGTTCAATATATCACTTGTCCTAAAGAAAGACTGCTACAGCAAACCATGATAAAATAAGATAAACTTCATGCTAGGAACACTGAGTTATATTTTAATCCTATACATTTTTCTTGGTTTATTGTGCAGACTAATAGTCTTCATCTCAGTAGCTCTGACTAGAAATAAATAGGCACACGGTAAACACCATCTGTTAGTTCTCAGTTAATGAGGTGGTAGTTGGGATGTTGTGGTTATCTCTATGTCACCTGACTGTGCTGACTTATGACAGCAAGTTGCGTTAGGCAAGGCCCATGGTCAGATGATTGCCATTTGTGACTTCCTGGCAGCTTCACTATTGACTTTGCTTGTTAGAAGCTGGCAGTGATGGTTGTAAATGGTGATTACATGACCAGAGGATACTACAATGTGGTAAATTATGAGCTATTTGCCAGATCCCCAAATCATGACCATGTGATCGTGGGGATGTTATGAAAGTGGCAACTACAAGGACCCACTATAAGTTCTCTTTATTCAGCACTATTGTAACTTTGAACAGGTGCTAAATGAGTGATTGTTCAATATGGACTTGTGCATACGTGCCACAGTTTAGATTGAATCCATTACAGTATTAACATTATTTAACAATCTAGAGTCTAAAATTAAGGTCAACAGTCCTCTCCCATTTTCATATCCCACAAAAGCCCAGAGATATTCTTCAGATATTATTCGTATGCTTAAAATCCATAAAATTGGGTATTGTCTGATCTTCAACATTTTAAAAGTAGATGAGGATGAAAAAGCACATTAAGCAAACTTTCTTCTATCCATGAACTATTTCTATTTCTAGAAGTGACTATCCTGCAGGTATTTTGCAGTTTATTGGCACCATTTAGTAGCTGTCCATTTAGCATCCCTGCTGGGATTACAGAGGTAGCTAACAGCCATTAATGCAGAGGACAGCTATATGAGTGCCTTTATAACTCTCCCAAGCAATCTGCTTATATAACTGGAAAAAATCAGGTCTAATCAAAAGAATGTTAAATTTCATTTTCACCATTTCTTTCACTGCCTATTTGCAAAATGATAATACTATAGAAGCATATTGATTGCAGTGACAATAAATATTTTAGACCTTAAAGTTAGAATATACAACACAGTAAACTAATCATGCTATAATTTAGTCTAAAGTATAGATCCTGCTTGTGTGTATGTTTGTGTGCAGCTAATAAAGCTAATCTGATATATATTTCAATAATTCACCAAAGTCTCTCATGATTCTTAGAAAAACTCAAAACAAAATGAAAACTTTCCACTTATGTTATAGTGAAATATATATTACTCTTCTGGTTTATGACTTGTGAAATCAAAATAAGCCGTGGAAACAGTGAGATGAAGGGAAGAATTCAACTGGCAGCAGTAAAGTGGTTGGTCATTGTTGTTGGCTGTGGTAGTTGGTGGCATCTGAAACTGAGTCAAGAGACCAAGGAGAAGAGTTTACACTGATAGCCTGAACAAATGGTCAGAATATTTAAGTATACAAGCCTCCGGTGAAACTCCAGCTTCTAAAAAGTATAAACATTGATATAAACAAGGGTCAGCAATGAGAAAGGAGCTACCTATGGGTTCATCAGTCCTGCTACAGAATGGTACCCTATACGGGGCCAAAATTCATTCTTCACTGAGTGCAATAAAACTATTAATCTACCTAAGGATAAATGAAGATAAATCTAGTAAAAGAAAAGATTTTGTTAGGTGGAATAAAAAAACAACACCTCAATCTGATATTTATTAATGGATTTGAGAGGACTATATACTGATTTCATTAAGTTAAACTATGTGAGATGGAAAAAATGCAAATATAAGTGCCAAAAAATAAAAGTAGATAACATTATGTATTCCTGTTTTAGATAAGGTCAGTATTAATCATTAATATATCATGAATCTTATAGAATTAGCAAAGATTCATAGTTAAGATTCAGATTAATTCACAACAGCATTTATATTGGAATTGTGACTGGATTCTAGCCATGAACCCATGCCTGACCTTATTGGAAATGGAACCAAAAGATTCCTCCCCATATGATTGTTTTTCCTGGAGGCACATCACTGCATTAATAATAGAGACATTTTACATTATTAGTTCACTGTCATAATCCAAGTGATAAAATGAAAATAATTTCTTCCTTGGAAGAAAAATTCTTCTAAATGAAACTGAACTGCCAAGAAAAAACACATAAAAAAGAAGAAACAATTCACATGACCATTATATGAATCAATCAATTTTATGATTTGTATTTATGATTAAAAATGTACCAACAGCCTGGAGTATCATAAATGTGTTCAACTCTTGTACATTGGAAGGAAATTCTCATAATTCTCAGCCAGATATGGTCTAAAACAATGTGGACATAGAATTATGCCAATACAATCCAATACAACTGAAATTCAAATGTATTGTTAAAGATCCTTGTAGTACAAATAAAATAGAATAGAATAGAGCTGGAAGGTACCTTGGAGGTCTTCTAGTCCAGCCCCCTGCTCAAGCAGGAGAACCTATATCATCTCAGACAAGTGACTGTCCAGTCTCTTCTTAAAAACCTGCAGTGATGGAGCGCCCATGATTTCTGAAGGCAAGTTGTTCCACTGGTTAATTGTCCTCACTGTTAGGAAGTTTCTCAATTTCAGGTTGCTTCTCTCTTTGATCAGTTTCCAACCATTGTTTCTTGTCCTGCCCTCTGGTGCTTTGGAGAATAATGTGATCCCCTCTTCTTTGTGGCAGCCCCTCAAATACTGGAATACTGCTATCATGTCACCCCTATTTCTTCTATTTTGTGTAGATGCAAATCACACAAGGCTGTAGTTCAACATCAAAAACAACTTCTTGATGCAAAGACCATCCAATCTCTTCTCTGACATTTGGATAAGTTAATGCAGTTCAAATTTATTGGCAATAATCGATTGCCTTTCAAGTACAGATGTATGACCTGAAAAATTGTGACAAACCTTATAAAGAATGAAAACACAACAAATATCCAGTGCTCAAGTTTTAAATATAACTTGACTCTCCTTGATTCTACAAACTGTAGAAGTTACCAGTAATTGGCTTGTGTGATAAATGATGTATATTGAGAAAAAAATGCTTGAACTTATAGTATCAAAATGTCAATGCATGCCTTTTAGTGAAGCCTCTCAAACCCTAAATAGGTCAACAAAGCACATTTGAGAAGCAGAAAGGTCAGAACAATAAAGAATCAATTTTATTCCCAGCTGAATGGTCAACTTGACTTAATCAACTAGATTTGTGATTGGTGGCAAAATTACCAAATTCCAAGTGTATAATATTTTCCTGAAGATACAAGTCACTTAACAATCTTCTAATACTGTAGTTATGCTACTGTTTTGAACTCAAATTCAGAATATCTGATACATAGGTTATTTAGCTTTTAATTAGCATGTGCAGTTTTAAAACAAAAGATAATCTTAGTATTTTTCATTTTATTGATTGACTCTATAACTCATTGGACAGCATTATGACTCTTTCTTTTAAAAAGTAACGTTTAATACTTTATCTCAAAAGATAGCAAATTCTATTATTATTATGGATTGTGGTTGCCCAGTCAACCAGATGTTTGGTTTACCTATTGAGCCCTTCCCAAGGACCTGAACTAGGTAGATATTGTTGTTTAATAATATTAAGTATTAATTAAGTATTAAGTATTGTCACAAGTTCTAAGCTGCTCCAAGTAGGCTGCCTTTTGCAAATGACTGATGAGTCTACTACCAATTCCCCGTATTGTCTCTATTGTTTGAGCTATTTATAGCAAGGTTTTGATTTCTTTGTGCATGTAGACTTTGAAGTTCTTACAATTCTACTTCTGTGAATATTTTGTTTTGTTTTGTTTTATAAATCAACATTGATTTTCTAGCCTCTGTTCTATTATTTCTAATTCTGGATGTTGTTCTTTCCAGAACTGGTATATTTGTTTCAGATATCCTATTCTCATTGGACTTGATTTTTAATTATTTCTATTTAAACATTCTTTCTAATACTATCCATGGTGTGTTAGGTGGCAGGTGCTTGTCTAAATTCTCAGGTTCATGAGCACTTTAGCTTTTTCAATCAATCAGTTTTAGTTTCTTCAATTTTTTTTGTCTATTTTGTGGTCCTACCAGTTCCTGCTTCCAAGAAAAAGGTATTTCTTGCTGATATTCCAATGAACCATTGTTGCTACTTTATCATGCCATGGTTTGTAGTCAGTTGGGCAATCTTCTTGCAGCAGCTAACCAGGCAGGCTTCAGCTTCTTTGCAGAGACGGCATTTCCTGTCTCTTGCTGTCTTCTCAGTTCTGGCTTTGTATGCTTTTGTTCTTAAGACTTGATTTTCTGCAGCCAGAATTAGCCCCTATTTCTCTTTCTTCAATTATTGTGCTCTTAGCCATTGCCAGGTCTTGTTTTTATCTGCTTTGCCTGCTATTTTTTTAAAAAAATGTATTAGCCCTGTAATACTGAGCAATGGCTCAGTGGTTAGAGATGCTGAGCTTGACAGCTGAAAAACTGATTGTCCAGGTTTGAGACTTGTATATCGCATGATGGGGTGAGCTCCTGTTACTTGCCCCAGCTCCTGCCCACCTAACAGTTCAAAGCTCGCAAATGTGAGTAGATAAATAGGTATCATTTCGGTGGAAAGATATTGAGACTCTAGAAAGAGTACATAGAAGAGCAACAAAGATGATCAGGGGACTGGACGCTAAAACATATAAGGAACAGTTGCTGGAATTGGGTATGTCTAGTTTAATGAAGAGAAGGATGAGGGGTGACATGATAGCAGTGTCCCAATATCTCAGGGGCTGCCAGAAAGAAGAGGGAGTCAAGCTATTCTCCAAAGCACCTGAAGGCAGGACAAGAAGCAATGGATGGAAACTAATCAAGGAGAGAAGCAACCTAGAACTAAGGAGAAATTTCCTGACAGTTAGAACAATTATTCAGTGGAACAACCTGCCTCCAGAAGCAGTGCTCCAACACTGGAAGTTTTTAAGAAGAAACTGGACAGCCATTTGTCTGAAATGGTATAGGGTTTTCTGCCTGAGCAGGGGATTGACTAGATAACCTCCAAGGTCCCTTCCAACTTTATTATTATTATTATTATTATTATTATTATTATTATTATTATTATTATTATTATTATTATTATTATTATTATTATTATTATTATTATTATTATTGTTGTTGTTGTTGTTGTTGTTGTTGTTGTTGTTGTTGTTGTTGTTGTTGTTGTTGTTGTTGTTGTTGTTGTTAGATAGTATCCAAATGTATTTATATATAAAATAAATGTGTGAGAATTAATGCAGTGCTTAGTGAACATTGCTCGCTTACATTGCTCCTTTATTTGAAACTGATGAAAAGCCAAGACCACAAAAAATGGATTGCACATCCATCATCTTGCAGACTTCCAAATTATTCAAGGTGACTTTGTGTTCATTGCTGATCTGCAAGTAAATACATGCAACACACTTTCAGGCTTGAAGATCTGCAATTTAGTAGACATGCCAGGTACTGATAGAAAGACTTATCACGTGACACAATACAATGAAGTTGCCAAAAATTGCAGTTACCTGATTTGATATACAAATATGCCATGCTTGTAAAACCTCAAGTTTTAGAAAATCTGTTTTATACCTTTTCCCCTAAACTCTGCTGAAGATGTTATATATATATATTGAATATCTGTAGTTCGGGTTTAGGATGTATATAATGCATATTCCTAACTTTTTAAAACAAAAGTAAAAATAATGGAATATTTAGACCTTGACAAACACTAGAAAGAGTATGTATCCTACAGTAATCTTACTTGTTAAATTAATTTGCCCTCTGAATTTGAGCCTGAATGTAGATATGGCAATGTCTATACTTTACATATTAATATTGGTTCTTCAAGATTACTATCTATATCTTGTTCTGTGATGCAGGTTAATTTATAACTGACATTAGAAATAGATGGTAATTTACTCTTTGGATTTAGTATTTCACATTGTGGCATTGAATGCTTAGTTTTAAAGTTAAAATTGAGATAAACCATCTACCCAAGGGTGAATAGCCTGAGGTCACAAAGTTGCATGCAGTCTTTGAAACTCTTTTCTTTTCCTCTCTGCTGCATAAGCTGTTCCAACCAAAATTTGCCAAAACATAGCAGCATGAAAAAAGACACCAACATGTCTAGTCATTGTACAAGGAGCTGTGTTAAAAATCACAGGCAAAAATCACAAGGAATCTGGTAGCATCTAATTTCAACTAACAAATTTTATTTAAATGCAAAAGCTTTTGTGAATTACAGCTCACATAGATATATATGATCTGAAGAATGTGAAAGCTTTTTCTTTTTAATAAAATTTGTTAGTTGAAAAGTGTTACAAATTCTGCCTAATTTTCCATGTCTATAGTGTACTTTCTCAAAAAGGTGTAGCATTAACCTTGTTCAACTATTTAGCACAGAACGCAAAAAGCAGAGAGAGGACATGGCTATCCAATCCTGGCTCTTTCCAGCCTCACTTATAGATCTGATTCTGACTATTAACTCTGTAGGAGATATCTGAAAATCTTGAACTATTTCCTAGGAGGATGTGGGGATCCAAACATAATCCACAATTCCTAGATGTTTTGTTCCAATTCTACTACACCTTTTCCTGCAACTTACACAACGTTCTTATCAATAGCTCCAGGCCATTTCCCATTCAGCATGCAATAATTTGTTTTGTGTAGCAGTACATTCATGTTCTAGTTTTTTATTAATATGCATGTCTTGTAACTTCTGGATTGTCTATAGAAAACATTCCTCTTCATCCATTCCCAGAGCTGCCAAAATTAACTTAATGGTCTCTAACCTTGCGTTAAAATTTCCAAGTACAGGTAGACCTCGACTTATGACCACAATTGAGCACAAAATGTATGTTGCTGAGACATTTGTTAAGTGAGTTTTTTACAATCTTTCTTGCCACAGTAGTTAAGTCAATCATTGCTGCTGTTTAGCAACACAGTTATTAAGTGGATCTAGTTTTCCCATTGATTTTCTTGTCAGAAGATCACAAAAGCTAATCACATGCAGTACACTGCAACTATCATAAATATAAATTAGTTGCCAAACATCCAAATTTTGATCACATGACCATAGGGATGCCACAACAGTTGCAATAGTGAAAAACTGTCACTTTTTCAGTGTTGTTGTAACTTTGAACATTCACTAAACGAACTGTTGTAAGTCATGGACTACCTGTAGTATTACTACTGCATAACGATAATTTAAACATGTTTATTTTATTTAAAAACATGTTCCAATATCTGACCTTTCTGTAAGATAGGAAATGAAAATATTCAATATTATGGACCAGGTATGGCAGCTGTCTATTTTCAGGAACAAAACTAGAAGTTCCTTCATAAGCCTCAGATTTGTATTTGCTAAATTCCAGTTTAAGGACATTAGTATAACTTGACCTTTACATACTTATGGACTACACAGAAAGTCCATACATTGTATCATGGGACAATGATCTAGCAGGAATCCTTCTTTCTCATCATGGTTTTTTGTAATCAATTTCCTTTGCTTTGCAAAATTACAAGAAAAATTATATTCCCAGCATGTTTTCTCCAATCTCAGAATTTTTTTCCAGGCAAATGTAACTATTCAAATTATGTATATATTCAGAAACACATGAAATCATAGAATAAATTGTTAGTTGAAATTGAATTTAATTTTTTTTTGAAGTTTGTCCCTTCTAAAAAAAAGTCATATAGTTTTTTTCCTTCCTAAATATAGTAAAAACAATATAGATTTGATGTATTATTATTGTTTTGATTAACTGGAAAAATCCCACCCATTTTACTTCCTAAAGTGCAATTTAGTATCAAAATAGCTTTACTGTTTCATTTCATGCTGAGTTGTCATGTTGCTATTCTACATAATTCTCCATGTAGAAAAAACAACCAACAAAACACCCTTCAGAAAAAAACAGTTACCCCAATGCCTGGTAAAATCTTAATTCTTTAACCTTCAAAAACTCTTATAGCTAGTCTGTTATCAAGCAACTGCAGCCTGTCTTTTGTTCTGTTGTTCTTGAAAACATCTATCTTGATCTACTGCTATTTTCTTTGATCTTTGTTGTTTATCATTCAACGCTCAACTTTTCAGATTAGGACTGGACAGCAGTTGGTGGGCAGAAATTGCACTTAATATTTTCAGAGAATAAGAGATGTTTTAAATGTGTGTATTGCTATTCTTTTGATGAGTTTAAAATTATATATCAGTGGCGATAATTATGGCAAGCTCAGACATTGTTAGGTTTACAGTTCCCATAATTCCTGATGACTGAGCATATGTCTGAAGACTATTAGTTCAGGCACATCTGAGACTTGAGAATCCCACCAATTTTGCACATAAGAATAGTTGTAAAACTAGAAAGAATTCATCAACACAGTAGTTTCACATCATGGAAAGACCAAATACTAATTCACTTGTATTTTAATTTTTATGAAAAACTTAATAACAATTTTTCTCTTTGCAGATGTGTATGTATGCATATAGCTGTTTGTACCAAATCTGTTTTATAGCTAGGTATTTATAATTCTGCTAAGCTGTAACGAACATATTCTATAGATCTAAAAATACAGGTAGTCCTCGACTTAATGACAATTGAGTCCAAAATCTCTGTTGCTAAGTGAGACATTTGTTAAGTGAGTTTTACCCCATTTTACGACCTAACCTGCCACAGTTATTAAGTGAATCTGTGCAGCTGTTAAGTGAGTAACATGATTGTTAAGTGAATCTGGCTTCCCCATTGGCTTTGCTTGTCGGAAGGTCACAAAAGGTGGTTACATGACCCTGGGATACTGCAACTGTCATAACTATGAGTCAGTTGCCAAGCATCTGCCAGTGTGAAAAACAGTCATAAGTCCCTTTTTTCAGTGATGTTGTAACTTTGAACAGTCACTAAACAAACTGTTGTAACTCGAGGACCACTTGTAAGGGAAATTTTTAGATCTTTTCCTTATGTTGGCCTCAGAGTATCTGTGCAACTGTAGATAGTCATTTCTTTTAACATTTAATTTATCAGAATTGTCTGAATCCAGTTTCTGTAGATTGTTTTTAATTGGAATTATCAGCATTTGATGCAGCATACAATACATGCTTTACAATTTGTATAAATATGAAATGTAACTTCAGTCTCCTTCTTCAGAGCATTATGATTGGAAAATAAATTGGTAAAAATTGTATCTTGGTTGGAAAATAATTTGTCGTCACAAAATGCATACCCTGCTGTACCTTTGCTTTTATTTATTGAGATTTTCCTTCTACAAAGTTTCCCAAGAAAAAAAAATCCATAAAAGCTGATTTTGCTGTTATCGCAATGTATTTCTTTAGACATGTTATTCCAAGCTGATGCACTGCATTAATATATTAGCTATGAATACTACTGTGGCCCAAGCAGTCCTAAAAGCTTTTCTGTTACACTTCAGCTATCTTTGGCGCAAATAGCAAACTTTGAATAATAATATATAATAAGCACAGGTTATTAGTACTTCGCAACTATGCTAATTCCCAAGAGTGCTACAATAGTTGCACAATTATAATTTCCAATATCACTACTAACTCACTGTTAGACACCAACTAGGCAAGCCATGCCTATTCATAATTTCTCATTTATTTTCTCTGGCTGCCAAACTCTTTAAAGCTGATTAGTCTTTAGAAAAAACATATTTCTGAAGACCTCTTTGTGATGCCAGTGACTAATCACATCACTTTCTCTGCCAGATTTTTTGACTACTTATAAAGGTCTTCTATTGAATTTTCTCTTGTCACTATTAGCTTCCTCCCCAACATTTCGAAGGCGCAGAACCCTGTAATTTTTGAAGCCTTTTTTCCCCCAAAATGACTGTCCATCTGAAGCCTTGTCAAGAATATTTAAAGTTTTACATTGTAATGACATCACAAGATAGAATAGATCCACGTTTAGGAACAATCTACGATTTCTTTAATAAGTATCTTACAGCAGATGGCAGACTCCACCTCCCCATCTGTCTCTCTGTTGTCCACCCGTCCATCCTTTTGCTATCATATTTATGTATTCTCATTTTCTTTTTTATTGTTTATTTTATTCTTCTATTGTTTTACTTCTGTTCAATTTACACTCTTTTCCTTTCCTTTTTATTGTTGTAAGCCACCTAGAGCAGGGCTTTTCAACCGGTGGTACGCATACCACTTGTGGTACTTTGCCACATGGCAGGTGGTACACGATTGCTAGCCAAGTGTAGCAGGGGAGGGGAATGAGCCAAAGCAGGCAGCTGAAGCTGCAGGATTGTCTGGGCTCGGCAGAAGCCCCAGGAGCCAGCAGGGCTCCAGCTGATTGCCGCTTTAGGAAGCAGCTGGGAACTGGAGGTGAACTGAAGTAAAAGGGGGGGGGAAGAGAGGAGAGGCTATAAAAGAACGTGGTTTGGGTGGGGGAAGGGGAAAAAAGACAACAGGAAAGGTTTAATCCCTTTAAACAAATGTAATTAGTTTTACCCCCTTTAATTGAGTCTGTCTGTGGCTTTTAGAAAGTTTTATTTGAAGGTAAACAGGCTTAATTTAAAGCTAAAGCTTTTCGCAATTGCCAGAGCCTTTCCGTCTAGACTTGCAACATTGTGACACGTGACATGCTTGAGGCAGCTTAAAGAGAGAAAAAAACGGAGTTTGTATTTCTTTATTTTCTTGCTTTGCACTTGATTCCTGTGTCTTTAAGGATACAGGGAAGGGATTGGGAGTGGGTGCATTCTTACTACACTGTGGAAGAGCTCAGAAGGGCCAACCAGCTAGCTCAGGAGTCTACAAACTTAGCAACTTTAAGACCTGTGGACTTCAACTCCCAGAATTCCTCAACCAGCCATGAGGGCTGAGGAATTCTGGGAGTTGAAGTCCACAAGTCTTAAAAGTGCCAAGTTTGAAGACCCCTGAACTAGCTGGTAGTGGTGCATATTAATAAACATGGATAAATTCATCATACATTTGTCAGTGCAAAGGGAAAGTGATTCAGCAAAGGAACAGCCACCAAAGAAATTAAAACTGGTACTTTTTTCTTTTTTTCTACAGTTTGTAATATTTTATTAGATTATAGAATAAAATACAAAAATACAAAAGCAAATAGTAGGACACAGTGGGGAGGAAAAAGGGGGAAAGTGAGGGGGAGAAGGGAAAAAGAACATACTTCCTCTGTTGCAGTAGAAGCAAGCATTAACATTGAACCTCAACTTTTTACTTTTCCATAATATTATAAACTAGCCATTTCTATAACAACAAATGAATCTAATCAGTAAAACCCAAAATCCCCTTGCTAAGCACTGGTAGTACTCAAATATTGTCATGTCCTAAAAGTGGTACAATCTGTGAAAAGGTTGAAAAGCCCTGACCTAGAGTACCCCCATGGCGAGATAGGCAGCAAAGAAATTTAATAACTAAATAAATAAATATGCAAGTATATTACAATACGTGGATTTGCTTCACTGACATATACTCCATTGCTTATTTTGTAAATAGTTTATGGATATCTTAAAGCAACCTAAAAGAAGAAAACTTCATGCTGGTAATCCCAACCAGAAGTTTAGGTTAATGCCCTTACAATCAAAAACATCAGGAATCACACTGAGGAAATCAGTTTATAAGATGTGGGCATATATCGTCCCCTGTAAAAAAATATGCAAACTCTGTACAAAGTGTTTTATAGAAAATATACTTGGCAGTTGAAAGTATTTTGGATTCCATTTCAAATATTTAAACATTGTTCTTTTCTATGGTTACTTCATGCACAACTGAAAACATTGCTAATTTTATGGTTTCCAGCCATTTATTCTTGATCCTTTCTAACTGAGGAAGCTGAATCATAAATATAGTTTGCATGAAATAGCATTACTTCTGCCTTCTGCTTTTACAGTACAAAGTGCCATGCCATAAAACAATCCTGCCTTTCTTCCATCTAGCTCTAAAACCTGACCATAGATATTAGTAATTATCCTCTTGCTTCAATATATGAGTCACTTAGATGAGATGGACAATGCAGAAATTTGATAAATAAATAAATAAGACAATCTCCAGCACTCTGAATATAAATCTAAACCAAGTGAAATGACTCATTGTAGCTAGGGATACAGATGAAGCTGACAAATTGCAGTCTAAATGCAAACTCAGATAGCTATAAGTACTCATCTTTATATAGAAGCGCATTTTAATCTGAGGTGACTCTCCTTTGTATGTTTAAGTGTTAGAAACAATGACCTATCAGAAGCAACACACATACATAAGCACATAATTTTCTCTTATAAAAGAGCAAAATAGAAATGGTATTGATTTATAGTAATTTCAGAGTACAAGATGATCCAAACAAAATGCTTTTGACTTTGACCACTGAATTTTCTTGCATACTCATGCTGCTTGAAGGAACTGCATTTGTTCCATTATGCCCTTAATCAGCTATGCAAACATAATGCCAGAATTTGATATCAAGAAAGAAATGGCAAGCTAATCAACTATGAAATTGGAATGAAATATTTTTTGATAGCGATGGCTTAATTTGGGTAGCTCTAACAAAAGTAGAAAATATGTGAATAATCTCTTTATCTTTTTCTGAATATATTTTTTATCTCTTTTCCCATAGCATATTGAACTGAGCAATATAGGATTAAAAAAGAAGACTGCATTGTTCTACTGCATTATCAGATAAATGACATACTCTTTAGTTCCTAATGGCTGTTTTTGAACATTTGAGTTAATTTAAACTCCTTTTACTTGAGAAAGTCCCATATTTGCCTAAGATCTGGAAGAGCTGGAATACATGGTTTAAGTGCTAAAATGAAGCTCCTTTCCAATTTCAAATTATTTAATCCTTACTATTGGATTTAGGGATGCATTCACATGATTTTCATTTACACAATGCTTTTTGAGTCCTATGTTGAGAATTGCCCACCTTATTTACAGGAATCCCCTTCTGGATTTCCCATGTTTAACAGTCTGAGCTCTTAAGTTAGCTACTCTCAAGGCATCTTTCTACAAGAATAAATCCAAGGAAGGTCAAGGATATTTTAACCAAACTTTCGTCCCCAAACACAGTGGAAATGTTTTCTAAAAATGTGACCTTATGATACCCTAATTTGTCTAGAATTTGCCACCAAATTTAATTCTAAAATAATGACAGAGATATCCCTATAAATTTGGGTCCAAGATACCCATGCATAGCTAATCCATTCATCCATTGCATTTCATCTTAGCATGAGCATGCCACACAGTTGATCCACACACACAATAGTTCTGTAAACAAGCAATAGAAGGGTTTAAGAATCAAAATAGGTTTAGCTTTTTAATGGGTTATTGCTATTGTTTTTACTTAAAGCATAAATGATTATAAAATTTAATATCTATTTGGTAAATAATTGCTATGCTTGATGTCTTAATCTAAAGGAAAGGGAAAGATGATAGATAGATAGATAGATAGATAGATAGATAGATAGATAGATAGATAGATAGATAGATAGATAGATAGATAGATAGATAGATAGATAGATAGATAGATAGATAGATAGATAGATAGATAGATAGATAGATAGATAGATAGATAGATATATTCTAACTTTCATTTTTTAATTGTTTTCATGATTTCCCTTGGCTTTCCCAGGCGGCTTATCACCTCCTCATTTCTGATTTTGTCAACCCAGCTTATACGTAACAGCCGCCTGTAAATCCACATTTCAAATGCTTCTAGTCTCTTCAGGTGGCCTTCTGTCAGAGACCAACTCTCTACTCCATAGAGCAGGATAGAAAAAATATAGCATCTGACAAGCCTGATTTTCAGTCTTAGGCTTATGTCGTGACTGCAGAAGACCTTTTTCATTTTGAAGAATGCTGTTCGAGCTTTCTCTATCCTTGTCTTTACTTCAGCGGTCATGTCCCAGCTTTCATGTAAATTAGAACCGAGGTGCGTGATCCTTTCAACTTTTTCTAGTGGTGTTCCTTCTGAATTTACTGGTGGTAAGTTAACGGGTTGTTTGCTGATGACCATGATCTTGGTTTTTGAGGTGTTAAGCTTCAAGCCGTATTTTCCAGATGTTTCTGTGACTCTGTTGATGAGGAGCTGAAGGTCTTCATGCTTACTGGCAAGCAGAACTGTATCGTCAGCATATCTTAAGTTGTTGATCCAAACACCGTTTACTTTGATGCCAGCATCGATGTTCTCCAGTGCCTCGTTGAAGATTGACTCAGAGTAGATATTGAACAGCAGTGGAGACAGAATACATCCCTGTCTGACCCCTCTTCTTATTTCTGCATCAGCTGAGTATTTTTGGCCTAGTCTCACATTTGCTACCTGATGCCAATACAGATTCTTTATTATTTGGATGTCTTTGTCATCTAGTCCCCCTTGTTTCAGGATTTCTAATAGTTTGCTGTGTCTTATTTTATCAAAAGCTTTTTCAAAATCAATGAAGCACATGTAAACACTGTGGTTGACATCTCTACAACGCTGTACAGGAACCTGAATGCTGAACAGCGCATCTCATGTACCAAGATTGTTTCTGAAACCAAATTGTGTGTTACCTAGACGCTCTTCAATTTTGTTGTATATTCTTGTGTGAATTATTCTCAGGAATATTTTCAGGGCATGACTCATTAAGCTTATTGTTCTGTATTCAGTACACTTCTTTGCATTTATTTTTTTGGGGATTGTCACAAAGGTTGATTTTAGCCAATCATTTGGTATCTTTCCTGTTTCGTATATCTGATTGAAGAGCTGCAGTAAAAAATTCTTCCCATTGTCTTCCAGCAATTTTAAAATTTCTACTGGGATATCATCAGGTCCTGTGGCTTTTCTTGTTTTTGCTATTTTTATTGCATGTTCAACCTCCTCCATAGTGATGTTTGGTCCAGTTGTTATACTTCCCATATCTATATCATCCCTAGTGTCCTCAAAAAGTTCTTCAATATATTCCTTCCATCTCTTTAGTTTTTCATCCTCATCTAAGATAATTTTCCCCTCTTTGTCAACTAAGTTGTTGGTTTTCTTTTTGTAGAGGCCTGCTGCTTCTTTCACTTTTTTGTGTAAATTGAAATTATCATCCATACGTTCTGTCTCTTTTATTTCCTTGCATCTCTTTGCAAACCACTTTTCTTTTGCCAGTCGAATTTTTCTTCTAATTGTTTTCTGCAATTCATTGTATTTTACTTTGTTTTTATTTTTATAAGATCTTCTTTCATCCATGAGATGAAGAATTTCCTCCGTTATCCACTGTTGTTTCTTGTGGTACCCCTCTCTCTGTTTTGAATTTGTTACCTCTACTATTGCATTTTTAAATTTATTCCAGTTCACTTCTACATCATCATCATTCAGGTTGTTGGTTTCCCTTAAATGATTTTCTAGTTCTTCTTTAATCTTCCCTCCATGTTTAATGATGAAGTCTCTGTCGATTCTTGGTTTAGCAGGGTTTGGGTTTTTCATCCTTTTTAGTTTCAGCTGGACTTCAGCAAGTAGTAGATTATGATCGGATGGTACATCTGCACCTGGGTATGTCTTTACTGATTTTACTGAGTTTCTAAATCTTTTGTTTATTGTAAAATAGTCAATTTGGTTCCTTACTACATTATTTCGTGTATCTGCTGGTGATCTCCAAGTGTAGAGGCGTCTTTTTGGCAACTTAAAAAAAGTATTCATCACACATTGCCTATGTTCCTTGCAGAAGTCTACAAATCTGTCACCTCTACCATTTCTGGTTCCTAAGCCAAAGTTTCCAACTACAGGAGCATCACTTCCTTCTCCCACTTTTGCATTGAAGTCCCCCATGAGTATTGCGATATCATTACTTTTTACGGTTTTCAGTACACTGCTTATATCTTCGTAGAACTTCTCTAAATCCTCCTCATCGCTGTCAGCTGTGGGAGCGTAAACTTGTATAACATTCATATTTACTGGAGTACTATTTATTTGGATCATTATCACTCTATCGGATACAGGAATAAAGGACTTGATGCATTTATTTACACAATTGTTTATGATTATAGCTACTCCATTTCGATGGTGTTTGCTGTTCTCACCAGAGTAGTAGATAGTATAATTTCCTATTCTACACATTCCATTTTCAGGCCAGCGCATTTCACTCACTCCCAATATAGAGATATTGTATTTGGACATTTCTTGGATAGTGTTGTGAGTTTTCCCAGCTTCGTATAGGCTTCTCAGATTCCACGTACCAATTCGTAGTTTTGGGTTTATCATGCTTCTAGCGGACTGGGAGATTCTTAGCACCCCTGCCCCATTTAAGGGGCGCCCGTACTCGGGGCCATTGTTAGGTTTTGCCGCCATTAACATGATTTTCCTGGGAAATATATAGTGTAGTAGTCTTCCCTTTGCTTTCTACACCGCTGTGCACACACTGTTCAAGTGGCTGTACCACACCATGCGCTGTTCTTCTGAATCCGTTCCAACCAATATGGTCTCTGCCTTCAGTCGATACTGGGGAGCCAGCTGCCACTCACCAGGCCTGTTGGTCCATGAGAGGTATTTGATTCCCTCCAACCCGCCATTACAGTATAAAAGCCATAATGGGTAGGGCCCCCCAATCCGCCACCCGGGGACGCGCTTTGTGGGGGTTCCAGGCTCCCCCTAAGAGATAGATAGATAGATAGATAGATAGATAGATAGATAGATAGATAGATAGATAGATAGATAGATAGATAGATAGATAGATAGATAGATAGATAGATAGATAGATAGATAGATAGATAGATAGATAGATAGATAGATAGATAGATAGATAGATAGATAACCTTTATTGTCATGTTTTTACTATGGGCACAATGGATCACGGGAAAATGTTCTAAAGATGTTTCTAACAGGAAGTGTCTTTCTGCATTCTGATGTTCTCACAATTTGTTGTACTTCATATGGCTTTCTGGCGCAGAATGAGATGGGGAGGGATGCTAAAGAAAAGCAGGAACCAGGACAGATGATTTGTCTGATAAGGCCAATTGTCTGTCCTTTAAACATTTACAATGCAATATAATTTTAATTCAGCCCATTCTTCCAATCTGTTCTTGATCGTACTTCTCTCTATAAAGTATGGTAGTTCCTGTTATTCTGCTTTGCCTTTTTTTAACTTTGTTCAGCTACATTCACATTTAATCATAGCTACCTGGCTGTTCAGGCATCTTGGATATGCTTAACCATCAATAAAGCCTGCTGTATATCTTTTAGTTTGTTACAAGTTTCTGTATCAAGTTCTCTTTTAAAGTCATTATTTTCCCTTGTAAAATCTAAACCAGACTTGCACAGTTTGTAGAGGGGATATGACCATGTTGATACATTAAAAATAACTGTGGGTTGCAAAGGAATATCAGGCACATTGATCAGTTTTTAATGACTAGATGAGAGATAAGGCATTTTGCTATACTTACAATTCAGTATTCTCTTCATTCAATTGTTGGGTCCCTCCTTTGAGTTAACACATGGTATTGTTTGTTTGGTGTTGACTTAGCATGTTGTGTGAACCCAGTCATTCTGCACTGTAAGCCATGGTTTATAAGATTGATGTCTTAAATAAGATACTGCAATTAAACCATGGCTTAGCAGTATGTGTAAACCTAGCCATATGAAAATCACTAGATACAATCTCCTTTCCTGTGTTCATTCACTGAATGGACATATAAACAATGAAAAGGAATGGAAAACTGTTTTTAACCTAACAGCTGCACTTCCTCATAGAAAGCCTTTTAAAGGAACCACATTCCAGTGATGGGTGGGACCATTGTCTTAATACTTATCTTGACTCTACCAGTCAAGGTCTCACTTTCCCTTCCAATTATTCCTATTTTCCTGTCAGAATCTGTTTTGTACTGTAACAACTGACCATTAGTTCTTTTTAGTATGTCTTGCATTTTCTTCTGGCAATAAAATTAATGCTACTACTCACAACTGATTTTCTATGCTCCTATCTGTTAATGTGGAACAAAATGAATTCTTTGATGGAGAAATCATTGCATTTCTTCTCAAGACTAGAAACTCTTCAGTAATAAATAACAAAGAGTCTATAGAATTTCAGAACAGTTAAACTGTTGTGGCTAGTTTTGAGTGCACAACTGCTTTGCAATTCTATGATTTATGAAATTTATCTATTTTATGGATTACTTCAACTGAGTAATAGGACAAAAATATATATCCCAATTTTTTTTTAAAAAAGTCCCACAAAAGAGATGGAAAGTAATAATAAATTGTGAAGGGTCTAAGGAAGCAAGGTGTGTGTGAGGGGGTAATCTTCAGCTGATTTATATCTTCCCATAAGCTGTCAATTGACTCATTCTTTCTCTAAATGTCATTTTCAAAGGTACCTATATATCCCCTCTTACTTAATCTAAATAAAATAGACTGAATAAAGCAAAATTGATGCTACAGCTGCTGTAAACCACAAGAAGAGCTAAAACTCTTGTCATGGATGAATCATAAAATGAAGCAACAAATGGATAAAGAAGTTGCAGGACCATATCTTTATCTTAGCTGCTAAAGTTGAATGATTCTTGATTCCTGAAGCAATCAATTCAGAATAAATCTGAGGAAATCTGAGGAAAAAATCATTTTGGTATGATAAAGGCAGCCATAAGCTCTACTATGTAAACAATGATATTATGACTATGTTACATAATATCTGACTGAAGAGAGTTGCCGTCAGTCCTTTAAGGTAGATCAGGGCAGAAATAAAACTCATGCATGCTAATTCTACTTTTATTATAAGGTTATCATGATAGAATCTTGCAAGTCTGGATGCCTTTCCTCCCGACTTCTTTCATCCCTCCCATCTTCATGAGGAGGAGGGTCTTGTCTGAAAGAGTCTATGACAACTCACCATGGCCACTTCACCACAGGACAACCCATTGCTGGACAAGACTTACCCTAATATCAAAGAAATGGTGGGATAGAATCATTAAAGAAAGGATGCAAAAGGAGGGACAGAATGAAATGAGAATGGCAAAAATTAAAATAATTTTTAATTTACTTGAAATAATTAAATAGAATTGTTAAGTTGTCCTATAGCGAATTGTCCCGTGGTGGGTTGGCTGCAGCGAGTTGTCCCATTCTGTGTCTGAAATGCTTTCTTGGGTTACAATTCTGGCCCAGAATCAATTTGTTTAATCTGATTGCAGCTGTTGTATCAATTATAGTGCTGAGAAGGTAAATAAGATATGTCCAACTATTTCCCTTTTGCTCTCTCTCTCTTCCTCCCTCCCTCTAATCACTTTCAGTTTATGGAAGATATATTGATGCCTGATGTTGTCTCTTTGTTTAATTCTGTTAATTATGATTCTTATGTGCAACTAAGCTTCTCTGTTGCTTTCAATATGATCACAGCAACAAATAATAAGCCTTATTATGAACTGTTTTTCCACATAAATTAATCTTGATGTAATTTTATATATGGCAATTGCTTAGTAATATTTTTCAAGCTATCTTGGTTATTTTATCAAACTGCATGATTCAAATTGACATTGCTGTCTAAATCATGTTTTCTTTCAAAACCCACTGAATGCCAGGATTCATATGTTTCTTCTTATAAGATGCTAAAAAAACAAAAACAAAGCAAAACAAAACAAAATCATTAGTAGAACACAGACCCTGAATACTGTAACTCTTGTTTAGATCAATGTTATAGGGCAGAATAAATTGAAAATCTAAAAAAAGAAGAAAAAAAAGCTCTGTGAGATGGAAATACTGCATTACCTTTTTCCTTATGTATTCTACATAGATTTTTTTATGCTTGCTAAAGCCATATATTGCTGGCATTGCCTACTCTCTTAATTTTTCTTTCCAGTCCATGAGAGTTATAGACAACATGAAGTATATAGAGATTTAGTATTCTATATTTATTTATTTTAATAAACACTATATCCAGATTAAAAGTGTAAGCTAATTGTAGAGAACAGAATGAAAAAGAAACCTAGGGTTTTCAGAATTGTTTGAGCAAAGAGTTCTAATCAGAAAAGTATATATTTATTAAAATGCCTTTGTAACACATTTCAGTTTCAGTTTTGAATGTGTTGCCACAGCATTGACCAAAACTGCTTAACCCTGCCTTTTCTTGAAAAAAACAAAAAAACAAGACCATTAACCATAAGCCTGATCAGAGGTTGACACATTTGTTGGTGCCGCCTCTGCAATTCTGATGATCAATAACAAACTGCTCCGTTTCATCTTCATTTGAGGAAGATAGCCAATTACATTTCTATGTGCCACAATCTATCTTTATTACTTAAATGCATGCCATTCCAGCAATATGGCCTCCTTTCCCATAGCCCTCTTGCTTTCAGCAGTCAGTGAATAATGCCATGCTTTGTCAATTACTGACTTGCTCCTTTCTCTACAATCAAGAGCAACTTCCTACTGAATCATAGAAAAGAGTTTCTATAAAAACATAAGCAATAAATACTAAAATATGCCACACAAAATCTATTCAGAGGCTGTGTTATTTCCTTTCCAAATCATGCCAAAGATTTCTAAAGCCAATCTGCATTTCTTAACTCTGTCCTTGCCAAGACTAAAGTCACTGGGAAATCCTATAACATCTTCCTGTACTTGCTTCTAGTTTTCTGAGTTGTGTTGGCTGTTTTCATGCTGTTCATTCTTTTGGGGCTAAGTTGAGCACATGAATAAAGAGCTAGGAGACAGGAATTATGGCAACTTACCAGAACATATGTTATAACTGTGCCTGCAGTGAAAAGAAAAGAAAAACCTGTTTCTCCAAGGGTGGGCAGAACTAGGTTGTTAGCAAATTTGTAGAGAGTGATTTATTTAAGCAAAGTTTATTAAGCAAAGTAAGGGCAGACCATTTACTAAATAGCCATTTAATTATATTCAATTTGAAAGCTATATTTATTAAAAGAAAGAGTAGATTTTTACCCAAATGATTTAATGTTAAAATAGAATTATGTTTTTATAAAAAAACAACAAAATTTATTTATAAAATAGAATTTTTATTTTTATATATCACATATATTATTATAATTATAATAGTATTTAGATAGTACAGTAATGGAAGCAGGGCAAGTTTTTTTCTGTCTGCTCTTGTAAGAGGCAGAGAATCTAAAATTCAGCGCTGCATTCCATTTGTAAGTAAAATGACATTTCCTTCTCTGTGTTCCTACATTTCTTAGTGTTTACAAGCAGTGTGTATTTCATTTTATTAATTTAAAAAGAAAATCAAAGAAAGCAGAAGTTTAAAGACAATCCATTTTAAACAAGAATGCTTACATTGTGAAACAAACCTGTATATATGTCTAATGATGTATATATTCCTAACTACAGATGGTTATATGCAGTGCTTTTTTTGTAAAAAAAAAAAAAAAAAGGTGCCGGAACTCACACACGTCATACAACCCGCCTTGCCTATCCTACAAGGTTCCATCCAAAAAAGGTGCCGGAACTCCGTTCTGGGTGTTCTATGAGAAGAAAAGCCCTGGTTATATGTATTTTGGGAAGCCATATCACAGCTTAAAATTAGGCTAAATAGTCATCATAACTAGGGGGCCTCAGAGCAGAATCTCAAAAAAAGAAGGAAAGTTGTTTGACAGGTTCCTATAAAGAAAAGACTTTAATGATATTGGAACTCACTAAACCTGGTACAGTATTAATATTGCACCTTGACCATAACTCTATATTTTCTTTATGAATTTCTTTTGCTCCTTTCTCCCTTTTTTCCCTGACCCCTCCTTGCTCTCATTCCACGTGTAGCAGGCTGACAGAGAAGTAGGTTCTTATAGAAGATCACTTGCAGGGGTCTTTTAAAATTAAAAATTATGTGGTCTAGAACAGAGGTCTCCAACCTTTCCGGGCTCGCGTATCGGAGGGAAGGAGAGCAGCTTCAAAACTGATGCACGCACACGCACACGAGGCCACAAACACTAGCATGGCACTAGCAGTCCTGACTGTGCATGCGGCATGCACTGGTGCTGTGTGCATGCGCAAATGGCCGTGCACCCCCCATGGCTGGATGGCTGGAACTTTACACTTACTATACAACTGCATAATTTATGTTGGATTTCAATCTGCACTTACTGTGGGTGAGGTGACAGCATTTTTGAATCCGGACTTTTTTCTTATTTTCAGTTTTAACAATATTAAAATACATAAAAGCTGTATAAAACTAGAAATCAGATCAGTCATTCATATTCTAGACCAGGGGTCCCCAACCTATGGTCTGCAGCCTGGTCCTGGGCTGCAGGCTCTTGGCCAGTGGGCTGTGGATATGGCTGGCCGGTGCACGCACACATGGGCATGTATTCCCCCCACTTGCACTAGTGCCTGTGGCCCCATTTGCGCATTTGTGCGGGCGTGAACAAGAATGTTAGCGTGGGACAGGTGTCTGCAGCCTAATCGTGGATGCGGCATGCACTGGTGCCATGCACATGTGCAAACAGGCTGTGAATACCTGCCCCATGCTAACATCTCCATTTGCGCCCGCGCACATATACAAATGGGGCTGCAGGCGCTACCACAAGTGGGAGGAATATGTGCCCATGTGTGCGCACACCGGCCAGTCATATCCACAGCCCACTGGCCAAGAGCCTGCAACCCAGGACCAGGCTGCGGACCATAGGTTGGGGACCCCTGGTCTAGAATATGAATGACTGATCTGATTTCTAGTTTTATACAGTTTTTATGTATTTTAATATTGCTAAAACTGAAAATAAGAAAAAATTCCGGATTCAAAAATGCTGTCACCTCACCCACAGTAAGTGCAGATTGAAATCCAACATAAATTATGCAGTTGTAAATATATAGTAAGTGTAAAGTTCCAGACATCCAGACTTCCCAAAGTCTGACAGATAATCAGATTAGCAACCTACCTATCAAGCATGGGAAAATCAGGAAGTACAGCAATTCAAATGAATATAAAGGTCTATTGCAAGTGTATGCTCTCCATAAGAATCTACTAACACCCAACAAATAGGTGGTAGATAAGAGTCAATGGAATTCAAGGTGGGCTAGACTTATATCTTTTGTGGGTACAAAGTGACTCAAGACTGATGACAGGCTTGATCCTTCCCTCAGGCTCAGCCTGGTCATTCCCTACACTTCCCAGCAATTTGAGCCCAAAAATTGAGGATCTTTTCGGTATGTGTTCAAATCTGAGCATAGTACTTACCAATAAGGTCTACTAAAATCTGTAGAATAACATGTGTGCATTCCTTCAGATTTAGTGAGCAAGCCACTTGTTCTATATTTAATAAGATATAAAGCCCTCTAGGATACAGATACTAAGCTATCTGTATCTAGATAGCTTCAGGTTCCTTTCCCTATTTATGATGAAAATTAGAGAGCATGCTGAGTTTCCATCTGGCAGAGAATAAAATAGACAATTGCTCTCTCTAAGGGGAGCAAAGTTTTCTGTTTAAGAATTAACTTTTCCACATTCCTGCACTCAAAATAGAATACAAAATCCTCAGATATTTTGCTCATCCTGGCATTTGTAGTGGATAAAGCATTTTGTTTTTAAAAGTGGGGATTAAAAGGCTATTGTCATCTCAACTTGAATGACTTTCAGAAATAATTCCTCCGTGCTGGATGTTAAATTTTCCTTTTCAAAAATCTGACTCTTCATTGTAGTTATATTATGGACTCTCTAATTAGACTTCTGTCACATGTGTCCTAAACTGTGTGTTTAATCCCCTTCTGGACATGCTCTATGGATTAGGATTTTCTAAAATAAGCAGATTTTCAAAAACATAGTGTGCTGTGTGGGAATTTAATTGAAAGATCCAATCCTCTTTAAAACATGGAACCCTATGCTAGATGACACTAATTCCAATTTGTAACAAAATCCGGAGAAAAAAGGGAAACTCCAGTGGTTATGTACAAGACTCAGTGAGAGCCAGACAATTTAATAACAGCACTTATTAGAACAGTCTTAAAGGTAATCCCATTAAAGCTATCCAACAGAGTATGGATATATTTCTGAAATCTGCTTTGAAAGCAGACAGAATGTGGAGTAGTTTCATAATAAACCTCATATTTGGATTTACGCCTAAAATTTGTAACTTGTGAATATGCTTGATAGATTAGAGAAAATTATCATTTGGACTCAAAGTGGTCTGTGAGAATCATTAGAACAGTTTTCACATTGAGTAAGTTCACGTTGGCCCATGCTCTTTTTATAGCCATATGAAACAACCATATGAAAAAGTAACTTTTCTAGAATATCTAATGAATTGGTGAAATTCCCTAACCAATTAGTAAAAAGGCATTAGTTCTTGATTATAACACTTCAGAACAATAAGTGTTGAAACTGGAATAATTTAAGCATGAGTTAAAAAATGTATGCTTAAATTAGCACTTGGCTCTGCTCATGTAGAGCTATCTCTACATTAATTCTACAGAGACCCAGACTTTATTAATAAAATAAAAACAAAAGTTATGAAGGCATTTTTTGTCTATTCACAGAACTAATCAAAACCAACTGCAAAGTCAGAACCAAAACAAGCAGTTAAAAGCAAAGAAATCAACCTGAATAATAAAATAAAGGCTCATAGAAGCTTTAAAAATGAAGTAGTGATGTAATTCTTATTCCAATGTAATCTATCAGATTCACTGCATGGATTGCCCCTGAGACTATGTAGGACAGATGGGGAGGAAGCTAAGCACCACATTGCAAGAATGACCAGTGAGCAATCAGACGAGGAGACCCAAACTCATTGGTAGCCTCACACAGCAATGAACAAGGACATTGGACAAGCAGGCATAAAAACAGCCAGCAAAATGATTGAAGCCTGGAAGTGGGCCCCTCGTCAGTCAACAGAAGTGCTGATTTACCACCATCTTATCAAATACTTAGGAAGCAAGGGCTTGGTAGTTCAAGGAAACAACAGCCAACAACTTAATGGCCAGTCATCAACACCACAATCAACATCTAAAAAGCCACATATAGGCACCATATAAATACCACACAAGAATAGCCCAAAGCACACACTCTTATAGAGAGATGTTCCTTGAAGATGGGCTCCAGCACAAGTCTGAAAGGTCATATGACTAAACCTCTGGTCCCAGTGACCAACCCAAATTGGATCCTATAACTAAATAGGACAGTCTCTGAGGACTGATTGGGGTGTTGATGGCTGGCCATTTCCAGGCTTCAATCATTTCCCTGGCTGTTTTTATGCCTGCTTGTCCAACAATCTTAGTAGCTGCAAAATTGAATGTATGTCCTTGTTCATTGCAGTGTGAGGCTACTAATGAGTTTGGGTCTCCTAGTCTGACTGCTCACTTGTCATTCTTGCAATATGGTGCTTAGCTTCTTCCCCATCTGTCCTACACACTTTCAGGGGCAATCCATGCAGGGAATCTGGTAGATTACATTGGAAGTACCTCCTACCTCCAAGCAATCTTTACAATGCATAATTTGTCCTTGTATGGTAGCCTCTATGTAGTATGCAATGCCCACTTCAGTCCTATAACTAAATAGGACAGTCTCTGAGGGCTGTCTGATTGTCAGTGAAACTGATAAGCTTTGTAGTTGATTTGCACCTGAACTTCCATTGATTTACTCTTTCTAATAATATGCATAACTTTGTGTGTGTGCATGTGTATGTGTGATATATATGTTTTTGATATATGTCAGGGTGTGCCATATAGTTGATCTTGTACCTTGTTTCTTCCTTTCTTTACCCACTGTGTTGCACAGACATCTTGTAACAAATGATTGTGGGTACTCATTCTGCCTTTATTTAGTTATAGGTAGTCAGATATTCGGAACCACTGATTGGTTCAAAATTGGGAAAGGAGTCCGGCAAGGCTGTATTCTGTTGCCCTGCCTATTTAACTTATATGCAGAGCACATCATGAGACAGGCAGGGCTAGATGAATCAAAAGTTGGAATTAAGATTGCCGGGAGAAATATCAACACCCTAAGATATGCAGATGATACCACTCTAATGGCAGAAAGTGAAGAGGAACTAAAGAGCCTCTTGATGCGGGTGAAGAAGGAGAGTGCAAAAGTTGGCTTGAAACTCAACATTAAGAAAACCAAAATCATGGCATCCGTCCCTCTCAATTCCTGGCAAATAGATGGGGAAGAAATGGAGGTAGTGACAGATTTTATCTTCCTGGGCCCTAAGATCACCACAGATGGGGACTGCAGCCAAGAAATTAAAAGACGCTTGCTCCTGGGCAGGAAAGCTATGGCAAATTTAGACAGCATACTAAAAAGCAGAGACATCACCCTGCCAACAAAAGTACGTATAGTCAAGGCCATGGTTTTCCCAGTTGCAATGTATGGCTGTGAAAGTTGGACCATAAGAAAGGCTGAACGCAAAAGAATTGAGGCCTTTGAACTATGGTGCTGGAGAAGACTCCTGCGAGTCCCTTGGACTGCAAGGCGATCAAACCGGTCAGTCCTAGAGGAGATCAACCCTGACTGCTCCTTAGAAGGCCAGATACTGAAGTTGAAACTCAAGTACTTTGGCCACCTAATGAGAAGGAAGGACTCACTGGAGAAGAGCCTAATGCTGGGAAAGATTGAGGGCAGTAGAAGAAGGGGACGACAGAGAATGAGGTGGCTGGATGGAGTCACTGAAGCAGTAGGTGTGAGCTTAAATGGACTCCAGAAGATGGTAGAGGACAGTAAGGCCTGGAAGAACATTGGCCATGGGGTCGCGATGGGTCGGACACGACTTCGCAACTAACAACAACAACAAGTCAGATATTATTCTATGAGGTTCAGACTTTTACACATTATAAGATAAGCTATACCTTCTGATATTTAGTTGCAGAACGGGATATGTAGAGTCTATCTATGTAGAGTCTTTCTATGTAGAAAGGTATATATAGTCCATCTTTCCTTAAACTCTCAGAACAGAAAGATATGAAAGTTATATTTTGTCATGCTGCTGTGTTTGAGTTCCATCCTTTTTTGGAATGGAATTTCTTTATTTTTACACAATGTTCATCCTATGAGATGTTTTTCAGTTACATGGACCAAAGTAAAACCCTGTACAGGAGCACAACATAATGTATGTCTCAGAGGGGGCATACCAAATTCAAGATTACTCTTTCTCATTTCTTCTTCACACCTAATGGATCCTCCCTTATGCCCAAGCTGTTCTTTATCTTTTTAAATGGGCATATCTCCAAATAAAGCACTGAAATACTAATTCTAGTCATTCTTATTCTTTCCTCATAAAAAATTGTGTAAAGGTGATCCAGATCTATATATTTGCTTGTCTCTTAGTAAGATAATTATCCAAAAACAACACACAAATTTGATATGACAGGAAAAGAGTTCAGAAATGGGTTAGATCCAGCCTGAGACCATGGACAAATATATTCCAATGCAACTTTGTAGGAGAAATAGATGGACAGTTGTTCAAAATACTGCCAATTGCTCAGTTCTTAGTCTTTCTCCTGATACATAACGCATAATGTATGTATGTACATAACCTATGTAGCTCAGCCTAACATTACATGTACACATACATAGATGCAGATATGTTATTTCATTACACAAAACAAATTACAGATGCATTCCATGAGGATTAAAAAGAATTTGAGACACCATGCTTTGCATGATTTCACTACCTAGTAATTTTCTAACAATTTTTATGGAACCTAGGTGCTCCATTATGAATACTTTTGGAGACGTTCTGAGCACTACAACCAAATTACAAGCCCATGTTCAGCTCTGGAAACATAAGTTGTGCTTCCTGCTCAGAAAATGGGCTCCTTTGCACTCCTTTATGAGCAATTATATAAAAACTTTATAGAGATGGAACCATTCTCTATACATATTACTTGTAACAGGCTTTAGGATAGAATTTAGAATACAGGTAATCCTTAACTTATGACCACAATTAAGCCCAAAATTTTTGTTGTTAAATGAGACATTTGTTAAGTGAGTTTTGCCCCATTTGACGACCTATCTTGCCACAGTTGTTAAGTGAATCACTACAGTTGATAAGTTAGTAACCAAGTTGTTAAGTGAATCTGGCTTCCCAATTGACTTTGCTTGCCGGAAGGTCTCAAAAGGTGACCACGTGACCTTGGGACACAGTAACGGTCATAAGTATGAACCAGTTGCCAAGCATCTGAAATTTGATCACATGATCACGGGAATGCTGCAAAGGTCGTAACTGTGAAAAAACGGTCGGTCATAAGTCACATTTTTCAGTGCCATTGTAACTTTGAATGGTCACTAGAAAAACTGTTGTAAGTCAAGGACTACTGTAAACACTAAATAAGAATAAAATAACACCAACATGACCTCTATTGACATATAGCAGATATCACACTTGAAAATTATTGTCCCCTAAACATGTGGAAAAAATAGTTTTAGTAAACAGTATTAATTTAATCCTATAAACTATTATTCAGTAACTCCAGATTAAACCAGAGTACACTTTATAAACTAATTATAGAGCTTAATTAATATGGTGATTGAAGTAGTTGTGTTATACAATGTATGGTCACACAGTAATCCAAAGGTTTATGCTGAATTGGTATTTTTGTCCACCTATCATGTCCTTCCAAAGGACCTGAGATAGGTAGATGTTGTTTAACAATATTAAAGGAATCATTGCATGATGTAAGCTGTTCCAAATAAAGCCACCTTTTGCAATTGACTGATGGTTATTTTGTCAATGCCAATGTTATTCAAGTGGTACTCCAGATGTTTTGGAATTGCACCCAATACTCCTATTACTATTGGTATTATCCTTACATACTTTTTTTTACATCGATTCTACTTATATTTGCAGATTTTGATATTTTGTTATTTTCTCTGGTTCTTTTTTCTTTTCTGCTGCCTCCTTTAATGTCCACTATCCACATTTTTGTATTATGTGGCAGATACTTGTCTGTTTAAATTCCAAAGCCCCAGAGAACTTTAGCTTCTTCATTTTCTGTTCCTGTTTTGTGATTGTTATGGTTAGTCATACAGTCAGCCAAAAGTTTAGACTAGAGTTGGCATTTTTATCCACTTATCAAGTCCTTTCCAAGGACCTGGGATAGGCAGATGTTATTGTCTGATGGTGTAGGAGGTTTTGTTTCAGGATGTAAGCTTTTGCAAAACTGGAAAAAAGTCACTATCGTCATTATGAAAGGAAAATACCCAGGGTGAAGGAAGAATATTTTTTAAAAAGTATATATAGAGAAATTTAATTCACTGTATAAAAGGGGCAGATCACATATCCAATTCACTATTATGAAAACAGAATGTTGAGCTAAATAAGCTTTTTCCAAGTTTCAGCCTGGTCCTTATGTTGTTAGCCTTATTTTTCTCAGTCAGAATATTTTTCATTTCATGAATATAGTTAACAGAAAATTATGTCCCTTTTATGTAGGTGGCATATGGGTGCACATATGGAGATACAAACATTATGGCTATGGCTACTTATGGAGGAAAGTTTGACAAGAAACACAGAAAGAAGAGCCAAGATACAATATAAGCAGAAACAACAACAGCGAAGAGCTCATGAGATAGATGCATTTCTCTGGCATCTCAGTACAATTAGTCCTGAATACTAATCCCTATACACAGACAAATGTCTAGGGTGAGGGTCTGAAAATCAAAGTTCTTGGACAAAGTTCTTGGGATAAAAATCTCTGATTGGTTCAATGACTTCAGATGACTTTTACAAGTTGTCTTTACAAGACAAAAGCAATTTGTGAAACAATTTGAGCTTTAGGCTTGTAACTTTTCACCCCTTTTGATGAAACAGATGAAGTAAAAACTAGAAATGTCAAATTCTTGGCAATGTGGAAAGAATCCAGTCTGCAAAACTCTTTTCTAACATTTACACATACGGGAAACAGAATCTTGACACAAATTCACACTTCATAAAATCCATTCGAAGCAGCACTATTAACTTTGCTGCATATTTTTAAATAAAAAAATCTATATTAGTCATTCTGAATTTACAACACTTATTAACACTGCAATAGGAATAGCTACAGAATTTGAAATGAAGCCAATTTTTCTACTGGGTTCTTAATATATAAACTGCCTTGAGAGGACTGTGTGTTCAAAGGTAACTAAAAATACTTCCAAGTGTTGATGCAAATTAAACACATTTGGCCTAGAATCTGGAAGTGCAATTATGACCCAAATGCACAAAAGAAGAAATTGGCAAAGTTGCAGAAAAATACGTACCCCTCTCACCTAACATTAAATATTTATCTTTCAGCAGATGAGCTCAGCTTAAGGGACTCTTTACCTTTTACAGTAAAGATAATTGCCTAAAACTATTCTTAGGTAATGTGTAGAACTAAAGTCATTTTGGAGGTAAGACAGCAATTCTTTGCCTGAAGAATTCCTCAGAAGAGAGACTGTATACTCAGCCTCAGTCTCCTTCTGTCTTTTCCAACAAGGACTCTAATATGGCCAGGCAAATGTTTTCCCTGTATTGATGAACATCCAGTTAAGGGATTTTTTTCATTAGCTGGGTACGATAACCCTTAATTCAAATGCAAACATCATTCATAGTTATCAAAGCATGAAAATACAACTTGTGGTATTTCAGATATTGATAAACCACAAATCTCAGCTTTCCAGAGAAGTATGATCAATGTTCAATAACATTAGAGAGCTCAGAATTTGCCTATCACTGAAACAACTTTCTCTAGACTTGCATAAGGGATGAGATAAACTGTAGTCCAACATATCTGGAAAATAAACATCTGGATTTATATTAGACTATCATATATTGGTTACAACAGATTGAATTACCACCAGATGTTAGCAAAATTATACATAAAATTCTAAATCATTGTCGCCATTTAGTGATCCTCTGGATTTGCAGAAGAGATAAATTGCAGCCTAGATATGGTAGCATTACAAAAAATGAAGCATTGTAACAATATTTTTAAAAGGAGGAGATGGCCAGAATATCCTGAGATGATAGGCCTGGCTATTTGTTCTTCATTCTAAGATACATGGCTCATGGGTGGCATTTTTCACAATGTTCTGGTATTTATTAATATAATAGAGTTCAAAGAATAGCTAAATTTCTGATGCTCAATTTGTGCTTTCCAAAATGTCTAACCACAGATCTTGGTCTTGCTATAATACTTATGGAAGATTAATGGAAACTAGTCACCACCTCATTTGTTTGTAAGTGCATCTTAAAAGGATTCATCAAAGGAATTGGCACCATGCTGCATACTACAAATAATCTACAGCAGCTGCACTTTTAGATAACTGATATCATGTGCTTCGCTATTGAGATTGTATCTATTTGTCTTCTCATTTCTGTGGTTTCTTTAGATCTCAAGGATCCTAAGAAATTCTTGCCTATACACCATTTGGTTAATTCCTTTTTTTATGAACAGCAAAGATTGCCCATATTCTTTCAAACCATTATATTCTTGATTTTTATGACTATTGCTCACCTTTGTCCCATGCCTCACATTTCTAAATTATCTTTGTTTTAATATAACTATTACTTTCTAAATATGATAGTTTAAAAATGATTTGATTGTCATTCTGCACATTATTTTTAAATGTGGAAAATATATGTGCCATTTCTTGTCGAGGCATGCCTTCAATCTGTTTTCATCATATTGTTTGCTCAAAAGCTGAAGTAAGGTAAACTCATCAGGTTATACCTATTGTTTCATAACAATTTCATTAATTTGATTAATGTTCATTTTTAAGAAAACTTTCATTTTTTAAAAAAAAGCTTTTCAAGGTTGTATAGCGTGTACATTATCTTATTATCAATTGTGATCAATAGTTGATCAATAAAGTTGCCAAATATGGTAATCTATGATTAACAAAATTGCCAAATATAATTACTTGGGATGATTTTGATTATCTTCTTAATTCATATAATACAGAAATATGTGACCAAGTTTCATTGTGTTATTTCTGTGCTTTAAAAATATTCTTCCAACATGTTCTTCCAACAATATTCAGCGGAAACATATGTTGATTGCTTAAGTTCAGGGTAGACTGAGGTGGTTATTTAAAGTGAGATGCTGGAAGGGAAGCACAAAGTTTTTTGGGGGGAAATTAAAAATAAGAAAATATAACATTGTTATTTTTAATTACTTTAGCTAGTTTTGAATGGTTTATCTTCTAAGAATAATTTAATGAAAATGTAATTTCATATTTAAAAATAACAATAATAAACCAATATTATTGTAAAAAAAGTTGCATTTTATTTACAAGTTGGGAAATCCTAGCTTTTAAAGATCTAATGCACAATGCAAATTATTTAAGACATCCAGACATTTCCCTTGCTTTATTCCTAATAAAACTGAACAGCTTTTGTCAGGAGTACATGTAAGAAAAAGGGAGGAGCATATCTACTAGTTCTTTCCCAGTTTTCCAGAGCCCTGGTGGTGTAGTGGTTAGGTTCAGTGCCTCAGGCAAACTCTGCCCACTGCCTGGAGTTTGATCGTGATGGGGCTCAAAGTTAGTCAGCCTTCCATCTTTCCTAGGTTGGTAAAATGAGGACCCCAGATTGTTGGGGGCAATATGCAAATAATGCAAATTGCAAATATGCAAATGCATAATGCAATATGCAAATAATGATTCTATATTTTAAACTTCCCAGAGAGTACTGTAAAGTGATATGGCATAGTATATAAGCCTAAATGCTATTGTTGGAATATATGATAAAATGAGTATGTGTGTATGTATTGTTTATATGCCAGATAAACAAAATCATATACATGGTTCATATTATAGATTATATTATAGGTTCATGGTTCATATTATAGATTAATAATATGAACCATGAACCTATAATATAATCTATAATATGAACCATGTATATGATTTTGTTTATCTGGCATATTTATTTTGACCTTGTCATTATGTGGAACTAAAGAGTTCTGTAGGGCATTGAAACTCATCTTTTTCTTATTTATTCATTTATTGTCCCACCTTTATTAATTTTATAAATAACTCAAGCTAGAGAAGAGTTCCCCAAACTTTTGGGGTTGGTGGCCTGGAGCAGGGGGAGGAGGGGAAAGAAGGGATGGTTTTGTGGGGGGATAAATACATGTGCTTGCCCAACTGGGGCTGTGGTGAACACCTGCAATGTTCGCACGAGTGGAGCTGTGAATGCCCACAACACCTGCGGTATCACTCATGTGAGTGGGGCTGTGTGCAGGCATGCACACACGTGCACCAGCCAGCCAGTCATGCGGCCCAGTGGCCAATAGGCCGCAGCCTGGTAGTGGGCTGCGGCCCACAGTTTGGGGACCCCTGAGCTAGAGAACACACCTAATATTGCTTCCTTTTCCTATTTTCCCCATGATAACAATTCTATGAGGGAGGTTAGGCTGAGAAAGAAAATGGCTAGCACAAAGTCATGCAGAGGGTGTTCATGTCTAAGGTGGCAATAAAACTCATGGTCTCACAGTTTCAAGCTTATCCACTACTAGACCAAACTTGTTTTAACATGGTCTTTCTAAAGTCTATTTCATTTCCTGGCTTTGAATAGGAGTGTTAATTTTACAGTTAAGGTCACAATATTACCAGTATTACCAATATTGCCATTACATTATCTAGGACACCTGGGTCAGGACTGTAGTCATATTATTTTCATCCAACTGTACTATCAGAAGGAAGGAAGAATATCCAGTTATCTAAATATTGGTTCAGGCCCCAGCTGTATTAATGGATATTAAAGTCCCGTTGGCTTCAATGTGAGAATCAAGAACTATTTTCATTACCATCATACCATATCTTCTACTTTCTATTTTGCTTTATTTCATATTATCTGCAAAGAAATTGGGTGAAACATTTTATACGAAAGGAAATGGGAATCTTTTGAATAAGTATTAATATGACAAGAGGAAGAAAATGATAGATTTAGTTTTTTTTTAAAAAAAATTCTGAACTGTATATCCATAAGAAAGGTATTAATATAAATCCCAGCTGCTCTAGGAAAAGATAACTGGATATTCTTCCTTCCTTCTGATAGTACAGTTGGATGAAAATAATATGACTACAGTCCTGACCCAGGTGTCCTAGATAATGTAATGGCAAACTCATTGTTTTCTTTTCTGGATATCTTTTCTGGATATTCATTCACTTTTTGGGGGGGGGAGGAATGGATATAATCCTGTTTAATACAATTCAAGGTTCTTTACAAATTAAAAAAAAATTACGACATTATACTATACTATTATACTGGTCAAGCAGACATCATTTTAAAGTGCTTTTCTGCAGACCATGAACTGAAAGGAAAGTGTGCCAGCAAAAACTGCATTGCCCTCCTTTCTTATCTTTTCCAGTAAGAAGGCTGATTGATGTTGCCCTTCTTGTTTTACTATGAGGAATGCTAAGAAATGCAATAGATAGAAAGGATATCTCTATTGAGTATCATCTGCTGGCAGGGAAACAGCCACAGTCACTCTCCATAATGTATAATTGGGCTGACTTCGGCAAAGGTCTGCAAGTATCTGGCATGGAATGTTAACAGCCAAGTGTTCAATCACTCCTAAAGGCCAAGCAAAATCTTCTAGGCAATGGCAGTTGCAGGTGAAAGAGTACTTAGAACACTCTGAAACAGCCATTAAGGATTTAGCACATTCCAGTCCTTAACTATCAATAAAATATGCTACATGGAGTTCCTGGAAAAAATGTTGTGGAGCAAGAAGGAAAAATACAACTTTAAGAGAAGAAAAATTAAGTATGATTTTAAATTGATTCAGCTGAGAACAAGGACTAAGACAAAAGCAACTTCATGAACATGTTATATACACCATTTTCTATGACACGCTTATGCCACGGTTTGGAGAATGAGCCTCATGACATGTAATCCTATGCAGGATTGGCTCCACATTGTCTACTCTCTGTATGTTCTCATACCATTTTTTTTAAAATGTGTACTTTATTGTTTAATGTTTTATATTCTCTTGATTATTGCTATGTGAACCACCTAGAGTCACTATGTGAATTGGATTATACAAATGTGATACATAAATAAATATTTCAAGTCTAATGTACTTACAATTTGTAATGTATCACAGAACAGAACAGAACAGAACAGAACAGAACAGAACAGAACAGAATAGAATAGAATAGAATTCTTTATTGGCCAAGTGTGGTTGGACACACAAGGAATTTGTTTCCGATGCATAAGCTCTCAGTGTACATACAAGTAATAGTGATAATCATGATCACATACAACATGAAAATACATTCATCATAAATCATAAAATGCAACACAGTGATAGTTATAGAGTACTAGCTAAGCAAACAACATAAATCATACTAGGGTACAAAAAATATATATAAATTGTAAGATACAAGCAGCAAAGAAGATAAGGATAGGTAATAGGAAAGATGAGGAGTATCATAGTAATACAGCTTTACTAGGTATTTTGACAGTGTTGTAGGAACTAGTTGTTAAACAGAGTGCGGCATGGGGGGAAAAACTGTCCTTATGTCTAGTCCAGGGGTAGGCAACCTTGGCTCTTTTATGACTCGTGGACTTCAACTCCCAGAATTCCTGAGCCAGCCATGCTGAGGGGAAAGGGAGACGTTTCTAAGCTGAGCCATGCTGGCTCAGGAATTCTGGGAGTTGAAGTCCACGAGTCATAAAAGAGCCAAGGTTGCCTACTCCTGGTCTAGTTGTTCTGGTGTGCAATGCCCTATAGCGTCGTCTTGAGGGAAGAAGTTGAAATAGTTTATGTCCAGGATGTGAGGGGTCTGTAGATATTTTCACAGCTCTCTTTCTTGCTCGTGCAGTATGCAGGTCCTCAATGGAAGGCAGGCTGGTAGCAATTGTTTTTTCTGCAGTTCTAACTATTCGTTGAAGTCTGTGTCTGTCTTGTTTGGTTGCAGTTCTAAACCAGACAATTATAGAGGTGTAAATGATAGACTCAATAATTCCTTTGTAGAATGTTGGCAATGTTGGCAATCCATGTTGGCAATCCCTTGTGCCCTGAACTTATTAAAATCCACTGATAACTGCTAATGCAGCCTGTGCAGACAAAAGACTTATTCTAATGAAATTATCTCATCTGAAAAGCATATTGCTAAGCAACACACCAGGGTGATTATTTTTTTTGCATTGTCCCTAAACATCACAATTCTCAAAACATTTTCAAGAAGGAACACTACTTAGTTGACTAGTGTGACCACAATCTGTTCACTGTCATGCTTTGAAATTCACTCAAAAGATATCTGCTTAGCCAATACTATACAAACAAATGTCTGGAAAATGTCAAATTGAAGTTTTCCAGAAGGAACTTCAGACCACAGATCTTCACCATGAATCCATATAGCCAGAACAAATGAAGAACAGAGTAATTAACATACAATATTAGAGCGAGAGTACAGAATAGACATTAGATACTGGTATCCACTGTTGCAGAATTTCCTCTAAGATCATTTTTTTAGTATGGAAGTAAAAGCCTGATGATCAGTACATGCTTGAACTATATATTCTAATCCTATTTTTCAGGATTTTAAATTCACAGGATCAACATTGCACATCAAACAGAAGTCATGTGATTTTTTTCATAGTTCTTCTGTCCACTGTGGCAGTATGATCAAGGAAGCTGCTGCAAGAATGTAATCTTAAACTGAGTTCATTCTACAAGCCTTTTTAGACACTGTGAGATCTCCACAAAATGGAACAGTTTAAGTTGAACCTGGTACACTAAGACAAGTCATTCTCTACCTTGGTTAAATAATTATTGACTATTATAATATACAATATTATATTGTAATATTATAAAAGTATACTTATAATATATATTACAACATATAAAAATTATAATATTAAAGTGTAATCAACTCAGGAACTACGACCAATAATAAATAAAAAATATAGACATACACCAAGAACTCGAGAAAATCTTAAGCAAAAATTAATTGATCAGCAGGATCAATGCTCCACATTAGAAACCATTTACTACCTCAATGGGCAGAGTTATCCCATTTTTTTTGTAAGAAATGATCACCTGCATGTCAATTGTACACAATGTAAGAATAGCAGCAGATTTAATAACTGCTTGATCAAGTCGAAGACTAGTTGTATGAGAATAATGCTATGTTAAAGGAACTTGCTTACCAAGCCCTTTGGAATCCAGCAATGGTACTAAGATCATTACTGAAATACTTTTGCTGAAAGAGCCTGCTAAATCTGGCTTGAGGTGACATATAAAATGTGCTATATGATAGCTGGATTATATCCCAGATGGACAGCTGGATTATATCATGTAGGTACAGTATTTCTTGTATGAATGTTTCCTTAAAAACTGTCATTATAAGAATAAATATTTCTTGTTTTGAAACTTAAATCTTTTTACTTACAGGACTATTTTTAATGTAGGATAAATATTTACTTGATATCAATTACATTATTTCATATAAATTAAATGATTCACATATATGTTTGAAAACAACATAAAGAGATAAGATTGTGGAAAATGGTATCCATTCTGCATTTAATCCATGGACTTTCACTTAGTTAAAATAGGTTTCTGGTGGTGATATTTTTCTTTATGATGTGTGGTGCAAAATGTTTCTCATACTGTACATTGTGTCCATTTTATATTGTGTATTGTGTTGGGTGTTTTATAGTCTACATTTACTGAAAATGTATGAAATAAAAAGTATTAAATTCAAACATGTTGAACATGATGATTCTCCGTATAAAAATAAATAAACATTTTAACTTACATTGTAAGATGAAAATTAAATGGATATCGATGGTGAAAACTGATCTGGAGGAATAAATGATTTGATGAAAAATAAAATACAAATGCTAGTTTGCTATTACAGCTTTATATTACATCCTTGAAATCCCTATGTAGTTTCACCCAACCCCCTAAAATCTTTCTATTAAATTCCCTGTAGTTTGATATTTGTTTCTTATTGACAGGCATATAAATAAAACCAGTCTAACAAAAAGTTAATTTTATAAAATCTAGAGGGTTGGATGTCAGCAGAAAAATGCAATGGAATGGTAAAGACTATAGATTTTTCATTGGATTAATATTGCTGGTCACCAGGATAGAACTTTGAAAAGGAAGAAACAGAGGAAAATCAGTGATAATAATTTTATCAATCATAATCTAATATTATAGATTAAATAGAAATGGATCATAAGATTTATTTCTCCAATGCTTCTGAAATTTACTATTATTTAATAGTTTCTTACCACTTCCTTTTCTCACATGGAGGTTTTATTTTTTTCCTTTGATTCAGTTTTCAATTATTTTATTTCCATTTTTAATTAGAGAATGTAAGTATTTTTGGCTTATGTTGACCGAGATGGTTTCTCTCTCTTTTTCTTTCAGGAAGTATTTGGCTTTTGCTAAGATTAGCTTGGAATGAGTGCTTCCAGCTAATCAAAGAATGAAACTATTCATGATTGTTAGACACTTACCAGCTTTTTGGTCCATTGCTGTTATCTGCTAACTTGAGAAGATTTTAGCTGCCTGCTTGTTTGGCAACTGTTTTTCAGAGAATAAGGAGACGATAAGACGGAATAAGAGACAAAACAGGGCAATTAAAAGCTGTGGCTGGCAGAAATAAACACATTCAAGATAACTTTTGCAACAGAAAAATGTAATGCTATGTGTGAAATGGTCATATCACTGATCTGGGAATTTGAACAGTTTGGTTGCTTGCATATACATTGAATCAATTTAAATCAAAACAAAGTTACATGACTAACTTTACCCATACACTCTACTTCTTCACTTTTCTACATATCTTCACAACTTTCAATCTGATATGCAAAAAATAAAATTTATAACAAAGAATTAGAATCTCCATTTTGTTGAAATAATGGCAAATTATATTAATATCAGTAAGAATATCAATAGTTCTTACATTATAGTTAACATAAGAATAATATTTCACACATTGGATCCCATTAATTTATATAGAAAAGAAATTACTATTCTTGGAGATACAGTGAGAATAATTCATTAAAATTTAATTTATAATATATAAATTGCCTTCAATGGTTGTTATAGTCTGGCATCAAGTAGTTTTATACAGGTAGTCATTGACTTATGACCATAACTGAGCTTATCAAATTTCTGTTGGTAAGCAAGACAGTTAAGTGAATTTTGCCCCACTTTAGAATCTTTCATGCCACGGTTATTAAGTGAATCACTGCAGTTGTTAAGTTAGTTACATGGTTGTTAAGTGAATCTGGCTTCCCCATTGTCTTTGCTTCTCAGAAGGTTGGAAAAGAGGATCACATGAACCTGGGACACTGCAACCATCATCAATACAAATCAAATGCCAAGGATCTGAATTTTGATCACATGACCATCTGCACAAACAATCTGTGTTTATTTTCACAATATAGAAAAGAAATTCCATTGGAAAAAAACTAAAAAAGCCCATGGAATAAGGTTTTTTATTTTTTGTCTGCTCACCATTGGAAAATCTATCTCTGCAGTAAATGCCCAATAACAGTAGCTTGGAGGCAAATTCCCTAATTTTGCTTGTACAAAAATTGCATCAGAAATATCTAGCAATGACTACAAACAGATGCTGAATGACATCCCATAGTGTGGCTAATTCAAAAGATTTCCAAATAATCAGTAAACTTCACCTCACAGAGAGAACAGTCTCTATGTCATCATCACGCTGCCATTAAAAAATGACATGCATCAACTCACTGATGTGGTTACACATACAGCTGGCTCAGATTTTGTTCCTCCTCTTTAAAATTTCCCCTGCTTTTCATTGTTCTACCAAACCAATGAGTCAAATTACCACAAGTACAACACAGTCATAAAATTACAGCTAAATTACCCACTTGTTTTCAACAACTAGGCGAAGTAACAGTTAAAATTAGGAGAAAATGTTTTATACACTATTGCATTTTTGCCTTCTACTTATTTGGAACGGCAGTGGAGAGTGCTGTTATCACCAACACAAGCCCTCTGTAGTCAGTATCATAGTAGTTTCAAATAATTTTAACTTTGATTTTCAATTTTAATTTGTACAATTAACCGTGTATTTAATTTTTTAACTATGCTTTCAATTGTGTTCTTTCTATTTTATTATGTTGTTTACAAACTGGCCAGAGTCACTTAGGTGAGAAGGGCAGTGTAGAAAATTTTACTATAGGAGAAATAGGTACTTGCACACTTGTCTTTTTTGTATCATTTTCCTCCTGTATGCCACAATTATCTGGAGCCAAGAGGATCTTTTACCCATGCAGATTAAGTCACGGGTCAGGATTTTCCTGGCTCTTCCTCAATTCTTTGAAAAGCCTCTATTGATTGAAGCAACTCTCCATTATATATGGTGGAATATATAATATATAATACATGTGGAATATGATGCAAGGAGAGGAGGCTAGTATGCTCATCACCTCTGTTCAAACATGGAAAGATTGTCACTGCTTTAAGAGATTACAAAGAGGTCTATTTTTCAAGAAAAAGGAGAACATTTATTTCACTATTGTTTTGAAGCTCTGTACTTCTATGATGCTATTATAGCCAGATATTTCATACACAGTCCTTATTTTTTTAAAAATAGAAAGTTGGCTTCCAAGGGTTTATTCATACAATAGTCCCTATTAATTACTGCACTAGGCCCCTAATTGTGGGTTTCTTGGCAAGGCCCAAAGTCTGAACATAGAAAGGACTGATTTTGCAACAAATTTGAAGCAGAAAGTAGAGAATATTTATAAGGCTTATAAGAATAAGTGATAAGAGTATGCTGCTATAAGAAAGCCCTGGAACAGGCTGAACAAAAATGTTGATTTATGATAGAGAACATGGTGTTTATTCATATTTATTAGTTTCTGGTAAATATCAGTGTTACAGAGGATGGCACGGTTGCCAAACTTGGCTGACTGAAAAAGTTAAACATGATTTAATTAATCATTAGTTAATCCTGGGATGGGACACTACTTAGAAATCCCACGGGTGTGGACTAGACAGCTTATCTAGGAAAAAGATCACAGAGGAGGTAATTGCAAATCATCACCATAGTATTGCCAAGCAAATACCCAGCTTATCAGCAGGAACTGAGTTTGACTTGAGGAAGATTTTACTTGAAATATTAGAATAGAAACTAATGGTAAGTAATAGAGAAATAGTTTTGAATATTAGTAGCATATGAAGTAAACTTTCAACCTGACTCAAAAGTAAATGCTGAAAACTAGAGAGAAGTGTTAATTTTGTTCAGTTTTGCTCAAATTGTTTAGTTCCAATAGAGAATTAAAGATACATGTTTACATTTGAACCTTTATAACTGAAACATTATGATATCAGTTTCTCTTGATAAGACCTTAGCACTATTCATAGGAGTAAAAGGCCACAGAGTCTCTTAAATAAGCAAATATGCACACACACACACACACACACACACACACACACATTGAAGTTAATGATTTTACAATACGTTTATAGGGCTAGTGAAAATGGCACAAAAGAGGGTGCAGACTTTTTAAATCTCCATAACTTTTCATTAGACTTGATATTATTTGTGCAGTTCGTTAGAAAATCAAAAACCTGCTTCAGTATTTTGTGCATTTCAGTCACTCTTGATAAGCTATTGCCAAGCTTGATTTTGCATGTTGAATTAGCATGCTTACCATGATAATGTTTTAGATTTTTTTTTATGTGAATAAATATGGAATTAAAACTATCTCATATTTTTTTCTTTCTATTCAAAGACCAGGTCTCAAAATAATTATACTGAAACTTTCTTTTTCTTAGCCAGGTTCACAGGAATCAGAGTAGTTTTCATTCTGACAGATCATAACGTAAAAGCTGTTTTCATTAGTTTAGTTTTTATCATATATACCAGTGGTGGCGAACCTATGGCATGCGTGTCAGAGGCGGCACTCGAAGCCCTCTCTGTGGGCACGCGCGCCATCGCACCAGCCCCACCTCCCCCCGTGGCCCCCTCCTCACCAGCAGCCCCCCTGGAGGAGAGTCACCCCAGGCCCGGTCTGCACAGAGCAGCGCAGCCAAGGACATAGCCAGGCAGCAGGAACAAGACTCCACCCTCACGCCCCATAGCGTGCAGATGATGCTGCGGGGTGTGGGTGGAGGGCGTGGCTGCCATGGCGCTGCAGGGCTGCCTGGGCGATCTGCTGTGGTGGGCCATGGAGGCAGTGTGTGGCCCTGCGGGCGGGTGGGGCAGGGGGCGGGCAGGGGCGGAGCAGGCAGGACGGGAGGTGGAGCGGGGACAGGGGGCAGGTTTTGGGCACTCGGTCTCTAAAAGGTTCGCCATCACTGATATATACAGTAGTTTTTATCATATATACAGTAGTTTGTTTGTAGACACATATATACTGTATATCATATATACAATAGTTTGTTAGTAGCCACATCTATTTCTATTTTGTCTGTGCTATGGTGTCAGTGCTATTACTTTCATTACAGAATATATCTCTGAATTGTTAAATATAGATGACGTGAGAGATTTTTAAAAATGCACAGCCTCACATTTTACAGTTATATTTGCATATAACATCGACCAAATACAAATCTTGGGCCAAATGCAAATCTTCATTGTTCCTATTATTACATCAAGCAATTATCCATTTTCCAAAGCCAAAATAAATGTTACCAAGAAAGTGACATTGATTGTCATCTGTCAGTTACAGCAATGGGTTTAGACATTTACCTGAGGAGCAAACTTTGTGAAAAACATATTTCAGTTGATCTTCATTCAGGCAATTGACAAACTCACAGTTACATCATCTCATTTTTTAAAAAAGTACCTAATTTTAGAACCATATAGTTTCTGTATATTAGGAAATTTTCCTGATATATTTACTTGACTTGTGTTTTGTTTTAATGGGTCCTTATTATACCCATGTTTCCCTGAAAATAAGACCCGGTCTTATATATTTTTTTTCCTCCAAAAGAGGCATTAGGTCTTATTTTCGGGGGATGTCTTTTTTTTCCACTGTCTTGACTCGCGGCGGCAGCCCCAACTCCCCGGTCCAGCAGGAGCCAGTATAGTCGCTGTTGGCCCATTTCTTCTGCAGGTGCTTGCTGCCACTCTGCCGGTGAAACAGAGGCTGGGGGTGATGTGCATGAGCGGTGGCGAGCGGCCGCAGAAGTGGGCCAGCAGTGGCCACACAGACTCCTGCTGGACAGGGCTGTTGGTGCCACCGCCGTGAGGTGAGGCAGGTGTTGGGGCATAGGAGGCCTGACTGCGGCAGTCCTGAGGTAAGTGGGTGCAGGACGTGTGGAGCACCTTGGGTTCCCACAACTGAGTTATTATTGTTATGACTAGCTGGACTCTCATCCACATTCCCCCTCCCAGCATCAACGAACTCCAAAAGCGATACAGAAAAGATGGCTACATTTCCATCTGTTGTCAAAGCAAAAACATCCGATGTTAGCAGCGTTGACAATATGTTTGTTGTTAAGTAGCATCTGTAGCATTCTGGAGGAGAGAACAAATAAAACAGTGAGACTGCTTATTTCCACTTTTATTTCTTTGTTAAGTCATAGTTGCTGATTTTTCTGTCTTCTAATATTTATGTGCTTTTCCTATATGTTCACCTTTTTTTAGTGGAATGTATCATAATGCCAAATAAGATCTACTCTGAATGTCTGTAGTCTCTTCTCCGGCAGGCTTCAAGTTCAAAATTACACAGACCTCTTACTACACACACTCCCATTATAGTACCTCTTTGCTTTGTGCATTCACTTCAGCTGCTATCACTAGAATGATCTGCTTCAAGCTGCACTTCCTTTCCCAAAGATGGATGTGCTTCACCTGAACAATTTTATCAGGGCAGGAACTGGAAGTGCCTGCAGATGTATACTTGGATCACTGACATATATGTGCAAAAGACCATCAAAGGGCTTGCTTTGACAGGATGCAGTTATAATGAGCTTACCATAGGTACAAGGTACCTGCTTTGCAAAACTTCAATCAAAGAGAAGCACTCCTTTGAGGTTTGGCACAATTATATTCAATATCAAGTCAGGATTTCCCCACCTCATGCATTGTTATTCCTTTTCCTCTCCATCCCCTGCCATTGTTTTGTCAAATGAAGAGTTCTAAAGATTATAAAACTTTCACAAATAGTTAGATTGTCTTAGTGTTGCATAGTATGGACTTAATACAGCTTTTTAGATTAGTTTTACACTAATATATAGACTTACAGCATTATATTCTGATTTTCGGTGTTATCTATACAACACAGAATCCATTCCTTCCAAAAATATTACACTTGGAGTCCCGTAATCCCCAGGAACACAACCTTTGAGCTGCAATCCAATAAACTATCTGGAGAAGTGTTATTAATGAAATAGTGGTATGACATCAGATTCTTCTTTTGGGCATAGAGATTTGTGCAATATCTTTTGATGAAGATGCCTCATAAAATAAATGCAGATATCAATCAAGAAAGATGGCTATTTCTTGGTGGTTTTAAAAGTGTGGGGCCCTTTTCAATTTGCTCAGAGGCTAAATGCCTGGATGAGAGAAATCATTGTTCAGCTGCCATTGACTCACATTCTTTCCTCCCACTCCTTGGAAGATTAGTGTGTGCAGAAGTTACAGCCCCCAATTAATCTACTGGCCTCTTTATCTTGGCCAGTTTCTTTCCTTTTCCTTTGAAGAGCACCCTATCTGCAATTTTGTAATTTCTGTTCTCTCCAGTTTGCATCCTAAAGCAAGGGGGAGTAAGATATGGGGAAAGGAAATCAGAATGAGCCTGTGGTTTTAAAAAAAAAGTTTAAATTTCTCTTTCTTTTCAATGAAATACTGAATTATTTAGGGAAGTTGAAAGTTCCTTTACAAAGAAAGAGAGAGTTTCTTCCTCTAAGATCTTAAGAGGACCAATGTCACTGATTTATGAATTTAATTTATTTTAGCCAATAATTGCCACTGTCCGCTTATGCAAAAAGGCTTGGTCAAAGAAAGCCCTCCTGAGATCCCCAAAGGTATTTTCACCCCTAAATCTTCCTTTGCCATATGTTTGCAAACACCGTGGGATGCCATTGTCACACTGAATTCAGGGCTTCTTCTTGTATGCAAAATGTTAAATAGGGACGAAATTACCATTTTACTTTCTGCTTCCTGCATGTAGTACAAATTGCTAGTTTACAGCCCTTCAAAATGCTTTTCAAGAAAGCAAGTTAAACCCTGTCAGCATTTTTTTAGCCTGTATCAGAGACATATATATACTGTAGATAATAGTCAGTTTGGTCCTCTTGTTTGGGCCAGAAAATCTTTGTGAACTGACTTAGTTTTCTATGACAAGTTGAAGGAAAAGTTGAGAAACATGATGAGAGGTTGAAATGTGAGGGAAATTTCCCTCTCAGAAATATTTAGCCCCCAGAATGGTTTATCATATATACTTATTCCATGTGGAAATGTGATGTAATGCTTCATACAATGCAGAAGAGCCATTTTCATTCACTTTTTCAGAGGACTGATTACTGATTTGTATGATCAGCCAACTTTCTCCCACTGCCTTCTTAATTTTAAAAGATTTCTATGTAAATTATCTCTACAACTATTATTATTTTTTACATCTCTTCAATACTGTATGAAGAATATGATAAAATGCAATATAATGTGATCTGTTACTTCAGAGGCATTCCAGGAAGAATTGCAAGAAAAAGCTGGGCAAAGATGCCACTTCTTTCTGGGCTATCTTCCTGGAATGCCTCAAAAGTTATATAATATGATGGTGAGAGCTTCTTCTGAGTTTAAAAAGGATTTTATAAAAAGCTTGTTCCTACCCAAGTGATCCATTTCAAAAATTGTTGATTGAAATTTTAGAAATAATTCCAAAAATTGTTGGATGAAAATTTGAAATAATTGCAGCCTATTCCTCTTGCTATGATCTTTTTGTGATTCTCATTCTGAAGAGCGTTCTAAGGTTATATACTATATTCTCCTAAGAGAAGAAATATAGAAAAGGGAGCTTTATGTTGCAGGAGCAGTTTTAATTAGAATGGAGAAATAGAGTCAGTGGTATAGATGTCTGCATGAGTGTCCGTGGATTCATGGTGATTGTCCACAGGAACAAAAAACAACAGACATCTGATCATCACACGAATGCCGTGAGTATCATCCTTGTAATATAAAGATGGGGTATTTGCATGATGATGTTACCACTTGCATGTCATTTGGTTTCATTGTGGTTTGTTATAAATGCCACTTTTTGTATGGGAATACATACATACAAACATACATACGTACATACATACATACATGTGTGTGTGTATGCATGTCTGTATGTATATGTATGTATATATATATATACATTCAAAATTTCTGCATGGGTATTATAATCACAAAATTGTTGTCATTGGCACAATTGTTTATTCCAGTCCTCAGGTTTATATAATGGATAATAAGAAAATGGACAGAAAGTTATATCTAGATTGGCTGAATTGGCCAGTGAAGGTCTCTGGTATACCTTCTTGCCCTTTCTCCTATATTATTTCTGAACTACTTTTCAGTAAAAATAACTGGGTTGGTTTTTTTTGTATGATTTTAAAATGACACCATTTGAACTGCTTTATGAAAATATTGTATTGAATATACTCAGAATCCTTCAGCTATAGCAAAAGTACAAGTCATCTATCTCAAGATTAAATTAGTCAGTCTACTGTCAACTTTTACAGATGGATGAATTTACTTTGTCTGGATTTTATAGAAAGTTATTACCAGACCAGAATTAATAACTGCTTTCCCTGATATATTTCTCAAAGAAGCCACACTTGAAACTGCCCATCCATGATGTGAATCGTTCTTACAGAAAGAGCAGAGTTTGTTGTTGTTGTTGTTTAATATATGTTTCTTTTGCTTGCAATACTGTACTGATATTTGCTTATTTCTGTCTCTCATATTTCCCTGATTGCATATTTTATGCTTAAAAACACAGTGAATTCAAAACTATTTTAGATGAATTCAGAACTATTATTTTGAAATTCATCTAAAATTGGGAAAAACTGCTATTACTGAGTTTTAAAGTAAGGTTTAAGTGCCTGGCAAAACCATGCTAGCATTAATTTCCTGATTTAGACAAATATGAAACAACAGTAAATATAAAATCTTTCAGTTAATTGTTAGCCATGTGAGGAGGTTTTGTGGATAAGCAAGTTACATTCATATCTTGAGCTACTAAAATGAGACTTCATTGCTCAAATAGTTTCATTGCATTTCAGTTCTGTTTTTTCTTAACATATTATCAGATTATATTTCCAGTTTACAAGGTTCATTGTGGAATACCAAGTGACACTCTATATTATCCAATATTAACCAGTTCTAGCTGTTGCAAAAAAACAAACTTTTGAGCGATCAGCCAGTGTATCATTAATATCTTGAAATATGCTGCACATTGTTGCATTTGTAAAAGTGGACAGGTGTCTACAAAGTGTGGCTTGTATCTTGATCTGAAACTGGCCAAGCCACAAAATTCTGGTGATCCCTTTAAAAGATCACTCCCTCTGCATCTGAGCAAGGAGAGAATTTATGCCTTCCCAAATCACCTTTGCAAAGAAAAACCGTTTAGAAAGGCTTTGCAAGTGGTTAAATGTTCTTTCCCTGCAATCAACTTTCTGCCTATTGTAAACCCAATACCAGTTCTTTGTAATCAGATCAACTTGACTGGGTGGAAGGACAGTGCATAACTTTTGGAACCTGGCATGAATAATTCTTGGATAGAAGGAAAGCCAAAGATTTGCAAAATGGCGATGAAAAAGCTCATTGGGACCATCCCAGCAGAAAGAGAGAGTAGAAAAGTGCAGACAATTCAGTCTTTTGAATGATAATGTCCATATATACATCTATTAGATGAAAATTTATTTTTTAAAAATCATAAGAAAAACCATAACAAAGAAGACCTAATTATGAGCTCAGCATAGTTGGGGAGCTATGCCATAGGGCTGCGATGCACATTTGGAAATTAAAAAAAACACTCCATATCACCATTCTCAACAATTTGTATGTAAACTTTCTAGGAATGTACAGATATTTTTAGGACTGCTATCAAAGTGATTTATAGAAGTCAGGTATAAAACAACTTCAGCTAATAAAATAAAAAAATGCAAAAGATGTTGAGTAAAATTACACTGAAAGAAGAATCCTACTATCACATTGAAATTTTAATATTTGAGTGAGTAGTCATTATCTTATATATAATACAAATGTCTAAAGATTACTTTGGCAAAATATATGTACAGTGCTTGGTCTTACAAATAAAAGTTATATCTGAAATGCATAGTAATATTATTGTTTTGTAAATGCCTTGAAAAGGAAATGTCTCTTTCCTGCCATTACTAAGAATGATACATATTTCTTTGTGTGACAACAGATTGCTGTTTAAAGGAGAATAGGAAAGGCATAGAGTACACAATTCGATAATGTAATGAAGTTATATATTTGTAAATAAACACAAATGTTGCAGACCATCAATGTACCAATAGTGATTTAGTTAAGCACTTTGTCCCTGCAGAAAATGGAGTAAGATTAACATACCAAAGGAATTCAAATGCATGCATTTGAACTGTGGAAGGATTGAGGAATCATGAATTAAGCAATTTAAAACATGACTTCAGATGTAATAAGGATTCAGTTAAAAGCACTCTGAGTTGGTAACAACGTGCTATAGTAATCATTGCCAAACAGCCAATAGGAAGTTGCTTAGAAGGCAGCTTTATGTGCTCCTTGAAGTTGATCATAAACCTTTGTTGTGCCATCCTCTTCTGAAGTTAGCAACAAAGCCCTGCTGTTTTAGCTGACCCTCGGGCAATATTCAATCCAATTGAATCGAATGGCCATGGTGCTACCACTAATGTGCTTTGGCATTTAATGATATGGAGTCATCTTACCATCAAATTAAGGTGGATTAAATAGAATCCAAAGACTTTTCACTCCTTCCACTAATTAGTTGCTTGCAGATGAAATGATGAAAGGCATCCCACTGTGTTGGTTCAGGGCATTTTGCACTTGAAACATAAATTGGACTGATTATCCTTTAAAAGATCGATTTCTTCCTGGCAGTGCCAAGAATATTAGGATTCACATTTTTCATTGACGGCCATAAGGAAAGGAATGCATGTCCATTTAGTTTTCAGGTTTTTCTTACTATCTTTTTAATGTTTTGTAGTATAAATCTTAAATCAATATTTTGATTTTAACAAAGAAGACAACATAAGGGGAGAAACTGAATAGGATATGTTTAGATGCATTCACTAAATACTTTCTCTAATTGTACTACTCTCTCGGATCAGGAATGTGTGGCCCATTCCTTCATGGTGATACTTTATCTCAATAACAGATGAAAGTTTCTAGTGTGATCTGTTTGTTTCGTATCCTGCTATGTTTAAAATGAGGTTTCAGCTTGTCTTGTTATTCATTTTTTAAATCTAGACCTATTTTATGTTTTGGATCATTGATACTTACTAAATCTAAATGAATTATTACTTTTTCATAAGAGAACATTTTGGATGACTGTAATGACAAATGAAGCAAACTTAGATGTTATAGTTTTTGTTACAACACTGACTGTCAATAGTACACTAAACATAATGGATGGATAATGGATTTTAAATAATCTAAACTATGATTTTGATCAAGATTTTAGGGAATATTTAAGCAATATTAACTTAAAATATTAGTCATTGCTTCATACAGTTGCTTCAAACCCTCTTCATTGTCATCAGGGAATGCGTAAGGTAAGAGCAATATTCATATTATGTGACTTCCTAAGCAAACTGTAATTCAAATAATTAAGTTATGATCAAGGAGAAAATTTCCAAAACAGGGGACAAAAATGGTTCTCTCAATAGGTTTTACTATATTAAATTTCGATGAGACATTTTGGTATTTTTAGCAAAGGATTTTTTTTGTGTCTTTTCAGTTTAAACATGTTCAGCTATATGAACTCATTGTTCATTCAGTACTGTGTACATATTTTTATCTTTTGCTACCAGTACTAATAAAGTCACATTTGCCAGCATATAATATTAGTTAAAATACAAAGCGGATAGGATAAGCAAAAGGAAATATTTTCTCTGATTGGATTTTCAAATGAATTGAAAAAATGTTTTCCTTCCTCTCTCCCTCCACTTTCTTTTTTCTCCCCTCATTGAAATTCTATTAGTCACTGCTTATACATTCCATATGGTTATAATTCTTGCTGTTCTAGTTGCAATGAAATAAGAATAAAATAAGACATACGGATCTGGGTAGACAGGTCAAGAGGGTTAAAAGTTTGGATTTCTCCATAGGGAGCAAGAGAATGAATTATAATACATACATTATGACATCATCAAGCAAATGCTACAGTTTATGTATTTGCATGGATGTCAGGACATAAATACATAATGGCTGCTTTTACTTGATGACATCATGCATTTGTTGTGGTTGTGTTTTGCTCAAGATACCATTGATAAAATGTAATATGGCAATTCTGGGGAAAATTGGCCATGATTCCCATTGATATTAGAATATATAGAAACTGCTCTCTATTACTTAATAAATATAGAAGATAGTTTTTCCTCGAGAAAAAAAATAGTAATGAAAGTTCCTGTGAGATAAATCATCATGGAAAATGTTTATGTAGCCATATTATCTAAAACAATTCTATTCTGAGTAGAATGTTATTATCAGTATTTAATGACATTTCAACATCAGGCTACCATAATAATCTAGTGCATAAATGGCAAAACAGGTGGCAGCAATGAAAATGAGAGTCATGTATAAAACTGAACAAAGCAAAAAACTGTTCATGCTTAAACTCCAGTGGAGATGTGTTGTTTTGGTAGATGTGGAAAATAAGCCTGTATCTTTGTAATCAGATATCTTCTGTGACAGATAGTTATGATTCTGCAGAGGACAAAGGGTAAAACCCTCAATCCAACCCTCCAATATGAAGCTATTGCACATACAATCCATTCAGAAAGTATTCAGACCCCCTTCACTTTTGCTAATATAGTTGTTGAAATTCACTTTTTTTCTTTCATTAATCTACACTCAGTATCCCATAATGACAAAATTTTAGACAGAATTTTAGAAAGGTCTGTAAATTTATAAAAAGAAAAAACCTGAAATAATACATTGGTATAAGTATTCAGACCCTTTGCAACAACACTTGAAATTTAGCTCGGGTGCCTCCCACTTCTCTTGATCATTGCTGACATGTTTCTACACCTTGATTGGAATCCACCTGTGGTAAATTAAATTGATTGGACATGATTTGGAAAAACACATATACTCTTATAAACAATAAAAACTAAGCTCAGCCTTATCCACAGGGGATCTAGAATCCAAATAAAGACAATCAAAACATAAACACTGCTTTCTTAACTTTATCTTAATGAAATGTGTCCTTTATAACAAAAAGGCGGTTCTTGATTGACAGAACATGATAACAGCATATAGTCTGCCTGGAGTCTACTGCCAATCATTTCAAATGTCATACAGAAAATCTGATAATTTAGTTTATTTCATTTTTGGTATACCTCACCTGATTGCAGTGTAACTATAATAAGAGATTATGCAATCATTTCTGTACTTTACAACCAACCACACCTTTGTTGAACATCAATTTTATCCACAACTGGGCTTATGTGACAGAAGTTTCAGTTTCTTCCCTCCAGCATTGTCTCACACATCCTGTTTCTAATCCCTAATTAGCTTCTAATTCTTCACTTCTCTGTCATTCCCAGGATTTCAAAAGTGAAAATATGTGGAGGAATTACTCCACAGATTCCCCAAGGAACAACTATTTTTTATCTCCAGACTGGGAAGATCCAACTAATCTCTTTGATTCAAGCTGCTGAGATTCTGCATTATTTAGATGTAGTTTCTAAGGGACTAGTACTAGCGCTCAAAGCATTTCCTGATAGTTTTAAAGACTGATAACTAATCATAAAAGCAACTTTTGGGATATAAACATCAGTATTTTACATAGACATGCATAGACACAAGACTTGACTTATATCCCTATTATTGTTGCAACAAATTTAGAAGCAAATACAGTACTTATTCCCTCATCTAGAGTTGAATACAGTAGTAATACATAATCTTGTGTTATGAAATGGTTGCTTAATAAATTCTGATTACTTCAAAATAATCTATTGAACCTGACTTCATGATTATCATAAATCAGATCAATTTGGATTAATGATTTGAATCATCAAGTCAAGTTGATTGAAATCAGATTCAATTTGATTAGCAAAAAGAATGTTTGCACCTTCAAATGTCATCGAAATTGTCAAATTATTTCAAAGGGATTCAAGTTGATTTCTTAAACCAATCTAATAATTTACTTGGATTTTTCATTCAGAGGGAGATCCAATTGACTTGAAGCTTTGCACATTTCTAACAATTTAAATTTAAAAGACTGCAGAATTTGCCAAGGAAGAGGAAATAGAATGATAGATTCCATCCAGTTACATATGAGTGCAGGACTTAAAGATGATGAATTACTTTAATAAAAATTTTGTTATCTCCTTGCCCATTGGGAATTTATGCATCAGCTTCTCAATGATGACTTTGTCATATGGCAACTTTTGTGATGATGAAGGATGATTAACATGAGCATCATTTAAAGGGCATCAATCAGACATAGGTGGGAAAAATCAAATTAGCTAAAGGTTGCAAGGATATATGAAATTAAAAACAGGTGGAACTAGGCAGAAGGATGGACACTGCTAAATAGCTGAGCTTGCATCATTTATCATTTCAATCTATTTGGACGCATGAGCAGCCCATAATTAATTAAACTATGCAAACCTAGACTGTGATATAGTAAAACGGTAACATCTTTCTCTCTTGAACAAGCTAGGTGAATCCTAGTTTGTGTAAAATTGTTCCAAATAAAGACACTATTGTCACCTGGGCAACAGATACAGATTGCAAAAACGAGATTTGTAGATTGCATCAGAACACACAGAGAACAATCAATGTGGGATAAAAGTTTCATTATACTGTAGAAATAAGTCTGAGTTCAGACTCTGAAGCCTTTATCCATTGCAGAATGCTCATGTTTTGCTTTGGGTCCCATTTCAAAGGCATATCAAGTCCCAATTCTCCCACAAGCCTGATAACCGTAACAAATGTTTTCTTTATACTACTAATGAAACCATTTTCCTTGGCCCCTTAACTCCAGAGCATTTTGCACAGCAAAAAGCCAAAAAGTTATGTGAGTTTCTAACTTACAAGTATTAGGTTACACTGCTCTAGAATTACTGCTACAGCTTACAGAGGAATGAGCAATCAGTAGTTTCAAGTGCAAGATTCCTTTTCACTTTCAGCTGTGAAATTGATTCAGTTCTTAAGGCTCTTAAACTGTCAGTTTCTGGTGAGATATTCAATAAACAGTCATTGGCTGTTGTTCTTCCCACCCACCCCCCACATCAAGTTCTTTGGGAAATGCTCTGCTTAACACAGGAAGTAACATATGTAGAAAAAGTGACTGGTATTCCAGAAAGTCTTATTCATTGTATTTAAAAGGAAATGGATAAGAGTCCAAAAAGTCATCTCTATACTAATTTAAAAAAAAACATTCTGAAAAAGAACATAGGAAAACTCAGTTCTTTTAATAAGTGGGTATAGTTTTCAGAAGATAGAAATGTTAAAAATTTTCTTTTAAATTAATTAGAATCTTAGTGTATGTATTTCCACAATCTGTGAGGAAGGATAGATAATGATGTCTAATTTATTTTAAAATGTTTATTTAAAAAAAATTACCAAGACAAAGTTGTTAAACAATTAGACACAAAACTGTGCAGAAAATAATTTGGGGCCAATACTTTTATTTGGATATAATCTAATGATTGCCATTTTTAACATAATTACCAGCATTTCTACGTAATATGGTAGCACTGGATGACTAGGGCTAGGCTAGCATAAGTTAACAGATTACATCCACTATTGTCTTGAATTACAAGGCCTACATATACACATCCATGCCAAACCTGCATAAATACACAGCTGATAAGCAACTTGTATAGGAGCTGGATAATGACAACATAACATAATGTTCTAAAAAAATAATTTCCTATAAAAAAAGGTTAACTGAAGGTGATTGGACACAATGATCTTTGACATGTCAATAAACAAACACCTATTAGGATATCTATGACAGATATCTATGTGCCATGCTGGGATTTGAGACTAGGGTAAGATAACGTGCATGCTACATCAGTAAAAACAGCCAGACCATTCACCCAGAACTTAGTTTTTCAAGATTGGCTGCAATAAACAACTTAGTAATAGTGGGATCATGAATAACTGAGGAAGCTTTTTGTTTTGTTTGTGTAACTTGGGAGTTATATTGCACAGGGATATTCTGGGCTCCCTTTTGTATCGGAGAAAAGTTAAATCTAAACTTTTCTTCTGAGCCCTGATCAGACTGTGTACAAATTAAAACTGTTTGTAAATGTATTGTGAAATGAGTACAGCGTGGAACAGGTTTCTCAACTCTGGCAACTTTAAAATGTATGGATTTCAACTCACAGAATTCCCCAGCCAACCATGCTGGTTGAGGAATTCTTGGAGTTGAAATCCACACATACAGTAGTAGAGTTGCCAAGATTGATCTGACTGGGATTTCTGGGAGTTGAAGTCCATAAATCTTAAAATTGTTGACAAAGATTGAGAAACACTGATATGGAATACACAGTGCACCACAATGATTAGGGTATCTGACTGACACCTAAATTAAAATCTCTGATTAATTACAAAATAGGCACATGTTTACTTTGGCTCACTCACTCTTTTTCAGAAAGTGTACTTAATAAAGTTGTTGTCAGTGGGCTATAAAATATTTTATTTTGATTTGCTGCTCAGCAAAAATAAAAGCAAGGTGCGTATTTAATAAAGATTTGACATATTGTTTTTTGTTTAGAAAACCAAACTGATATAGGACTTCTTACCATTCAGTGGGATAAAATACTTCCTGCATATTTGGGTAGGGATTTATTTATTTATTTCTCAGGGAATCTAAAAGCATGACATGTCATTTGAGAGGAGGGGGAGGGAGATGGAAAAGGAAAGAAAGTGGAGAGAGAGTTTAGACCTCCTGAGAAAAGGGTTCTATTTTAGATGACTCAAGAAACCTCTGCTAAGAAGGAATGTTATGGAAAACATAAGCATTCCTTATTTTCCTTTCTCTATTCACTAAGATTTCCTGGAAGCTGCAATTTCCTTTCTTTAATCAGACAAACAATAGAAGCACGTGGCTTTCTGAGCTGAAATAGGTTGAATGTAAATATTATTCCATGAATACAGTAGCTATACACAGACTAGTAACAAAAGAAGGTGAATGTTACAATAGGCAAAGAAAAAGAAGAACTTGACAGGCCATGTAAAAAACAGCAAGCACGTAGATAAGCTTGTTTGCCTGGAGACAGGGGAACAAAGCAGGTTGAGAATGCTACATTTTCAATTATTGACCTACTGTTGTTTTCTGAGGGCATCAGCAAGTCTCTATAATTTATGATGCTTTCCATAACTTTTTTCATGTCTGCTTAGCAGGTTGTGAATGTATGCCTTTGCCACCAAGTCACCCTTGTCTATGTTGGTCGCTTGTTTTCAACAAAAAACTTTAGCTTGCATGAAGAAATATGACCAAATGCATCCTTATCATTATCATTATCGAGACCATTCTCCAGCAGCTTCTGTAAATCACTTTTATATTTGTGCACACAGGGAACTGCAGTCAATCTTGTGAAAAAGGTCTTTAGGTTATTTTGCAAGCTCAGATGAACACATCTCATAAAACTATGGCTTTCAAGAGTCTGACCTTGGGCTTCAAAGTAATGTAGAGATCTGGAAATCTGGTGGCAGCTAATTTCCTTCCAGTGCAAAGGCAAAGAAGGACTGAAGAACTTTATTATCAAAAGCTTTAGCATTGTGAAACCTGCACAGTATTATTTTTATTCTGATGTGCAGTTTACGGCTTTGATTGAAAGTATTCTAGAAATTGAAAGAGAAGCTGGAATTGTTTGTGTGGTCAAGCAAGAAGACTGTCAGGTCCTCACAGTTTTAAGGGTAACTGATAATATTGGGTATTTGATGCAAGAAATAAGGATCCATAGGAGTACAAATAAACAAGTTAGAAGGTGTGTTCTTGGTTTCATTCTAGAGAAAGCAAAAACAATGAAGTAATCAGAGGACCACCCAATACAAGAATTCTTGATAAAATAAATGTTCATACATTTCAGTTCAACAGTCAGACATGTTCTGCACTAGCTAAAGAGGCACCACAGGACCAAACTGTTAATATATAAACTGCATTCTTGAACAAAAATCATTATAAAAACAATTGTTGTTCATCTTGCAGGAAGGGTAATACAATGCACTTCATCCAAGAAGCTTAAATCTAAATCACCAACAATCTTTCTTAATTTGATTTTTGGAAAAGATAGCTTTTGAACATGATAGAGAACTAAGAATTCGAGATATGTCGCTCCTTTTTTGCAGTGGTATAAAATTAGCATTTATTCCTATGGAGTGAATGGGAAAAGTGCTTTGGTTCACTTTAATCAAGGCACAAGGATTTCCATCATTTGCTATTTCTTAGAATTAGAAGTCAGAATCAAAACCTAATTGATTTTAAGAAATAAAATAATCAACTTCTTAAATGTTAAAGAAGTCACTTTATGGTCCGTTAAGTCAGGAACATCAGAGGTAGGAATACAATATAGAACTGCCTCCTACTTCTTCATTTTCCTCTGAGGAAAGATTTTGTAAAATAATATACTGTTTAGACAATGAGCTTGGCTTATCATATTCTTTCTTATATCATTAGCAGCAAGCCTCATTCCTGGATAATGGGCAATTCCACCATAAATGAAATGATTTTTTTTTTATTGTAATCATCTTACGACCTCTTGGTAGCAGATCAGAGAAAAATGCATAAACCTTTGCTGTATCTTATTTTATAGAATTCTATAAAATCTAATTGTTAATTGCATTTCTTTCTTTTTTTTGACGCATATTCACATGGTTTCTACTAAATTTGGAATGCTGAATTAGGGGAGTACCTACTGTACATAAAGTATTTGATTTGAAACATTTTGTTTGAATGGTTACTGTAATTGAAAACAAAATCCTGTGGTTTGAGAACTGTGAAATCCTAAGCTAAGAAGAAACTATCAGGAACAAACCTATTATCAGCCACTACTTACAACAAGGTCGAGCTGACACATAAATAGAAAACAATATAGCAGATGTTTTGGGAGCTACCGTACAAACTTAAAAACAGAGGTATGCTGGCAAGCAACTTCTGTGTCAGAATTAGAAAATCAGATATACTAATCAGGAACTATAAGCAATAAAACCTAACAGAAACAGCTGTTGGTTGTTTCTGACATCCCTTAGGTAAAATAAGATTTTTGGATCTTACTCCAAAATAATATTATTGATGCAGATAATGTGAACACAGTGAGTGTTGAAAAAATCATGCATCAGTTCAGAGATGCATAGTTTTCTTGCCTTGTGATTTTGTTTATGGTGGTGGCATTTAACCTTCCTATCAAAAGAACAGAAAAAAATAAATGAAAATGTATAGAGTTCAGCATCCTGTTTCAAATAGCAGGCAGCCACAAGATTTGAGAAAAACATTATCACCCCCACTTTGCTACCTTTAAATCTTGATTTTCATGATCTATTGTGCTAATTGATAAAATCTGTCCTCTACATACTGTCTAATTTCATTTTTAAATTATCAAAAGTTATGGCATCATTCACATATTGTATAATATCTTATACATCTAATATACTTGTTGAGTGATCTAATAAAATGTAGGGAGGCACTGAAGGACAGAACTGTTTTTGTGTTATGCAATTTGCCTTATAACAGCCCTAAAATAGTTGCTACCCTCAATGAAATAGAAAATGCTGTCCTATCACTAGTGCTGAAGCAGTATCCAGCTGCTAATCTTGTCAGCTTCCACACGTGAACCTGGAAGAAGCACAGTTTTGTTCAGGGCTTCAGCTATCAAGATATTGTAGGTTAGCTCTGTGTTAATACAATCCTGTATTTTATTCATTTAACCTAGCAAAACTATCTTCTTTATACTCTCTGTAACTGACTGAAATCTACAAAACAAAATCTGAGTGGTCCAGCATTGCTTCATACCAGAAGTGAGGACTGCAAGGCACTATAGATTTTGATTTTCCATATCCATAATCCCTAACAAATGGCCAATGATGATGAACTTGAGTCAATATCTTGACAAATACATATTTCCCATCTCCATCTACAAGATCTTTTCTACTAGATACTGTGACCAGTATTAATTACTGAACCATCTACCTAGAGGGGGTTGGGTACTTTGTTTTGTTTCTTAATTCAGAACAAATGACAATAGAATCCTATTTCCACATTAAGCTATGCTTAATTTTACCAAGTTGAATCAGAAGGAAAATAATGCTTTTAGTACTTTCCCATGTAAGATCCATGTTTCATTTTTTTTTACTGATAGATATTTGATACAATTGTTTCACACATAAAACCAATAGCAGAACCAACCAATCATGTATCAACGATTTGCCTGATTAAGAAAATCTCTTTCTCTCTATTTCCATCTACCATTAAAGGTCAAATATGAAAATATTACAGTGTAAAAATATTCTACGTATGAAAAACACAACAGTAGTACTATATTTCAGCTACATTGGAAAAACTTATAAGTAGATAAATTATTGCATATAAAGTCCTGCTGGACTCATACTAGCAGAGAGGATCTGAATGAATAATAATGATTTTGATTTCTCACATTATGATTTTCCTTCCATTAATTTTCCATATGTATCTCTCTACACAACTCCTCTTTCATACCAAAGCATAGTTCCATCTTTAGAGATACTTATAAGCATTGTAAAACTAAACTGGCTCTTTGAAAAGAAGACCCAAAATACATACGGTTCTTCAAAGACTTTGCAACGGATTATAGTAGTGTGTGGTAGAACCTAGAGCATCTCTTTCCATGGAAAATTCTATTGTATAATTAAAATCCTTGATATTAATAAAACTGATGAACATACAGCCTTTTGATTCTTCTGGAAGTTAGAGTTCATCTTTTATAGAGATAAGGAGTTTTGATGTTTTCCCCCTTCTATGGGAAAATGATCTGCTCATAATATCACATGTAAGTCTTTAAATAAGTAAAACAAATATAGCAGAGACTCTTGATCCAGTTTACTCACAGCTGTCTCTTAATTCCCATGAGGCTTTCATGAGATTATAGCACAGGCTCCCACGTGAAGAAATGCAAGTTGCCAAAAAAACAGCTTGGTGGGCAAGATTCATTTATAATTAAACAGAAAATCATAGTATAAAGCAGTCTTTCTTTACTGTTTCTTTTTACAAGATTTTTCAGAAGTTACTGCTGCACCATTGTCAGTGATAATTTACATGCCAATTTTAACTTATGCTGAATGCTGCTGTTTGTTTCAGCCAGGCTTGTTAGGATGTTTAACCAAATGGTTTCTGTTTTTCCCTGATTTTCTCTAAGCTTTAATAAGTCACAACCTAGGAATGCTTCTATGTGAAGGTGAAATAATGAGGTTTAGTTAAAAAAACTCCTCATTTAAATTCAGTAGAAAAAACTTCTGATTTATTGATATGCAACATCTAGCTCATATTTAAAATCAAATCTATAAAATCACTTTACAAATATATAGTGGTTTTGAAGAATTATCTCACTCAAAGAAATACCTCACTCAAATATTATGCAATTAAAAATAATTTTCGAAGCACTATATTTTGTATGAGTGATTTACTATATGTTAATAAATATAGAGTTGGCCTTTTTGTTTTGCTACAGTTTATTTTAGGTTTCATTGGATTTATTCAATGGATTTAACAAATTTGAAATTAACAAATTTGAATTAAATCACTTTAAATACTAGAGCAATTCTTTTCTACCTTTGAACAAACATAGAAATTCCTGTTTTTTAAAGATTATATATGTATGACAAACAACTAAGAACATAACTTTTTCAAATGCATTCAAGGAATAGAAAATCTTGATAAATGAGCACCACCACCTCAGAAATTTTGAGTGGCAAACAATGAATAATATACTTGTGCTAAAATATCTGACCTTTACTAATCTCATAAAGCTAGACAGGGACAGATCAGATAATATCAGGATGGTATATCACCTGGAACTATCAGGACTATATATTCAAGTGGAAAGTGGAACAGAAAGCCACAGATTAAGATAGTAGAGATTACTCTCATATTGTTGGTGAGAAAAAGAAATAAATGTGTGCATGAAATCAGCAGTTTTCACCTTCACCTTTTCTATCTGGACATATAAGCACATTGAATACTTTTTGGATTCTATGAATGAATTGTTAAAGGTATATGGGGAGGATAAAAGAAAATGCCATTATAGCCTGTATATAAAATATATAATTATATTTTTATAATAATAAACTGCATATAAATTTAAACTATCAATTTGTTTAAAAAGACATGAGTGATTTTCAACTTATACAAGGAAGCAATGCATTGACACATCTTTCAGATCTTCATTCTCAAATATGATTTTTTTTAAACCCACTTTTGCACCAAATTCTTACATTTGTTAGTCTTTTCTGAAACCACGTGGCATCTTAGAAATCCACAACCTTCTTCAGATCTTAAAGGAATCCATAAACCCACAGAATTAGGTCTATAATTACAATACCTTCATCTTGTTTAATGTGCATCTAAAGTCAATTATCATTTGTTGTCTTTGTTTTAATGGGCTTGGAGAGTTAAAGTTTAATAATGTTTATTAGCAGTAGACATTTGTAAAAGTGTCATTTGTTCATTGTAAGACATGAACCCAGGCTGCACACTTGGCACTGCTCAGGAGTTGTGCAGCTTCTTGTTTCCAGAAGGAAATATTGAGCTTCTGAAGTGGTACAGTGAGCCAACAAAAAGGTGAAATAAAACCTGCCATTTTGTTCATCTTATGAATGTGTTTTTGGCAACTGAATGTTTTCTGCTTTGCTATGTGGCTATGGCTGTTTAATATTTCACAGGATATTGAATTATTAGGACATTCTTGGGTATTTGCTTGCTTGAAGGAAGAAACAAAAAAAATACTGAGAATACAATTTGTCTTTCGTAGTTCTGCTGCTACCGCCATTTTTTAAAATTTTAACCAGATAAAATTTAGTTAGTTATTAACAGCAAAATTTTATGTGTACTTAAAAGCCCCAAATATCTAGAGTTGTTTCTTATTCAAGGCTTAGGTTACAAAGAAGTTAGCTCTGATGAAATACGCATAGGGTTACACTGAAAATCCCTCCATGCATTTTTGTCCCATTAAGAGCATACTTTGATCATTGCTAACATGAAACAAAAGGTCTATTTTAAGATTTAAAAAAGAAGCTGCTTTTTGGTCACATAGGATAATTTCATTTATTTATTTAACTGACTCACTGACTGACTTGTTTTGTTCTCTCCTTGATTCTGTAGTTTTTCTGCTGACTTTTTCTGATCTGAAAGAAACCCAGAGGAGATGGACCCTCTATGGACCTTCCCTTGGGATGTAATTTAAGTGTGGGAAATAAGAGAGATTACACAGCACTGACAAATTAGGGTCTAATGAAAAATGGATACTCTCATATCTCTTAGCCCCTCATAAATAAGTTTAATAAAATAATTCCCATCTTTGTTTGTTAGAACAGTTGAAAAATACAAAATAACATTTTGGGAGAGTGCTAGGTGTTGCTCTGTGAGAGAAATGATATACAATATATCTGAGAAAAGAGTCAGCAAAGGACAAACTAAAGATATGAGGTTCATCTATACAAATTCTGATTTAGGGTTATTTCCTCCCAAGTTTTGCTGTTGTGACTTTGTTTTGTTTTTTTAATTCTCATTTATGTGCAGAGTAAACATTTTAAAGAAAATCAAAGGTCACATGAAGGAATCTAGCTTAATCTTAAGCAACTGCTTCAGGGAGCATTTTTTAAAAGAATAAATGATTGGAAAAGACACTTCTGGAAACCTGCCAGTCTCTAAAATATCCAGATGATTGGTTGCCTGCCAAAAGAGTGCTTCACATGAAAAGCCTGGTGTGTGCAAGACTGCAGAGTTAATATTCATGTTAACAAACGACAACGAAGACCTTTAAATGGTGGAAAAGAAAGTTCTGGGGTTTTTTTCAAATTGTACACAAATAAGTCAAATAGTTCATTTGTGAGGCTGTCAGTTTTGTATTATTTATAATGCATGTATATCCTACATACATGTGTAGCTAAAAATAAGTGTCCACATCTACTGACTGCTAGCTGTGGCTGGCAATTGCATCCATGAAGCTATAATAGATAGAAGCATTTATTTTCCTATCATATCTTTCAGATTCTGTTCAACTAATGCTTACTTGATATGCTACATGTCCAAGATAAGGGTCATCTAGCATCTGAAACACTGTAGCTGTCTTTGATATTTCTAATAGTTTTGTTCCTGAAAACGTGGCAGTTTTGCACATAAGTAGCAAAACATGTATTTTTCTTCATCTAATTTTGTATGCGCAATGAAAATCCTGGTTGGTCTGCAATCCCAATGAAGGTCAATTGCCAAGAGCTGAACAGAGACTTACCCTTCCATGGATTTTTGCAGATTCAATCTGCCCTCTGGTGGCAAAAATATTTGCTATGCCAATGAGACAGTTACGTCAGAGAGTCTTAAACTTGCAGTGCAGTGACTCTGTGAAATGATCAAATAAATTAGTATAAACTCTTCCATATAACTAAAGATAATGATTTCTTTGGAATAGTATTGACAAGAAACAAAGACACAGCTTTCAATAATTAGACTTAAATCTATATATAAAATAAAACAATAACAGAAATTGGAGCTTGACAAAATAAAATCTTCCAACTAGAAATAAACCACAAAACAATCAAATATAAAGCCCTAGTTTTCGGGGAGGAATGTGTTTATGGCAACCTTACGAGATAGACCGAGAGGAAATATGAACAGATGAATTAATTCTACTGTAACTCAACATTAACAGAAACTTGCAAGTTTGAAAGTACAAATCTGCCCCCCCTTTTAATTGTCTGATCAATTAAGGCAGGTCCTTCCTTCCTCTGAACATTAAGCCATTAGGGGCTCCCCCATCTCTTGTCTGATCATTTTTTAGGCAGCATCTCTTCCCTCTTTCATCATGGTCATTCTCATATACCATTACAAGGTGCACCAACTCTATCTAATTTCACCAGCAGAAATAGTTGGAGACAAGAGGTCCTTCAAATGATCTATTCTAGCCCAATACCAGGAAGATAAACTAAGATGGCGGCACTTGGATTGGCTGTGGCTGCATTGGCTCTCAAAGGTGAAAAGCTTTTGGAGGGATATAAGGGATATAGGCCACATGATCGGGAAGGTTTTAATGTGTTTGAGCAACATAGTGGGACTAAACTAACATACGACCGACAATGTTTGCTGGTATGGTGAGTTTTTAGCTGTTTCAGAACTGTTGATGAGTTCGTTAAAGGTCATTTGCACTGTTTGAAATTGTTCTGTCAGCAGCAAGATCTGACTGCTGGCACAGCAATGGATTCTATTGCAAATCAGGGCTGTTTCCAAAGGAGGCGGAGGAGGAGAGGTCCCGGGGCTTATGGAGCAAAGGAACTGGATGAGGCTGTCGACAGGCCCAGAGGAAGAGAGAGAGGCTTTTGGAGAAGTTGGAGGTACCAGCAGTGTGCTCTGGGGCAAAAAGGAGCGAGGCCCCTTTAAGGAAAAGGGGGAAGAGACAGGATCAGAAAAAGAAAAGGAGGCGAAGTTGTCGTGCAGGAATACAAGTTAATATGAGGGCTAATCCACATGGAGCTCCATTTCCATCTGTCCTGTTTGCCATTGTTCGCTCCCTAGAGACTCAAATGGACGTTCTGAAACTTGAGCTGGCCACAAACAAGGAGTGTATATCGGAGGTGGTGATCCTTTGAGAGTTGTATGCAACGAAATTTCATTTTGATGTATGCCAATTCAAAGTGATAATAAAGTTGTTGTTATCATCATCATCATCATCTTTATAGGTAATAACCAGTGCCTTGAATTGCACCAGGAAGCCAACTGATGACCAGCCCTGCTTATGAAGCAATGGTGACATGTCACTGTATTAAGGTATGCTCATTTTGGACAGGCTGCAGCTTCAGGGTTTTCAAGAGCAGCCCAGTGTATTGCAGTAGTTCAAACAAGGATTACTAGGGCAAGAATCACTGAATGACCTCCCATTCTAGGAATGGGTACAACTTGCATATAAGGTGGATCTCTGCAAATGTCCTCCTGGACATACCTACTACATGTTCTTTGAGCAATAACTATGAAATCAGGACAACCCTTAAGTTGCATGCTAGTCTAAACTTGAGAAGAGGAAGTGCCATTCCAGCTCTGAGGTGAGTGCGGCAAACAGCCATAGCCACTTTTTTATTTTGGTTTGACACTTAGCTTTGGCAGGATTGAGCCGATCCTCCTTATCTAGACCCAAAAAGCTCAGAGACACTGCATCATGACATTGGCAGTATCATGTGGGTGGTCCAGGACTGATATATTTAATAAATGTATAACAATATACTCACATTTTGATGATACCAGATCCTGAACCAACAAATGACGTCACCTAGCAATTTAATGTAAATGTTAAATAGGAGGAATGTTGTGCCCTAAAGCACCATGCAACTTAGGAGCCATGGACATGATCTCTCCACTCATCAACAAAGACTGGAATCAACCATGGAGAAAGAAGGAGAACCACTGCAATATTTACATTTAATCAATGTAATTAAATTAATTACATTGCAACTAATGTTATTATTAACTCTGAATTGAATGATTTTACCTTCAGTCATATGAAAAATGATAATTCAGGATCATGATACCCTGAGGCCTCCAACTATATATCTTTGAATTAAAGCATGCTCCTTTCCTTTCTATTTTTTTAGATAAGATTATAGCATAAGTGTATTAAAACTGTTATATATAGGAATTCTGTTACATACAATAACCCTTGTGCATAGGTTGAGAGAAAATCATATGTGTGATTTTTGTATGTGTGTAATAAGATGCAAAAAGATAAATGATATTGCTTCACTAAATATATAGCACTTACATTTTCAAAAGCAAGTTTTTTTCAGTTGAAAGGAAAATCAGCCTTATTCTAGGGTTGTGTTTGCAAAAGTATCTATTTACAGAGCCCTTTTAAATCTGTGGATTCTAATTATTTTGTCTGTGAAAAATGTACAGTCGCTGCATGAAAAACCTCAAAGCATGAGATTTGGCCCAAGTTCCAATATATGCTAAGTGGCGAGCCAAATTTTAATTCAAAGCCAAATTGATTAACAGAGAACTGTTCAAACACACTATGAAAGCAGTGGGTTTAATTATCTACTGTTTTATATGTAACCATGACAATTGTCCATATAAATAGTTAATGGTTACATTTAGAATTTTGAATAAATTATTCTGTTATGTTGAGTGAAAAAAATGATGAATTATATTGATGCATAGTGTTCTGAGATTCTCTTTTCATATCTGATTTAGATTAGCTTGACTACACATAGAGGTAATGACTGAACCAAACTCAGTCACATCCCTGCTAAGATCAGATGGGGATTTGAACCTACCTCTTGCTAGTCAAAGCAACCCCTACATAATCCTTTGCCAACATACCATTGTCACCGTTAGCTGATGGTATTGTATTTCAAACAATAAATTAATGTTATTTGAAAACCCTTCTCCAATTCCACCCAAGTTTTTTCTCCCTATAAAAATGGCTTAATTCTATCTACTATATTTTCAGGATGCTTTAGATAATCTTTAGAATTTGAGAAGTGGTGAGGAAGATGGTGTTTTAGACTGACGTAGCTTTGAATTATTTCCTGTGTACAACTTTCCATGACTCTGTAACCTCTTGGCTGTTCATGCTTTTTGAACTGAATAAAACCACAAATAGGGGCGTTCAAAGTGACTTCATTCCACCTCAGTGGTTCCCATCAGTTACTGACCTTCACAGAATCTATTTTAGTTAACTGTGTGAGGCACCCCAGCCGCTCTGCTCCACTGTTAGATGTTTGAGAGGCAGTTTACTTTTTGGTTTGGGGATGTGCTTTACTCAAAGCTACATCAAACAAAAGTGTCCTTTGATGTCCTGCATACCTTGTAGTTTTTCACATGATACCTTCCCTTGGGATTTAACTGAAGTGTGGGAATCCAAGGAGGCTACAAACATTTAATTCTGCAGTATTAAGATAATTGTACAATAAATAACAGTGCAGTTAATACTGTGTAATTAAGAGAATACAACAGCCTCATATTCCAACCATTACAATTTTCTGTATTTTTCTCCTCTTTAAAGGAAAAAAATGGAAAATAAACAAACCATAGCAGAGGACTCAGCCATGTCTTAGTAATGCATGCCAGGTCCAACCTCTCATTTAATAATCAGATCACAGATGAGAGAGGGTTTGTTATAGACCAACCTGGCATTTAAAAGCAGCAGATGAAAGCTGGGGGTCCCTAAAGTTCTGCTGACTGAATACAGGAACTGGAATGTGAAACCAGTATAAGACAATGGTCCCAGGTTCCATAACAGTGGTCCACTCCCTGTCTCCCACCATATCTCCCCATGCCAATCACCCTAAATATTTTGGCCCGGCCCCCACCAAATGTAACATAATAACCAGTGTCCCCATTTCCATTTATCTCAGAGAAAGAAAGCCAGGCACTCTGAGGCACTTCAGTTTCATTACATCTCAGTGCCATCACCTTCCTACTCACATTGGAGTCTCTTCCCTGCTGCTGTTAGCATCCCAGCCTTACCAATACTCTTCTCTGGTTCTCATCCAGGTTACAGGTTACAGTGGGGAATTCTCAGTCCACAATTGTAGACAACTTTGCCAGTAGAGGGAAGCTATTCCTCCATCAAAAATCTGCAAGGGAAAAGATGTCCAGCAAGAAAAAAGGTGTCCAAAGCAAAAAGGCTGCAGACAGGAAAGGGGATAGAGATGTCTTCAGCAGAAAAAAAACTGCACAGCACAAAATGTTGCAACAAGGGGCAAACATGTATTACCAATGCCACAAGTGCAATTTGTCTTCCAATCCAATCTCTAGGTTGGATAAGTTCTCCAGCCACAGATTCTCAGCCACAAATACGCAAACATGACAACAAAACAAATGGCAAGTAGCAAACCCAGCAAGAGACACAACAATAGGCAAGTGGCAATAGGCAGAGAGGCAGCAACAGGGCAGGTTCTCCAGATGTGACAGACAGCAAGTGTGGCCAGTGCAACCAGTGTGTCCTATGTGTCAGCCTGCTCCTCCAGCCTGGTCAGTTTCTCAAAATCAGATCCTCCAAAACCAAGTGTAAGTCCAGTGCTGAACATGGTTAGTACCAATCCAGGGATACCTCTAACATTCATTCTATACAAACACACCAATTCTCTGAATGAGGAGAGTTCATCATGACTTCTACCTTCTTCACCTTTTTACTGGAAATCATATAAATCTTTCTAAGCCTAAATTATATAAATCTTTCTGTAGACAGTTATACAAACCTAAGGTTGTATAAATCTTTCTGAATTATATATTTTCTTTATTATATATTATTTTATAAAAAAGAAGTCCATTAAACAGCAACCCACATCTAAATCAATATCTCCAAAACCTCAAATAATTAAAATATTATAATACCATCTACTTCCATTATATGCAAATAAATTTCAAAAATTTCAGGAGAATCTTGTATCTGCAGAGGTATTTTCCAGTTCATGCCAATTTTCTGTGCAAAGTTTAATTATATAAATACCTGAAAAGGACTTGTTTTCTTAAATTATCCTAACCTATAGGTTGCTGTAGGGATAGAATGAATGAAACTTCTTGTAAGTTTGGAAGTTCAGAGAATGAATGAATTCCTCTTGCACAAATACAAAATGCTAGAAGCAGTAGGTCTTATATTTTGGTACATCAGTAGTCTGGTTGTGCTACATTCCTGACTTCTAAATAAACCACAGGTTCAACATAAAGACAAGCCTGTACAACAAACTTACTTTTTTATTATCTGTTTACTCCACATACCCAGCTATGCAATGTTAGACATAAAAATAGCCATCTGAAATCTCTATGTATATACATTTTTTAAATCTTGAATTTTAATATAATTCCTGTGAAATTCTGGCAAATAACTTCAGTTATAATATGTAACAATTGTTAGCTAAATGTAAAAAGATTTTCCTAAGAATTTGTTATCTGACAATGAGAAACAACCAATTGGTAGAGAAAGTAATTCATTTTTTCTTAATCACAGTTCAGGAAAAAGCAACAGAAATAATCTTGATCATTCAGCAGAACCCCAAGTAATTTCAATATAATAAGAATGATTTCAAATTTCAAATAATTGTCCTCCTACAAATACTGATATTCCAAATTATATTGCTTAACTAAATAGAATAAGGTTCATGTTGAATTAGTACTGAATTACAATTAAATTACTGAAGTACTATTCATTTCTGATATTCAGAGCAAAAATCTGATCTCTGAATTGTATGCCCTTTGCATATGGTTTAGTTGGTGAATCTTGGAAGACCAAAGCAAAACTAGATCTCATAAACCAAAAATATGTTTAGTTCGCTCTTACCGAATATGGTTGCTAACACCCACTGTTATTGAAAGGCTAAATTATGTAGCTGTCACAAAATAGCTCATCTTTGGGATTTCATTCACACCACAAAATATTTTCATCTCACTTTTAATTATTCAAAGCAGATGCTATCATCATAAAAATCTAGATTCTTCTATGCATCTTGATGCTCTGCTTTACCAATATAAACTGATTCAAGCAAAAACAATCTTTATTTGGACTCATGAGAGCATATTTATGGAATATCTTCTAGAATATCTTGAAAGGGGGAAAAATGAAAAAGAACCTTGTTTTTATCTTCAATGTACAAACATGAATTTCTTGTATTAGTATAGTTGAGATTCAAGATAAAACACCAATGGGATGGAGGGAGAATTAGAATTCCAGATATCAGCATTTTAAAATTGATTAAGGCCATGGCAATCTCACACTTCCAATTGTAAATAACAGCTATTTGTTTTAAATTTATATATTCTTCAAATAAGTTTTTTTTAAAAAACAACAACCATATTTTAAATAGAAAAAAATAGCCCTTTAAAGACAAGTCATCTACATTACAATTGTGATCTAGGAACATTTACTTGCATTATTTTATTCCCACAGAAATTGAAATTTTTGCTTTCCTCTCCTCTACAGAGGCAGGCTCAGAAGGGATCAAGGTGAGTGAATGATAAAAGAAGCATTGCATCAGTATGACGCAAGCTTTTTCTTTTTTGTATGTTTGCACTGTGATTTCATATACATGTACAAAAGGGGTTACACTTACATTGTGACTGTAACTTGACAAAAGCATCAAATCACAGACCATCTCTATCTAAGAAACAGATTAGTGTTATCACCAAAGAGATATACCAGTAAATAGCTTATATTTGCAGGAAGCAAATTGGAAAGGTTGGAGCACAGAGGAGGTTACAAACAAGTTAAAGGGAAAAAAATAGAGCCTCTTTGCTATTTCAGTAGTGAAAGAAAGAAAAAGGGATGGGTGAGCCTGTTGCTAGGAGAAGATAGCAGAATTGTAACAGGTAATGCGAAATCTGGCATTTTCAGCTTCTACTTTGTTTCAATCTTTTCTTTAGTAGGGAACTGTGTTTCAATGGGCTTGAGAAGAACAGTTGACAAAAGAGCTAGTGGAAATTCCACACTAAATGTTTAAGAATTGGCTACTACAACCAAGTTTCACTCTCCACAATCAGGGTAGTTATATCCAATTATCTTAAAGGAACTGGCCAGTATCTTCTCTGAGTCCCTTCCTGTGATTTTGAGAAATCATGGATGATGGATACAAGGGCAAAGAACTGAAGAAGGTCAAAAGAAAAAATGTATTGCTTGGCAGAAGATAGTATAGATTTATCAAGAATAAATCATTCTGATCTCTCTATTGCTCTTTCTTCTTTGATAAAATGACCAATTTAGGTGACTACAAGAATGTCGTCAATATGATGTATCCAGACTTCACCAACCATTTGACAAGAGCTGCCCTGGAATTCTAGAAGAGAAGATAGCAAAATGTGGGCCAAACTAGGCTACCATTAGAGTTGATACACAGCTGGATGAATAATCTTATCCAATGATTACAGAAGAGTGTGGCTTTTGTGATTGTTTGTATTCTGAGGGCAATATGTAATATATAATTATAAGCAATAAATAAATACATCTTGCAAGAACAGATTATTCTTTTTCAGGAACAATCTTTCCTAACAGTGCCTTCTAGAATTCTAGAATTCTCAGACAGCAACAGCTTGTTTGTTGTGAATTCAAAGAGTTGTAATTCAAAATACCTGAAATACTTTCACTTCAGGAAAGATGGTCTTTTAGCTCAACTAACAGCCTTTGTGTGACTTCCTCTTTTTTTCTGCTTTACAACAATTTTTAAAATATGCAGTAATAGTATGTCATGAGAAATTCACAGCAGCTGTTACCATTTTGAGTATAAAAACTTTCCAAGACCTCACTGTTGCTTATGAAATAAAACTACACTCTAGTCAATAATTTGCAATGATTTATATGTAAAGGAACAGCTTCAGATCTGCTGAACTCTTTGTGAGCATCTGCTTGGTTTGCATTTTTCCCCCTTGAAATGTGATGTTGTGTTGCTTCCAATGTTCCCTATTCCACTTAAAAGAAATATTCTTCAGTATAGAGAGAGTGCATAAATGTCCATGTCAATCTGTGGCAACAAAATAGATATATAATAGAGTCATGAATTGTCTTAACAGCTCCCACTTCTCTTGTAGGAATAAAAAAGTAGGCACAGATGCTGAAAAATTTGAAGGATGAATAAACCCCCTTTTTAAAGTGTTATTCAGATATTCTTTCAGGATGGCCAACTCTTATGTAGACATGGGATAATTTCTCTTAACCAGAATCTGGGCCCCTGGTTTCAAATTCACAGCACAATCACACCCATTATGAAAGGCAAATGCAACCACTTAGTTTCCAAGACAATATATTTTTGCAAAGAAGCAGTCACATGGCATGGTTGCTTGAGCAGGGTCCACAGTATTGTCTGGGACACTACACATCCTCTTTATGACCTGTTTTCCTTGTTACCTTCTGGGAAGAGGCTTCTGAACCAGAATATCAAGATTCAGTCAGTTTTGTTCCACACAGTATCAACCTTGTGAACACTCAAGCTTTCTCTTTCCGCTATGTATTCAAGATGAACAATGATTAATATTTATATGTATTTATATGTAAGCGTGTAGGTATATACATATGTATGAATATAGCATTTTTATATGTGTGTTATATATGTGTATGCTTTTGAGGGCAGGCAACAGAATTTCATTTTTAATGTGTGCCAATGTGCCCACAGAAAAAATGACAATAAATGTTATCTTACAAAAAGCTTTATGCAGTTTTGTACTGTTAGCTGCAATGGGTTAGTGTACTGCAACAAATGCTCCACTCATAGCATCTGTCTTTCTATTGTCTCCAACATCAATGGCCTTTTGAGAGTACGAATGGGTAAACATTTGTATTGTATCACTAAGTCTACAAAAGCAGAGACGCCTGCCTGCCTGCCTGCCTGCCTGCCTGCCTGCCTGTCTGTCTGTCTGTCTGTCTGTCTGTCTGTCTGTCTGTCTGTCTGTCTGTCTGTCTGTCTGTCTGTCTGTCTGTCTGTCTATCTATCTATCTATCTATCTATCTATCTATCTATCTATCATCTCTATTTTTATTCAATTTATATGGTCACCTACCTCAACAAGTAATTATTGGCAGCAAACAGAATTAAAATAAAAACAATTAAATGCATTACAAAAAACAAAAAACAAAACAGCCAAGAAACAACAAAATCATTAACATAACCAAGAAGTGGGTCCCTGCATTTACTCAGGCCCCATGCCTAGGCACAAAACCAGGTCCTTAGGGCCTTATGAAAGGCCAGCAAAATAGAATTGTGCTTGCCTGCTTTCAGCGAGTTCTCCTTAATTGTCTTAGGGTCCTCCTTTGGAGCTCTTGTAAGAAGAGCCTGTGAAGTTTCCTGACACTGAAGTCTTGAAGGTTCTCTTCTTGCTATATGGCTTGTAGATCCACAGGTGTGGAATTTCATAGCTGAATCATAGGCCTGAAGTTTCAGTGCAGCATCTGGTTATATGCTGTCCAGTAACAGTATAAATCTAAATCTCTCCTTTTTCTATTTCCTGCCAGGTGATAGATCTCTTGACTGCTCCAATCAGCATCTGTTGTCCATCACTGGATTCCAAGGAGACTATCAGGAGAATGTACTGTAAAACCTCTTTCCCTTGCCTTTTATCCCCTACCTCAACTCTTTAAGTTGGCCATCTATTACTACATAATGTTAGAAAACCCCTTCCACATTTCCTGAGGTGCTTTCTGTTCCCAAATCATCTCTTTTTCCTCAGCAACTCATTGTCCAAAGCAGTTAGTCAGAGCCAGATAATTCCATTCCACATCTTTAGCAAATAATTTAAAATCTAATATGTATTCCTGCATTCTACACTGACTTTGCCTGAATTTCATAGCTTGTAAAAGGGACTTTGTAGATTCATTAAAAACCCCTATTTGCATGGGGCTTTGATAATTGTCCAGCAAAGTTTATTTAGAGTTAGGTACTCCTTCTTTCAATAAACTTACAACTAAACTCACTTTGGTGCAATGCATGAGAAACTCCACTAGTTAACTTGCCATAAACAGTTCACACTGAATCGTGAAGGTCACAAATTGGTCTTGAGCTTCTCCAAATGCCTCTGGCAAACTCCCATGAGAATGCAAAAATATTGACTGTAGTGCAGGCTGCTGTGTTGTTGCTGGCTGAAGTAAATTCTGTTATGTTGTGTTGCAACATGGCATTTTGCAAGTTAATTATTAATAAACCCACTTTCTGGTATTGTAACAAAATTGCAGCAAGGTGCTCATGGACAGTAAAGAACCCTGAAGATTGGAGACCATATCTACTGACAAAGATTAAACATTCAGTTTATCTTAAAAGAGAATAAGAGGTTTGCAAGACTGATATCCGTCCCACTAGGTAGACCAGACCAAGAAATCAACTCCACTGGAAAGCTAAAGCTACTTTTAATAAGATTGGCTATAATAAAAAATTTGAAAATCTGACTGTGTTGAACATTTCCCAGTTATAATACTCCAGGGAGTCAGAAAGTATTTTCATGAGCTGGTTCCAAATATTATCTTGTTGCTCTGAAAATTTAAAAAAAAATGTTTCAGCCTCTTTTGCCTAGATAATGGCTCTGGCGTATATCTGTCAAGGTCATCTTCTATAATATCAAACATATGTCCTGTTACATTAGGGAGCAAACATAGCCAAATTCTGATTTTTATTTTAGGCATTTCTTTCTGTAAGCACCAAATATACCAACGTTCAACAATACACAATATTAAGGACATGATAGTCTATCCTTCATTGTGCAGCCTTTTATCAAGGCTGATGTAGCAATTTGCATTTCAGGTCTTGTGTTGATCAGGGCTTGGAATTGATTATCTCCACTGCCTTTGTATGTTGTCAGTAGATTCAATATTAATTAATAATATTGAATCTAAGTATTGCAACTACATATGGCAGTGAGTAATTAATTAAACAGCAACATTTTTTTTAAAAAAAGTCATTTATATGACTCTAGATTTATTTCATCCTAATTAATGTTATATATATACTCTCTTGGCTCCAATTTAAATCTCATTTTATCAAATTGGCTCATTTCCTAGCAACTGACAGAGAAAGCTATAATAAAGATTGTGCTGATTGGACTTAAATTGAGAAGAGTGTATACTATTTTAAATATTATGTAGAATATGATATGGCTAGAAGATGCATTTGCCAAAACCAACTGTATTCTAACTGTACCTTCAAAATTAAGTAATTCTGAAAATATCCTATCTCCTAGAAGATTCAATATTAAAATATTCATTATTTTCAAAATAATGAATAAATAATAAGAATAAAATATTTTGAAAAAGTCTGAAAAACAAAAAGCAAAATTAAAGGAAAAAAGGAAAGGAAAAGGAAATACTAAAACAATAGAATTAAGTATTCATGGCTTTCTAAAATCTGATAATACGGGAAGATGCTCTGATCAACATTTTATAAAACTCCATTAAAGGAAAATGAAGTTTCTGCTGAGTTTTTTCTCCAACACACCTACAGGATTGATTTAGAATTAGGGCATTAAAGAGATGAAATATAGTGGATTGGGGTTCTTCTGGGGTTAGATGGGTTAGATTCTGCTACATTAGATGTCCTCTAGCTACCCCACTCCAACTCTGGTCAGCTTATAACATCCAAAATACAATTAAGAATAATTAAAACAACCACATAAGAACCTGGACAAAATCAGCCATTACACTTTAAACAAGCAAGCAAACAAACAAAAACCATGACGCTGGTTTGATTAACACATAGACTCCAAACTGGGGAACGGGGCCAGTTTGTAAGAGCCTTCCAGAACCCTAAAAGAGTAGGCATAATATGTACTTCTAGGGAGATGCTATTCCAGAGGACAGGAGCTATCCCAGAAAAGGTGCATTTCCTCCTCCCATAAGATGACAAAGTATAATTGAGGGGACCTGAAACACACCCATTCAGCATATTTTGGGTAGGCAGGAGACAGGTGGTATTGCAGATAACCAGACCTTATGTTATGAATGGCTTTATAGGTGACCAACAGCACTTCTAATTTCTGCCCTGGTCCAGAAGGATACTGTTCTGTTCTTGCAAAGAAGACATCGAGACGAGGCTGGTTCACAACAAGATCTCTTTATTGAAACACAATCACAGAACAGAAGCAAGAACAACAATGGCCACTGGCCTTTTATATCCCCTTGCAAGGGGATGCACATGCAATCATTGCAGGCCATTCTCCCGCCTTGCGCATGCACGCAAGGCCGGAAACAGCCTGTCTGGGTCCCAGGCAGACACGTGGTCTGTCCGGATCTCTGCAGCCTTCCTGCAGCCTTCCTGAGCCTTGCTGAATGACTCAGCAAGGCCCAGGACATAACACCCCTCCCCCCTTGGATTAAACAAAAACTAAGCATTTGTTTAACACTGTACACACAACACATCAAAGCAGGCCGGTTGGCAAATGATACATTTAACCTTTACTCTTGCAACCCATGACCTTCAGTTCCCTGTTATACACACGGACCTTCACATTTTTGACAATATTAACATTGCAGCACCACAAGTGTTTTCCTCAGATGGCGAGGACTAGTAAACCTCCTGTATAGTAAACAGGGACCTTACATAGTCCTTTAAATGCTTAGGAGGACCCTTAACCCGCTCTGATCTCCATGGAGCCAGATTAGGTGCAGGTGTAGTTGTAGGTGAAGAGGTAGGTGTTGAATTAGGAATAGGTGCCTGGAGTGCCTGCTTCCGGGTTGCGCAAAACAAACCAGGGCTTTGTCGCCCAGAAGACTCAGGGGTTCCCCCTGACTGCTGACTGGCTGGATCCACCAAACCCAAACCAGAGTTCCATGGTGGGGTGGAGTTCCCCAAAATTCCATTGGACTCCTCTTGGGAGCACTGTCCCTCGAGCCCAAGACCAGCATCAGGAATAGCCTGAGTAGCTGATTTACGGCCATTTGCCCCTAGCCAGGGACCTCTGCCAGAGTCAGGAGCCGCCTCCATGGCAAGACCCTCGGAGTCTATGCCAGAGTCAGGAGCCACCTCCATGGGAAGACCCCCACCAGGAACATGTGGAGGAACATTTGGATAAGCGCCCTCGTGGAGAGACTGTGGCCCACAATCATGATTAGGGTCCCCCTCCCCCCCGAGAGCAGAGCCAGGAGCGGACACATGGCCAGGAAGCCTCCAGCACAATTGGTCAATGTGGCGTCTAAGCACACGACCATCCTCCAAGGCCACTTCGTAGGACAGTGGCCCAGAGACCTTGCATACCACAGCAGTTACCCAGAGATGTCCATGCCCATAGTTTCTGGCCCATACCAGATCACCCACTTGGAGTCTCCTAGGTGCCTGCGGCTGTGACACCTGTGAAGCCACCCGGTCTGGGTGCAACCTGTCCAGTTTCGTGATGAGTCTGCGACCCCAGCGTAGTTCAGCTGGGCTCTTTCCTGTAGCTGTACAAGGTGTGGTGCGGTGTGCAAGGAGAAAATCGGCTAACCTGTGATGCCAGGGTCCTCGAGTGATTCTCTTTAATGCCTCCTTGGTGGTACGCACCATGCGTTTAGCCTGACCATTGGTGGCAGGGTGAAACGGAGCAGACCTAGCATGCCGGATCATGTTGGCTTGAAGAAAAGCCTGAAACTCAGAAGAGGTAAATTGGGGACCATTGTCTGAGACAAGGACATCAGGAAGACTATGGGAAGCGAAAATTCCTCTTAGCACCTGGATGGTCCTGGCAGTAGTAGTGGAGGATACAGGAACAACCTCTAGCCACTTGGAATGGCTGTCCATGAGGAGAAGGAAGAATTGCCCCTGAAAGGGCCCAGCATAGTCAATGTGTACGCGTGACCATGGAGTGAGTGTCTCCTCCCACCTATGTACAGGGGCCTGTGGCATCTCAGGCCGTGACTGTTGGCACACTTGGCACCCCTGAACCTGGGCCTTGATGTCCTTATTGAGTCCAGGCCACCAAAGATGGCTACGCGCAAGGGCCTTCATCCTCACCATTCCCGGATGTCCCTCATGCAGAGAGAGCAAGACTCTAGTCCTCAATGAGGCGGGGATGACTACCCTGCTACCCCAGAGGATACACCCCTTGAAAGTGGAAAACTCATGTTTCCTACGCCAGAAACTTTGGAATTCTGTACCAGGATACGTGTCAGGCCATCCTGACAACACCCATGTCAGCACGCGTGTAAGCGTGTGATCAGTGGCAGTTTCAGCAGCCACATCCCTAGCATTGAGGGGAGATTCAGGCAATTCCTGAATGGAGAGAATGTGTACAGCAGGAGCAGGGTCTGCCTCTATTTGCTTCAGAGGTAACCTATTAAGGCTATCAGCGTGGCCCATCTCTGTCCCTGGTTTGTGAACCAGGCTGTAGTCATAAGCTGACAAGAAAATTGACCATCTCAGCATTCTGGGGGAGATGATATGTGGGGTTTGTTTGTTTGTTGTAAACAAACCCATCAAGGGCTTGTGGTCAGTGTAGACCGTGAAATGGCGGCCATACAAGAAATCATGAAATTTCTTGATGCCTGAGACTATTGCCAAGGCTTCCCTGTCAATCTGCGCATAATTATGCTCTGCAGATGAGAGAGTTCTGGAGTAATAGGCCACAGGGACCTGAGTCCCATCAGCCTTGAGATGACTCAACACTGCTCCTACCCCATAAGGGGATGCATCACATGCAATGCACACAGGCAATTGCTCATTGAAATGCGCCAGTACCGCATTTAAAGATAGCAAGTCCTTGACTTCTTTAAAAGCCCTTTCATGGATGTTCGTCCATTTCCATGGAGTCTGCTTGTCCAAGAGCCGGTGTAACGGCTCAGCCACTGCAGCCTTATGGGGGAGAAATGAATGATAAAAATTTAGCAGGCCCAGAAAAGCCTGGAGTTCAGCTTTTGACTGGGGGCTTGGGGCCAGTTGAATGGCCTGAAATTTAGACTCTGCAGGGTGGATGCCATCAGCATCAATACGAAAGCCTAGAAATTCGGTGGATGTTACACCAATCTTACATTTGTCTTGCTGTAACTTCAGCCCAGCTTGGTGGAAACGCAGCAAAACAGCTCTCAGCCTTTCAGCGAAGTTCCCAGATGACTCTCCTGCAATGAGGACATCATCGAAATAGGGGCAGACTCCAGGAATACCACAGAGGGTTCGCTCCATCACCCCTTGGAAAATGCCAGGTGCTACATTGACCCCAAACTGCAGCCTTTTTACCTTAAAAGCCCCTCTGTGAGTAACTATAGTTTGGGCCTCAGCTGTTGCCTCATCAACAGGTAACTGTTGGTAGGCCTGAGCTAAATCAAGCTTAGCAAATACTTTTCCCCCTTTCAGTGAGGCCAGAATGTGGCTCACCACAGGCACTGGATATGCATGCTGCTGCAAGGCTTTGTTTAGTGTGCATTTATAGTCCGCACAAATTCGGACTTCACCATTGGCTTTTAATGGTATCACTATGGGGGTTTCCCATGGACTAGAATCCACAGGTTCTAGAATGCCTTGTTGGAGCAGTTTGTCCAACTCAGCATCTATTTTACTTTTGAGGGCAAAAGGCCCCCTCCTTGGTTTAACCCTGATGAGTGTGATGGCTGGATCTAACATTAAAGCAATAGGAGGCCCCTTGTATGAGCCAAACTCTGGGCTGAACACATCAGCAAACTCCTTGCAGACTCCTGCAAGGCTGGCAGTTTGTAGATGGTTAAGCCCAGTCACTTGAATCCCAAGTGCCTCGAACCAATCGAGTCCGATAAGACTCATGCGATCACCCCCAACTACCACCACTTCTAACAACCCATCAAATTCCTTACGCTGTACTCTAAATGTGGCCTCCCCCTTCACACTGACTCGTGAATTCTGAAAGTCAGTGAGGATGAGATTGGAGGGCCTGACTCATGAGCCACTCCTGGAACAAACCTTTTTCAAAGTGTCAGTAGAAATAATAGAAAGAGCGGACCCTGTGTCCAGCTCCATGGCCAGGGGAACTCCCTGCAACTTTACATCAATGCGAAATTTTTTCTTAAGGGGCCGGTGAACCCCAGTTTTGAATACCCCCCTGCAGGACGCCCAGAAGCCCACCCTGTGTTGGCTCGGGACCTTGGTACCTTTCAGAGGCAACTCTTCGGGGGACCTGTTTTTCTGGCGACCCAAGCAGGCTGATGCGATGTGGCCTTGCCTGCCACATGCCCGGCAAACAGCAGAACAAAAACGGCAGTCGGCTCTGCTGTGGCGACCCCCACAGCCGAAACACCGAAGGGATGCAGGCGTCTTTCCTCTGCATTCTTGCAGTTTTCTCTCCGCCGACTGTTGAAGTCTGTCCACCTCTTCTTCCTTGGATTCTTCTTCGGATGCCTCTCACACGACTTCCTGATGGATGGGAACTGCTGCTGGAGGGTTCTTGGTCGACCGCAAGACCTTCACCGTACCGCCGGCTGCTTCTTCAGCTGCAAATTCTCTCAGGGCATCTTGGAAGGACACATTAGCTCTAGCAAATAATTTTTGTTGCATCTCACGGCTTCGCAATCCGCAAACGAGCCGGTCTCGGAGCCTCTCTTCCAAATCTTGGAATGCACATGGCCTAGCAGCCTGCCTCAGAGCCGCGACAAAGTCTGCAGCTGATTCTCCTGGCCACTGATCCCGCTGCTCGAATTGGTGCCTCCAAGCTATTACAGAAAGCTTGGGCTCAAAATGCTCGCGCAACATTTTCTTCAAATCTGGATAGGTGATCGACTCCTGTGGTGCTGGGGCTACAAGGTTCTCAGCAATGTCAAAAGTCTCTTGCCCGCAGGCACACAGCAAGGTAGCAGCTTTCAATTCATCTTCTTGGATCTTGTTCATCCTGAAGTAATTCTCGACGCGAGCTGCGTAAGAGCTCCAACGTTCTGGGTGCGAAGTATCGAACTCGACAAGACGGCCCAGCTTGGACATCATTGTGACTGATAGCCTCTTCGATGTCTCTCACCGCAAGGAAGGAGAAGGGGTCCCACGAAGCCAAGCCCACCTCCAGCGTCTTCGTACTGGCAGGCGGTTGCTTCTCCTGGATGCCGCGCTTCTCCTCGCTTCAGGCCTTCAGGTGAATTGGCCCTAGCTTCTTCTCCTTTGGCTTCCTTTGCGGCGAATCCCACCTTCGTCGCCAATGTTCTATTCTTGCAAAGAAGGCATTGAGATGAGGCTGGTTCACAATAAGATCTCTTTATTGAAACACAATCACAGAATAGAAGCAAGAACAACAATGGCCACTGGCCTTTTATATCCCCTTGCAAGGGGATGAACATCCAATCATTGCAGGACCTTCTCCCACCTCTCGCAAGGCCGGAGACAGCCTGTCTGGGTCCCAGGCAGACACGTGGTCTGTCCGGGTCTCTGCAGCCTTCCTGCAGCCTTCCTGAGCCTTGCTGAATGACTCAGCAAGGCCCAGGACATAACAGATACCATGGTTGTCGGTATCAAGGAGCGCAAGGATGTATGCACCACCCCATCCCAGCTCCACCAAATGTCATAAGTACAACCAACATCGACTCTGTACTATATTGCCCTGAAACCCAACTGAAATGGTCCACTAACTTGTTTCCTCTAAGAGCCTCTAGAAGTTTTTCTCTTTGAATAACGTTTTGAATCTGTTTCTCATTTCCAAAGCTTGTGACACTTTTCATCCAGTGACTCAAAATATTACGAATAGGGAGCACATGAAATTTACCCTGAAGCTCCAAAGAAAGAGTAATAGGATTCCTCTATATCTATCCATCCACCTGACCTTCTTGGTAACATTGCCCTTCCTGATGGGCTCATTCCAATAATTCCTTATCTTTTCTTATATGATGAGGTATGGGGAACAGTTTGGCTTCTAGCTCTTCATTTTCTCTTCTTAGATGATGGTCAGCGTGTACTTGAAGTTTCTATAATTCTTGCAATTTTCAGGAAGGAAAACAAACATGGCTCACAACTAGTCACAAGAGCCACTGGCACTCTTTCTCTGTTGTTTTTAAAAAAGCAAACAAAATGCCTGTCTTTAACTTCTTTTGCCAAATTGCTCAAAATCCCTGTTTACTCACTCAAACACACATTTGGAGGTTATCAATCTGGGATAAACATGTTAAAGAAAGGGAGTGTGTAAAATAACAACTGTGACCAGTCAGCGTTGTGGCTGTACATGCAGCATTGTAAATGTACCTGTATATTTAGCAATTTAATATCATATTCTGTTGCTATGAATAGGTAACATGAATCAATATCACTGTATTGCTTGAACAATTTCATTGAGCATTCTGATTTGAATCAGATTAATATATCAGTTTTGGCTTCATGGTAATTAAAGCCTATTCAAACATCTTCACTTCTGTTTGAAATGTGGCTTAAATCCCAGGAAAATGAGTTGATGCTAACTTTTAAGACAAAAATTAATTAGCAGTTCCTAACCTCCTGCATGTTCAATAAATAAACATATGAACTCTGCAGCTGTTCCAGATGTTTGATTATACTCTGTAGAAGACATGGTCTTAGAGCATTACATAAATATTGGCAAGGATTATAGCTGCTTTTAAATGGAAGTTTAAATGCACTTTAAAGAAATATATTTACTATTTTTACAAATTTGCGTAGCAACAATGAATGTTGTGGTATCAGTCTTTCTAGTATAATTAGAACTACAGGAAATTTTTTGAAGCCAAATATGAAACTCATTTGGATATTTCATTTATTCCAAAATTCAAACCAGGGTTGCAAACCAGATTTGAATGATCCTGAGGCAAACCAGAACTTTGGGAGAAATCCAACTGAAACTTGATTATTCTTGTTCAATCTTGCCCTTACTATATGAGCACTTACTACATTTTCTGCTATGACTGGTTCAGGACTTAGTCTGGGATCACAATGATAGGACTGTCCATTGATGGTGTGGCCATATTGAGAGAGCCCCTTGGAAAAATACCCTTTAGAGCAGGATATATTGTCTCTTTGCCATCACATAACTATTTGACAAGAAATAAATGAAAAAATAAGGTGCCTCTTCTTTCTTTTCCGGAGTGCATTTCAAATATGAATTCATGGATCTTTTTCTTTGTAGTTTTCTGTATACCCTTAACTGGAGGTAAGCAGCAGATGAAATTATTACAGAAGCTTAATCCCCTTTTCCCCCGTGATAAATTTTTAGTAGTGTGAATTTTCAAGCTTCTTGGAAATGAACTTTGTTGACTTTGTTCTATAGCACCTTTGCAGTTGACAAAAATATCCTTTTTTTAACCCTAGCACTTAAAAAAATATTTTTGTCAACTGCAAAGATTCTTTTGAAAAACTGTGCCTTGTGAGGGCTCAGAATCTGCATGCATAGGTCCAGCACATGAATAGAATGAGTTTCCCCAAGAATGGAAATAAGGAAAATGAAATTATTGAGATTAAGCAGTTATGATGTCAAATATGTTGTACATTATAAAATAGAAAGAAGAAAAATAGCTCAGACTATCAAATCCTGGGTAGCAGAGAGATAACCTAACCTTTTTTTGGGGGGAAACACACATATGCAACCAAAAACAGGGCTCTTTCTACATAAAATAGTACAGGTCAATAGTCAATACAAGTAATATTCCACTCCCCAAATCACATCTTCTCTTCCCCTTAAAGTAAGGCTAGACAAGTGGCAATCCTCAGCCTATCCTCTGCAAGTAACAAGCAGTTCAGAGCTCTGAAACAAGCAATTTATTTTGTGTCTCTCTTCATTTTTTAATACTTGACACTTATAGACATCAAACTCAGGTTTTCAGAAATGGTTTAAAGACTTGCAGGATCAGGCTAGCTGAATCTCGGGTGACTTTGTTGCTGCAAAACAGAAGACATGTTTCCTAGGTCCTATCAGATGACATTAATTAATGGATGGAGCATGAAGTATGCCAACTGTGTTACAGGTGTGTTACAAATGCCCATGTGATACTACATTCTAGACCTAACTATAGTTTGTGAATACAGAATAACAGAGTTGGAAAGGACTTTGCAGGTCTTCTAGTGAGTCCAACCTCTATCCAAGTAGGAGACCACAGACCATTCTGGACAAATGGCTGTCCAATCTCTTCTTAAAAACTCCCAGTGATGGAACATCCACAATTTCTGAAGGCAAGACATTCCATTGGTTAATTGTTGTCACTTTCAGGAGAGTTTTCTTAGTTCTAGATTGGATCTCTCCTTGATAAGTTTCCATCCTTGATAAGTTTCCATCCCTTCTTGTCCTGCTTTCAGGTGCTTTGGAAAATAGGTAGAACCCCACTTCTATGTAACAGCACCTCAAATATTGGAAGACTATTATCATGTCACCCCTGTTCCATCTCTTCATTAGACTAGACATACCCAGTTCCTGCAACTGTTAATCATATATTTTAGCCTCCAGCCCCCTAATAATCATTGTTGCTCTTCTCTGCACTCTTTCTAGCATCTCAATATCTCTTTGCATTGTGGTGGCAAAACTGGATGCAGTATTCCAACTGCGGTCTTACCAAAGTAGTATAAAGTGGTGCTAACACTTCACATGACCTTGATACTATCTCTCTGTTGATGCAGCCTAGGAATGCATTGGCTTTTTTGGCAGTTGCAACACACTGCTGGTTCATATTTAAGTAGTCATCTGCAAATGTGATAGCTTTCCTTTCTATCCCTTCTAAATTTATTCCATCTAAATCGTTTATGACAATGTTGAAGGATACTGGGCCTAAGACAGAACTTTAGGGTACCTACCTTCCCTCCATGTAAATGTAATTCCATTGAGGACTATACATTCAGTGTGGTTGGTCAGTCATTTATGAATCCATCTGGCAGTTATTCTGTCTGTTCCACATTTTTCTATCTTACCAAGAAGTAGACTGTCGCCTATTTTGTCAAATGTCTTTCTGAAGTCCAAGTATACTATGTCCACAGCATTTTGCTGGTCCACTAATTTAGTCACTTTGTCAAAGAATGTAATAAGGTTTATTTGGCATGATCTGTTTTTGACATACTGATGTCAGTAACTACTCTGCTTGTTTCTAAGTGTTTGGAGATCCATTGCTTGATTATCTGTTTTAGGATCTTCTCAGGTATTGATGTCAGGCTGATTTTTTTTAGAGAGAGGAGGAGGAGGAGGAAGTGGTGGTGGTGGTGGTGGAGGAGGAGGAGGACAGAAATAAAGGCAGAAGAGACAGCAGTGAACTATGTTTTGTGGCCAGGCACCACACATATTACTGTGATATGGAAAAGCATAGGCACTGATATAAAATCAGCATGGTTAAATCACAGTCTTGAATCAGACTGAAATTCTATTTTTTTCCTTATTTTAGTAGTGGTTGGAGTTCAGAGTTTTCTTTCCTTTTTAAATTCTTTAAATCATAACTTATATTATCATTTTCTTCTGCATTGTACTTCATTTTTTTCAGCAATCCCATCATTTCATAAAAATAACCTTCATAGACTACTTGTAACCTCGGGGTGCTCAGCTGCTCAGCCCATTCTAGTACCACTGTCCAGTGCAGGAAAAAAATATATTCCAAAACATTAGCGTCAATCTGCAAACTGTATATTGGAGGGCTAGCAATGTTTACACAAATCTCTTTGGCTGTATTAGATTCCTTCCTGACTATGCAGGAAGGGATTACTGAAGCATTCTGTGCAGAAGAGGGCCCCCAATATCTTCACACTCCAAATGTTCATCAGTTTAATAGAGCAAAGGTGGTTTCTCCAGTTCCAGTTGTGCAAAGACAATATAGTAAAGTATCCACTAAGCAAATGGATATAGGGCCAAACTTATTAACCCAATCCAGCCTCCCTACACACATGCATATACACACACACATACACACATACACACATTCTTTGTATATGTGTGCATGAACATATATATGAACATATATATTTATATTGACCATACTAATCACATGATCATAGGTAACAGAATAAGTGGCCAAGCTATTCAGTGTTACATATGAACAACTGCTGAATACTACTGACAGCTGCTGGGGCCAAATGACACCAGGCACACATGGTGTAAAATATGTATGGTTATCAACACCCAGATTTTGGAACAGCTTTAATGGGATCTACATTATCATGCCAACTGAGCATCAGCTGTGCACCTATTTCATGAAACATAAACTGTCCAGTAGGAAAGAATGTTATAGGGGCTACATTTACTCATGTTATTTCATCAGAATAGAAGAGCAAAATATTCAGTGACAGGCTGATCTCATGATATTCTTTAATTACAATTCCACTTGCTATCCATCTCTACTATTGTTCATGTTATAATCTTTATAACAATCAGATTGGAAAATTAAATAATTGTTAAAATTCCAAAAGTAAAATCAAATGCTCAGCTAAGTGTAAAAGGCAAATACAAGTGTCATCTAGTGATGGCTAAATCCTTTTTTAACAAAAGCTAAACTGTTGAAGACAATAGGAAATGATTAAAGACAGAAAGTCAAAAGGATCTTTTGAATATCCTCATTAATAGCTATTCAATAGACTTCATTTTTTTCATTTTGATTTTCATAGGTTTATGGTTTCTGCCTCAAGTAATCTGCATGCAGGATGTGTAGAACTTCTCAGGCAATAGAAACATGCATTCTGCAATAAATTGCAATACATTGAATCAAACCATTTACTTTTTCCTCTCTCACTTTTTTGAAACATTTATTACTTGAAATATTTGAAACATTCAAATTCTACAACATTATGCTTTTGCTTGCAAGTTTAATATTTACTGTTATAAACCATAACAAAGAAAGTATATCAGCCATGCACACATTTAAATTCAAATGATCAAACAATGATTTTTTTTTCTAATATTATGCCATTATGATAAGCAGGCAAAGATATAATGTCCTACATAATGTATTGACTTGGGATGATAAGGACAATAATGAAATACATCAGGCAAGTGCCAAGTTTGAGTAGTGTATGAATTATGATATGATGCCAGAGGGAAATTAGAAGTTGGATAACTGGCCTTTAGTTGCAAATATGAGATGGGAATCCAGATGGGGGTTCAGATCATGATATGGCATAGAAAAGAGGGCTTTTAATTTTCTGGGAAAATTCCAACCAGTCCCAATCATTCACATATATAATCTGCTACCTACAAGTAGCAGAATATTTTAGAGAACTATGATTTTTTTTCATATCATTTTTTCTCTTAGAATATGCAAATGTTGCTGGTTTGGTGGATTTCATTTTAGTTTGGCATCTTTTAAGGGATTATCTCTGGCTGAACTGTGACTGCCACCAGCCTGTCTAGTCACAAAAGACACACACACACACACACACACACAGAGAGAGAGAGAGAGAGAGAGAGAGAGAGAGAGAGAGAGAGAGAGAGAGAGAGAGCCATGCATACACATGCACGTGCCCATGTCCATGCACACACACATACACACTCCAACATTAAAGAATGTGCATTTACCCATGAAAAAGTAAGACTAGGAAAGAAACCTCACTTCTGAAAATTGTTGAGCAACAAGAGTATTTGAAAATTTGTACTGATTTATAGCATTTAGTAGACTGTGATATGCAGTAGACGGATATTACGCTGCACATTTTCCTTCTGTTGTAGCCTGCAATGAAGATAGACAGTACAGAAATTGATCATTGCACTTATGTGCTGCAACTCACAATGCAAAGACTTCATAAATGTTCTCTCAAAGGCAGGACAAAAATGCTTCAAATAAAATAAGCAGACTTATCTTTCAGATTTAAAATATGTTATGTAGTTAGACAGGCAATAAAATATTTGAGAGGGTCATCCTCTGGAACACTTGAAAGCCATGCTCTGCAATGCAAAACATGTTTTTCTATCTCTAAGTGAAAAGAAACCATTCTGTAATCAAGGAAGAAATGGAAAACTGAATATGATAAGGATGACTTTCTCAAAGACAATGTGTCACATCCCAGCACTGTACGGTAAGCAGGCGGTGCAACTACACTTGTCAAGGTGACTAAGTAGGACTGGGGAGGCACAGCTCCTGTGGAACCTCTGCTTCCCCAACTGTGGAAACTTACTGGTGACTGAGGTTACCCTTACAGCCCAATCTACTTCATGGAACTGTTTTCTAAGGAATATAATGAAGGGAGGCCTTCACATAAATTGTCTGAAAAAAAGTGTGATCTAAATTAAGAAATAATAAGGACTATATTATAATATTAAGAAGATATCATCAATCCTGTCCAGACTGTTAAGCCCTGACTATTGCAGCTCAACCTTAAAACGTACTTAAGATAACCATATCATTTATTATTGCTGCTATTTGTGTAAAATAAGTTGAAAAATAAAATAAAATCAATTAAAACAAAGGTACTTTTGTGGAGAGATCCTGCCTTACTGCAATTTCAGCAATGTTCATTTTCAAATCTTATTAAAGAATATTTTTATATTTAAAAAAACCCTCTTTTTCAATGAATCTGGAGAAATGTACTGAATTTTTCACCTAAAGTTCCAGTTCTAATACACTAAAGATAGTTTTCTCATTTGTTGATGTTTATGAGATCTCCATCTGATTTAGATTTTGCTTTACTGAATTTTAAAAAAATTAGATGGTTGAAATCTATTATATTGTAACATCAATTAACAGTAGCACATATTAACAATGTTTCATAGATACTCAAAACTTAACTCCACTAGATGGCAATAATGTACTGTCTTTTAGTTCTCTGCTACTTTTTAGCAAAGTATCTTAGGTAAAAACTGCAATAACTTGAAATCTTAATTTCTATTTACAGCAGCATTCACCAATTCTGAATCTTCAAAGGTGTTGGACTTCAAATCCTCTAATCCTGATCCAGAATGAACATTGTAGGAACTAAAGACTAACATATCTTTGTAAGCTGCCTGGAGTCAGTTCAGCGAGACGGGCAGCATTGGTAATTAAATTAAAAATTAATATCTGAATGGTGCTCTAATTGAGAATGCTGTTGTGTTTCAAAAGCTATCCAGTCTATGCCTAGTTTAAATATAAACAATAAGGCTGATCAACAGAGTTCTTGAAGGTGTGCAGCAGCAATTAACAAATGGATCAGAGACTGAGCTCATATATGACAGTTGACTAATCATTCTAATTATGAACAATTGTGTTGAATTTCTATTTGCATCATGACAGTGATTTTTTTACATTTACACATATAAATATAAATTAGCATATGCAAATGTATGTCATTTCTACTTATGATTGGTACATAAATAGCCATTTTATAGATTCAAATATGAAGTAATTTCTCATAGATTCTTTAAGGCAAAGGCAGAGGGAAATATGTAGTTAAGTGCAATCCAGTTTAATGAAACATCTGTTTGAAGGGAGATCTGGATTAGACAGGAAGGAAAAATTATTTCCCACAGAACTGTTTCCTGCTAGTTCTATTCCTAGTGGCTTGGTTTAATTGAGCTAGCCAGGCCCCACAAGAAGTAGGTGTTTGTATTTTAGTCATCTTTTCTAACCATTTATGAATTTTAAACCAAAATTTCTTAGCTTTAGGACACATCCACCAAATATGATAATAAGTACCTGGTTTTTCTTTACATTTCCAACAAATATTCGATACATTTTTAAACATTTTCGCTAATCTAACTGGTGTCATATGCCATCTATAAAACATTTTGTATAAATTCTCTTTATATGAAGCTGCTTTAGTAAGTTTAATATTTCTCTCCCAAAGCTTTTCCCAGTCTTCTAAATCTATGGAATATCCAAAGTTTTTTGCCCACACTATCATTGTTTCTTTTACTTGTTCTTCTTCCATCTTCCAATTTAATAGAAATTTGTAAAGTTTCTTAATCAGATTTTCATCTGTTTTCAAAAGTGTTTTATCAAATACTGTCTGTTCTTTATAAAAGTCCATTACTTTTACATCTTTTTCATATCTTGTTTGAATTTGCAGATAGGACCACCATGTTAAGTCAATGCCTTGTTGATAGAGAGTTTGTCTGTCTTTAAGTTTTCCATCCTTATCTACAATGTCTTTATAAGTAACAGGTTTGTCATAATTAATTAAATTTGGATAAACAAATGCTTCCATCGTTGAAAGCCACTCTGGTATTTTCATATATATTTTATGTTTAATTTTCTCCCACTCTGAGAACAACACATTCCTTATGGCATGTCTTTGAAAATATTTATGTACTTTGTTTTTCTCATACCATAAGAACGCATGCCAGCCCAATTGTAAGTCATGTCCCTCCAAATAAAGAAGTCGTTTATTTCTCAGCATAATCCATTCTTTGAGCCAAAGTAACATAGACGCTTGGTAATAAAGTCTCCAGTCCGGAAGTTCAAAGCCCCCTCTATCTTTTGCTTCTTGTAGTAGTTTAGTTTTAATTCGTGCTTTCTTCCCTTGCCATATAAATCTCAATATTGTTGAATTTAAATCAACAAAAAATTTCTTACCCAATTTAACAGGGATCGTTTGAAATAGAAAAAGTATTTTTGGTAAAATGTTCATCTTCACAGTCGCTATTCTGCCTAACAATGTCAATTGAAGATTTTTCCACTTTTCCAAATCTACTTTTATTTGTTTCATTAGTTTTTCATAATTATCTTCTTTTATTGTTGTATATTTTGATGTTAAATATATTCCTAAGTATTTAACTTTTTTAGCCATTTGAAGATTTGATCTTTCTGCAAGTTGAGATCTCTGTTTGTCTGTTTTTTGTTAATACTTTAGTCTTTTCTTTATTTATCTTCAAGCCTGCTACATCTCCAAATTTCTCTATTTTCTGCAGCAGTATAGTAACTGTTTCCAATGGTTCCTCTATAATAAAGACTAAATCATCCGCAAAAGCCTGTAATTTATATTTTTGTTCTTTTATTTCCAATCCTTTAATTTCCATATCTTGTCTAATGTCTCTAGCCAACACTTCCAGTGTAAGAATAAATAACAAGGGGGATAGTGGACATCCCTGTCTTGTGCCTTTTTTGATATCAAAGCCATCTGTATATTTTCCATTTAAAAATATCTTTGCTGTTTGTTTATTATATATTGCTTGAATCGCATTTATGAAATTTTTACCAAAGTCCATTTCCATCAACTGTTGAAACATAAATTGCCAATTTAAATTATCAAAGGCTTTTTGTGCGTCAAGAAATATAAGTGCCATCTGTTTCCCTGGCTGATGTTCATAATATTCTAAAACATTTAAAATAATCCTTAAATTGTTCTTTATCTGTCTTTTAGGCAAAAAACCATTTTGATCTGTATGAATAAATTCAGTCAGGAATTTCTTCAATCTTTCTGCCATTATTGAAGTAAAATTTTTATAATCCACATTTAATAGCGATATTGGTCTATAATTTTTGATTTGTGTAAGATCAGTGTCTTCTTTAGGTATCAAGGTAATATTAGCTTCAGTCCATGAATTTGGTATTTTTGTCTCTAAAAAAATTTCATTGTACAATTCTTTCAAAATCGGGCTTACTGTATCTTGTAAAATTACATAAACTTCTGCAGGGAGCCCTGTTTCCTGCTAGTTCTATTCCTAGTGGCTTGGTTTAATTGAGCTAGCCAGGCCCCACAAGAAGTAGGTGTTTGTCTGGTTGTGGAGTCATCTGCAGCTGGGAGACAGGGCTTATAGAAGAAGTGAAAGTACTGGCAGCCTGCCCTCAGAATGAGCTGCTTGATTGCTTGACTGCCATTCACAATTTACAGGGCAATGGAGACATGTAGGATATGCCTCTCATCCAACCTAGATTCATACCATGTTTCAGTGTAACAGTTTACTTCTCCGAGACCAAGAGGTTCATTGGGCTGATTGATGCTGTAGTGCCCTCTCGCAGCGCCTGGAGCAGTAGGGGTTTGGCTGTGCGCAATAGGCTTCAGCTGAACCCTGGTAAGACAAAGTGGCTGTCGGTTCAAGAAAACTCAGGATCTGAGGGTTTATCATATTTAGTTATGGATGGGGTTGCACTACCCCAGGCACACCCAGTGCCTTCGGTTCTCCTAGACTCACAACTCCTACTTGAAGAGTAGGTGGCAAGTGTGCCTAGGAGAGCTTTTGTGCAATTTCATGTTGTGTGCCAGTTGTGCTCGTTCTTGAATTGTGAGGTCCAGCACATAGTCACTCATGCCTTGGTCATATCATGATTAGATTACTGCACAGTGGTCTACATGGGGCAACCTTGAAGAGTATTTGGAAGTTACAACTGGTATAGAATGCAAAGGCAGGGACAGTTCTGAAGGCCCCTGAGTGGCACTGCTGTTACGTGAACTGCATTTGCTGCCAGTTTGCTCCCAGGTACAATTCAAGGTGTTGGTCATAACCTTTAGCCCTTTATGGCACAGATCCAGGGTATCTGAGGAATCGCCTTACCCTGTAGAACTAACCCTCCCCACTTGTTCCAATGGAAAAGGCCTAGTTTGGATCCCAAAGAATTTTAGCTAGTGGAATCCACAAGAACCTTTCCTGCTGTGACTTCCACACTGTGGAATATTCTCCCATCAAAGGTAAGATCCACCCCCACACTTCTGACCTCCCGGAAGAGCCTAAAAATTTGGTTCTGCTGCTTGGCCTGGAACCCCGACAGAGGCCTGCTATGCTGAGGGTAGCTCATGGGATAGAGAAGATTGTTATCCCAGGTTGTCTATCATCTTGGTTCTTAACTTTTAATCCTTTTTTTTTTTAATTCAGCCCTTTAAACTTTTCATTATATTGTAAACCACCCAGCGTCACTGTATTAATGAAATTGGGGGGGGGGGGAGGAATAGAAATTTAATAAATAAATAAATAAATTGACTGACTGACTGACTGCAAGGCACTGACTTTAAGGCACACCCCCAGGCACCTCATGCATTCTTTGCCAAGAAATAGGAAGAAAGGAAGACACAATTATTTTCCATCACTCCTGGTTAATAGTTACTTTTTTCTGCTGCTGACACTAATTTTTTTGGGAGGCAGGGAAATATCAGCTTCATGAAGCCTAATATTTTTCTAAAACCAGAACTCTTCTGCACAGATTCCCTCCATGTCCCATCTATCTCAGAATGTCTCTTAGAAGTCCAAGGAAATTAGTATTTTCAATCACTGTCCCAATAGTTTTGGAACTCCCTCCTCATAAAGATTTAATCTGCCTCTTTCTGCTACATTTCATTTAAGACTTGGCTTTCCAAGAAGAAGGCAACGGTGCATGTACACATGCAAATTCACATGCATAACCCAAGTTATGACATTATTGAGATTTTTATTATTACATTTCACTGGATTTATTTTTTATTGAAAGTTTTAAAAATATTTTTGTAATTGTCAATCTCTCAGCACATTTCAAAATGAGCAGATTTTGAATATAGTAAATCAATCAATTAATCAACAAAGAAATAATCTCAGAATTGGGGAGACAAGGAGATGTGAATGTTCTATTTACTTTAATGAAGACATTAAAGTAAAGGTTTTATTAAAATGTTAGATCATTTAATTATGAAATGCTTATAAAGGTTGGAGTCAAGTTATAAACAATGGGCTATTACTGTGTATTTTTTTAATCTTTTGGACTCATGTAGAGCCCATTTTCAGAGAACTTCTTTCTAGCAGAGTGTATGCTGTTCTGTGTGTGGGATTTATATGGTGCCTGTTGTATGTGACCTTTTTAGATGCTGATTGGGGTGTGTTGTTTGTTGGCTTTTAAGTTGTTGGCTGTCATTTGCTTAGGCTGCCCAGCCCTCACATTCTAAATACTTGATATGCTGGTGGTAAATCAGCACTCCTGTTGACTGACAAGGAGCCTGTTTCCCAGGCTTCAATCACTTCCCTGGCTGTTTTGTGCCTGCTCATCCAACAATCTTAGTAGCTGTAAAGTTGAATGTGTGTCCTTGTTCATTGTAGTTCATTGGGTCTCCTTGTCTGACCATTTGCTTGTGTTCCTACAATCTGGTGGTTTTCTTTCTCCCTGCCACATACAACTGGCATCATATAAATACCATAACTGGCATCATATAAATACCACACAGAACAGCACACACTGTGGTACAGAGAAGTTCCCTGAAGATGGGCTCCAGCACAAGTTTAAAAGCTTGGAAGACAAAGTCTCTAGTCCTGGTGACTGACCTAGATTGGATCCTGCAGTATTATCCTAGGACATGTATATTCGTCTTCATTCATGAAATGCTGTAACTGCTAAAGGTAACATTAATGATGTAAGCTGTCCCAATGGCCTTTTGCAAATGACCAGTAGTGATTTTGTCAGTGCCAATGGTGTTCAAGTAATGTTCCAGGTGTTTCAGAACTGCATCCAAGTCACCTATTACCATTTATACTATTTTTGCTTTCTTTTACCATTTACTGTTAACTTAGATGTTACAGAGGAATGGTGCTATTTTCCTCCAATGAGCTTCTAAAACATGTCTAGTTCACCAGACTATGACTGTTGTCATAGCTGAATTAAATTGATCAATGGAGTGATCCAGCAGGGTACTACTTATGTTTTTTCTGCTTTTAATAATATGTTGTAAATTACATTTCATTCAGAAAGAATTCTCAAGTGTTTTACCCGACTTTCAGTTCAACACCTATAAGTGCTCCAGGATTACTTTCTGTGGTTGGTGACAAATTCTTCCTCTCCTTTTCCTGTCTGCTGGTGATTTATGTGATTCTCATTGCCTCCTGTCATTTACTGATGATTTGTGAACAAGCTGGAATGAGCCCAGAGCTGCTGAGAGAGGCTAGTGAAAGAGGGATGCTTGAAAAAAAAAGTTTGCATCTCTCTCTGAAAGCCAGACACATGAGGATGTTTCCCCCCTCCCTGTAGCAGCAGCTTTATAATTTCACTTTGCCCACTCATGAGGCAGGAAAAACAGCAACAACTTGATGACAGTTCTGAAACAGAAGCATTTCAAAGGGCTTCTTTATTATCTGGATGTAAAAATAGTCAAAAGTTGGAGAAGAAGCAGGCATTGTGCCTGACTGAGACTTACAGAAACTCCCATCCCTTATTTGAAATAGGAAATTCAGGAGGAGCAAAAAAAAGTCAAATCTAATAACAGCAACAAAGCAATGTAATATAGTCATTAAAGCCTAGGACTTCAACCTCAAAAGCTCATGTTTAAACTTTGCTCAGAGCTTAGTGGTGATTTTAGGTCAATCACTGTCTCTTAAAATTCCATTCAGTTCAGCAAAATTTACTTCCAGGAAATTATTAGAGTATTAAAAGATTGCACTCTAAAATAGGTTTTTAAGCTATTTTTTGTAGGTCTGTTTATTTCAATTAGGCCTAATTGAATTCTCAGTGTGTTGAGAATTACACTTTCTATAAAGTGCAATTTTTATATAGAGTTAAAAATAAATAACTAGAACCAGAATGGTATAGTAGTTAAGGCATCAGGCTAAACACTTCTAAGAGACCATGAGTTCTAGACCCACCTTAGGAACTAAGTCAGTTATGTTAGCGTCCCCCAACCTTTTGGGCACCAGGGACCAGTTCCATGGAGAGAGGTTTTTCTGTGGACCAGAGGGGGGGATGGTTTCGCATGCTGCCTTCATCCCTTGGATGGGGCTTCGCTTGTTTGCATGGCCCGGTTTCTGGCATGCTGTGGATTGGGAACCCCTGAATTATGTGACCTTGGGCCAATCATTCTCTTTCAGCCCTAGAAAGGAGGCAATGGCAAACCACTTCTGAAAAACCCTGGAAAGAAAACTACAGACTTTAGTCCAAGCAGTTGCCAGAGTAAACATCCCAACGGAACTGCTTCAAAAGTTCTTGGGTGTGTCTAGTGGTATGCGGGCAAGCATTATCATGAACCAACACCACACCGGAAATCAGCTTACCCTGACGCATGTTATGGATGGCTCATCTGAATTTTTGTAATGTTTCACAGTAGACATCTGAATTGATGGTTGAACCACGCTCCATGAACTTCACTAGCAGTACTCCTTTGGCATTTTCACATTTGGCCGGATTTTCTATAGCACCACTTCCGGTGTGGTGTTGGTTCATGATAATGCTCGCCCGCACACCACTAGACGTACCCAAGAACTTTTGAAGCAGTTCCATTGGGATGTTTTGGATCATCGCCCCCCCCCCCATAGCCCAGATTCGGCATTGAGCGACTACTACTAAGGAATTTCAAACCTTGTAAGACATTATGACAAGTGCCTCAATTTGAATGGTGATTATGTCAAAAAGTAATGTAATGTTGTAGTTTTCTAATGTGTATAATAAAAGTTCTGTATCTGCGAGTGTCTGTCATTGATAACCAAACGGAGGTTTATTTTCAAATTGCCCTCATACATAATAAAGCTGCATAATAAATGTATATACAAATAAATGAATTTTTCATGCTGAAAAAACACATTGCAACATTGGAAAGATAAATGTATGGTCCCATTTACTCAATGGATTGAAACTTGATTACACTTGCTACTAATGAGTGATTGCCTATAGAAGTAGACTTTGTATGAATTAATATAATGAAATATAGGACTCATTTAAACAAGATAGTAGATTAAGACATGATAATTATATAAAACTATTAGAAATGAATAGTTTCATAACGTTTACATTAGATAATTATATATATAATTGTAACTGATCAATGCTTGAAACCTAGAAGTATCAATGTAGTTTGTTCATATCTATTTCATCCAAATATTAAGAATAAGTCTTATAGCTTATAGCCTTATAGCTATAACTGCATTTACTAGTCACTAATGTTTTCCTGCAGGGCTTCTGGTTCCGGATCGCGGCACCAGCGGACGTGCGCGGAGAGCCCTCTCTTTGCCGTCTGGTTTTCCTTCTTCGGAAGACCCTGGATAGGGTCAAAAGTCACCCTGGAGGGGCGACCACCATTGAGGAGGACCCTTGCTAGATCGGGAGGGGTGGCAGCCCCTCCATTTGATCCAAGGCAGCTCCTCAGGACCAAAGAAGAAAAGATTGGCATTAACATGGCCGATCATCAAGTCGCACCAGCCGAAAGCCAGAATTACAAATAAGTACAACGAAGCACCATGGAGGATTTGGGTGAGACCCTTCCTTACCTCTCTTTTACTCTAACTACCTTCCTGTGAAAGCCTCCTGAAACTTCTCCCCCGCGCTTAATATAGCGGTGTTTGCTTACTTTGGGAATTTAAGTTTTGAAAAGAAAAGAAAATGATAACTAATCTCAACAACTAAATAACTGGATTTTTATTTTTTGGATACTTTGGGGTCCCTAAAAGTTTTTACTATAGAGACCTATCATTTTATCTATCTATTAACTCTGAAAAAATATCTTTTTTTCCTTTTTTCTAACTGGATAAAAATTTAATGGGCGTCTGGAAAAAGAATTCCTAGCCTGTGGGGACATCTTGTGGTGAAGCCTGGTACAGCAACCAAATATTTCTGCCTGAGAGGCCTGTTGACTCCCTTGATTTGCCCTTCACACTATCTAAAAAAAGATAAGAGTTGGAAACAGCTGGGGGGTGGAAAGAACTTCTAGAAATTGTGGAGGTGGACACTGGCTGACTCTTACTAAGCATAGCCTCCACTAAAAGACTATCTTTAATCACTATAGAAATGGAGGAATCTTACCCACAACTTAACTATAAACTTATACTTGAAAAAATCCTTGAAGCCACTGAGCTAATGAATTCCAGAGTGAAAGCCAAAGATGTTACCCCAGAACTACAAATTGAACTCCAGACTCCAATTGATCAACTGACAAGCCAAAAAACAACAGAAGAGGAACAAAATAATACTAAAGAGGATTCTACATAACAAAATGTACAACTTATTGAGAACTTTGATATCCAAATACTGACTTCAACTAAAGTATCTGTAATCCAAAAGCAACAGGAATTGAACAACAAACACAACACATTGAGAACCTAGACAATCTAGACAATCAATTAACAACTACAGAATCCCAGACTCCAACTGATCAACTTACAAGCCAAAAAACAACAGAAGAGGAACAAATTAACATCAAAGAGGATTCTATACAACACTATGTACAACCTATTGAGATGGAGGAAATTTACCCACAACTTAACTATAAACGTATATTGGAAAAAATTATTGAAGCTACTGAGCAAATGAATTCCAGAATGAAAGCCAAAGATGTTACCCCAAAATTACAAATTGAATCTCAGACTCCAACTGATCAACTTATATGTTTTAGCCTTCAGTCCTTTTAGAGGCCGAGTGCCCAAACTGCAATCCAAAACCCATTTATGTATCATCGGGTGCCGGGTGGATGTGGCCCATTGGGTGAGTGTGGCCCATTGGGTGGATGTGGCCCATTGGGTGTGTGTGGCCCATTGGGTGGGCATGGCTGTGGTGGTAATGGCAGACTGGGTGGGACTAAAAAGTTCAATCAATCAATTCCAACTTTGCGAGATCTTTTTCCCCCCGCAAGACGTTGAAATTGATTGATTGATTGAACCTTTTTTTTTTTTGCACACGGTGGCGGAGGCCTAAAGTGAAAAGGTTTTATAAAACCCAGCTGAAGGCCTAGGACTGGGGCAATGGCATGCGTGCCCACAGAAAGGGCTCTACGTGCCACCTGTGGCACGCGTGCCATAGGTTCGCCACCACGGACCTATACTATACCTGTGCATTTGGTTTTTCTTGCCTAAATGTAGACCCTTACTTTTTTCACCATTGAATTTCATTTTGTTAGATAGTGCCCAATGTTCAAGTCTGTCAATATCCTTCTGTATCTTAAGCCTATCTTCTGGAATGTTGGCTATTCCTGCCAGCTTGGTGTCATCTGCAAATTTGATGAGTCCCCCATCTATCCCCTCATCCAAATCATTGATGAAGATGTTGAAGAGCACTGGTCCCAGAACAGAGCCCTGGGGCATCCCACTACATACTTCCCTCCATGTAGATGCAGTTCCATTGAGGACCACATGCTGAGTACGGCCAGCTATGAATCCATCTGGTGGTGATGCTGTCTAACCCACATTTTTCTATCTTATCGAGTAGTAGGTTGTGGTCTACTTTATCAAATGCCTTACTGAAGTCCAAGTAAATTATATCCACAGCATTCCTCTGGTCCACTAATTTTGTCATTTGGTCAAAGAATGCAATAAGATTTGTCTGGCATGATCTGTTTTTGACAAACCCCTGTTGGCTTTTGGTAATGACTTTGTTTGCCCTAGGTGTTTGCTGATTCGTTGCATGATTATCTTTTCCAGAATCTTCCCAGGTCTTCCCAAGTCAGGCTGATAGGTCTGTAGTTTCCTGGGTCCATTTTTCCCCTTTTTTGAAGATGGGAACTACATCAGCTCTTTTCCAGTCCTCTGGTAGTTCCCCAGTGCTTCAGGAACTTTGAAAGATATAGTTCAGTGGTTCTGAGATCACATCTGCCAGTTCCTTCAGGACCTTGGGGTGTAGTTCATCTGATCCTGGTGATTTGAATTCATCTAGGGTGGACAGGTGCTCACTTACCATTTTCTTGCCTATCTTAACTTGTGTTTATAATCTGTTTTTTACAGTACTGTTTTTAATAGGTTGGACTGTTTTTTTCCCTTTGTGTAAATAAGGATGCAAAAAATGAGTTGAGTAGTTCTGCTTTCTCCCTGTTGCTTGTCACCTTCTTGACACTTTCTCCCACTAATGGACCAATCATTTCCTTCACTTTTTTCTTGTTTTTTACATGTTGAAAGAAGCTTTTTTTGTTATTTTTGACTTTTGTTGCAAGCAGATACAATATGCAAATGATCGCACTAATCACCTCAATCACACTATTCCCACAAAAGTTGGATGGACCTATTTTTTATCTTTTTATATATGTACCACTGTGTGATTAGCATTTGTTAGCTTTAATAGAGAACCAAGAGAAGCAATTTCTTTCTGCTCCTGAAAAAAAAATAGGAAAAAAAAATCAAAAAATAAGTTATTGGTCCTGCAGGGTCTATACACTATTGAAAAATTGTGTGTCATTCAAAATGTTCTGTTTTTCAATCAAATCAGCCTTTACAAATTTCAGATATGTCAGAACCCAGCTTCACTCTATTCTGCCTAGCAAACTCAAATGGCTGTTAGTATTTCTGTAGAATGACATTTGTAAGTGATTAAAAATATACTAGCAATTTTGTGAGAAATATCAGAATTTCACTTTGTACTATAAATATCTATTATAGCACTGGAAATGACTACAGACAGGCTTTGTAGCCTTGCTGCCTTAGGTTTTGAGTAATCTCTATACAGTATATCTCCTTTCAGTGGTATGGTATCTATGTGTGAAAAATGACTTTTTAATGCTGCCTTAGAAACACAAATGTATCACTGCCTTGTGCTTGAAGAAGACAATCTGTACTCCCCTTGAAGTGGAATTTGCTTCATCTTGCTTTCCAACTCCTAGTTACAGACTATTATCATTTTGTAAAGGATCCTTAATTGCAATTGCATTAAAACTTTGAAATTTGGGTGATTTGTCCCCATGCCAAGCACAAAAACACAGGGGTACGCTAACAGTTTTTTATTTTGTGACTCAGGAAGGCAGTATGACCTGAAGGGGGTGATTGAAGACTCAGCTGATTGATTGATTATTGACTGATTGATTGACTGACAGTTCTCTATGGTTATCTTATGCAAGGCACTGAAGCTAAAATTTAGTGGAATCCGGTGTATGGTGTATGTTTTTAGAATGTTAGTTAAATTGTAAAGGTTAGGGTTAGAGTTGCTTCAACTATGCTTTTAATTAGTGGGAGGGGTGTTACTTTCTGCATATTTATATCTTCGTTAGTCAGACTTATTTGGTCAAGGTGAGCAACCATATAAATTTGTTAAATAAACAAACAAACCTTTTGACCAAAAAGGGAGGCATTTGGGCTCCAGATTCATAAATATGACCTTGCTCATAGATTTCTAACATCCTGATTAAAAAATAATCAGCTTTGAATCTGATTCTTAATTTGCCTCAAATATAAATTAATTAAAATAAATTACTCCATTCTTGATTTCAAACACTGAGTCATCTGAGACAGATAGAATTTCAAGAAGTCCAGACTCTGAAACAATTAAGAAAAAGTCAGCTGACCAATCAGTCCAGCAAATGGGAGGAAACCCAACAAAATCAAACAATGAGGGTCCAATTAGAATTTTTTTTCTCACTTTGGTTTTTAGAAGAGGGGGCACAGTATTATTTATTTATTTGGTATTTCAGCATTTGTGATTTCTCTTCCAAAGCTGGCAAAAGACCAACAATAGCCAGTAGGCTAGAATACAGTGAATTTGGATAATAAACTAGATGTCATAGATCAGGGTGGGGAACCTTGGCCCTTGTAGACCATGCTGGCTCAGGAATTCTGGGAGTTGAAGTCCACAAAGCATAAAAGGGCCAAGGTTTCCCATTCCTGTCATAGATCTAGATTCAGAACATACTTCTTCCCAAAAACTGAAAGTCTGGTTTTAGGCTGAAACTCCTTAATGCAAACAATATAAAATTATTATTATTATTATTATAGAGATGCTGGCATTGCTAGAAATATAAAAGAAACAGCTGGCAAGCTTTAAAACCACAGTACACTGTAACTCACTTTCAAAGAATTGATACACAAACAATAGATCAAAGTCCAACAGGATTCCCATGCAATGGAGAGGAAATCTTCCATCTCAGATGAAACTAAGATGAAAACCATATAGTGAACCAAACCACTTTTCACAAATGAAGAAAGAAGAGTAACCTAAGAAGCATAACTGCTATTAAACACACACAACTAATTCAGGTGTTGCCTTCTGGCATTTTTGTGTGTGTTGTTGATAATTAACCTTTGTAGTTTAATCACTATAAACATTGGTGATAATTATCTAAAAGGAAAATAAGCTTTTATGTTGTCTTTAGACAACATTAGTTCCCCCCCCTTCCTTTAAATTGTAAACCACACTATCTAAACTCTCACCACAATGAGAAATATAATCCTCTGAGCTGGGTAAAAATATTTTAGCCAGAAGGTGATTCTCAAACTATGGTAGTTTCTTGTTTTGCATAAGGGCCTTCCTATTCAACTATTTAGAATTCTTACATTTTTATGTTTTGAATTATCACACAAATTCCAGTCTGGTCATATGTATCAACTAAGATCTCCTGCCATATCAAATGTCAACAGTTTAGGAAAACCCACATTTGACAGACCTTGAAGGAAAATCATGCCTTTCATATTGAAGAAAAATCATTGATTTCACCTGATGGATTGCGGTTCATGCTTTCAGAATACCACTTAAAACTATCTGCATGTAAATGTGGCTCCTCTTTTCCAGGGATGTGGGAGTTTGCCACTACCACCACAGGAAAACAGAGAGGTTACCACAAACCTTCATTAAGTAATTCAGAATAGCCAATAAGAAGAAATATATTAAAATACTGGTTTTCTCCTTTTCCTGCAAAGAATTTCCTAGAGCATTGTGTTAAAAACAATACAAAGTATTGCTTTCCAGGAGACTACTTCCCTAGAAAAATCTTAAACAAAGAATAAATAAATGAACTAATTAGTTTGAAATATATGTATTTAAAACCATTTTATTGCTATTTCAATTACTACTATTTCCATATTTTTCTTTAAAGCATAGATTGAGAAGCAGTTAAACGGAAGGAGGGAGGATGGAAAGAAGGAAAGAAGAAAGGAACGAAGGATGTAGAGAAAAACATCTAGGAAGGCATACTTGTCATAATGTTATAGAAAACATCTTATTTACTGGAACTTTTTAAACAGATTGGGAGAGCACAATTATTTCTGGGCCAAAATATTTAAGTAGCATCACTTTCCAAAGAGCAATGGATGGAGCCAGGAAAAAATGGATTTGAGTTCACTTGCATTTGTATTTAATTAAAATTAAACAATGTTAATATAATAATTAACCAGAAACGTATTTAATACATTTCCTCTTCTGTTACCTAGCATTACCTGATACCGTGTACACGCTGAATTACATTCAACATTCTTATAATTAGAATCCTTCTATTTGGAAACAACTGGTCAACATTACAGACCCTGGTTAGCTGAATTTATGAAAGTGTGAAAACAAACAAATAGTTATTACTCAAGCCCATTTTAGATGTAACTTAAGAATGGTTCAAATACTGCAATATGCTACCGTGGCCAAACTCCTTTCTTACTTTTGTAAATCTGCTTATTCTATAATCCATATGTTCTATAGCTTTCTCCAGCAAGGGCCTTTTTAGAGATCTTAAATTATAATCCCCATCACTTTCAGCAATACAGTATTAGTGTTTAGAACAGAGGGCAGCCTATTAATAATTAAATTTGTATACATGTTTCACCTGCTTCCAAAATGCAGTGGGGATTGTTTTGCAAGTTCATGCATTTTTTGCTTTCTCATTTTATTCTATTATGTATCTCAATATATTCATTTTTGCAGTGAAAAGCCACTATTGTTGTTTTTTTAATCCACCTTTGAGTCAACATTAAATGAGACAAATTAAGCATAAAATATGCTTTATTTTTTATACTGTTTTAGGCAGCTCAAAAGAATTGGAGAATAGACAGAAAAGTAGAAGGCAAGAAAGGGAAGAAAATAAGAATGACTTTAAGGGTAAAAAAGAATAGTTGGTGGCTACAAAGAGAAAGGGAAAGACAAAACTCAAAAATACAGTACTTTCTCCAAGAACAGGTATCAGCAACTCAACTCAGTTCTTACTCTTTTTCCATCCTTTACTTAACTTTACGTACAGATTTAGTAACAAATACAAACAAAGTAGCTCAAAAATGCTTGATCATCTAATGTCATTTCAATTTCTAATGCAATTAGCTTTATAACAAACAAATCATGTCCACTTACATTTATAACTATATCCAAGAGGAAAGACACAGCACTAATAATTATGAAATAGTGAGACATAGCTGATGTGACAGAAGCTGTTGTTATTTGCATTCCACCATTTCTCAGTTTCAAGACCAAGAGCCTCCCCTAAGTTACCCAAGTTATTCGATAAAGTGGTATTTGTACTTGGATATCCAATGCCTTCCCAAAACTGAAATGCTTAATTTTTAAACATTTTCCTAAATTGACATCAAACAAACATTTTAATAAATGTAAAGCTTGATCATGTATATGTCTATTAGGACTTGATCACAGGAACCAAAACATTGTTTGCCATGGATTTTTGTGATTATATCTTTCTTACTTTCTTTTCCATCTTGGTATAGGAAATACTATGAACTGATGGACAAATGCAGAACTATGTTTAATACGACTACTACTACTACTAATAATAATAATAATAACAACAACAACAATAGCACTTAGACTTATATACCGCTTCACAGTGTTTTACAGCCCTCTCTAAGTGGTTTACAGAGTCAGTGTATTGCCCTCAACAATCTGGGTCCTCATTTTACCAACCTCAGAAGGATGGAAGGCTGAGTCAACCTTGAACCGTTCAGAATTGTACTCACTGGAGTGAGCAGTGAGTTAGCCTGCAATATTGCATTCTAACTACTGCGCCACCACAGTTATATATTATATTGTTGTTGTTTTGTTGTTGTTATGTAATAATAATAATAAAGTAATAATAAAGTAAAAAAATGAAGTTGAGCAACTATGGAGTAAGAAATCAATGGTTATATCAATAGTAATAGGAGCCCTTGGAGCAAGACCCAAAGGGCTGCCTAGATACATGGAAATTTTGAACTTATTAAACCTGAACCTACTCAGAACTACTTATACACTCAGATGCTAAATTAATAGCTCTTAGGTCCTTGGTTAACTTGAACTGTTAAGTTTTTACCAGTTCGAGACTGTGAATTGAATTGAAGATTAAATCTTAAATAATAATAATAATAATCGAGTTGCCAAAATCATACATTGGAAACTTGGCCAGAAGTTTGGGTTCCAATGGAGCAAAAGCTACTGGGAACACCAAATTGAGAAAGTTCTTGAAAATGAGCAAGTCAAGATCCTGTGGAACTTTCGGATCCAAACAGACAGACATATTTGGCTCACAAGACACCTGACATCACTATTGTGGGAAAATGTATGGTTCATTGATATTGCAATACCAGGCGATGCACGAATTGAAGAGAAACAGCTAAAAAAAATATATCGTGATTTGCAAATTGAAGTTGAGCGACTATGGAGGAAGAAATCAATGGTTGTACCAATAGTACCAAGAGTAATAGGAGCCCTAGTAGCAATACCCAAAGATACCTGGAAATTTTGAGATTATTATGAACTTAAATGGCCTTTAAATATAAAGGCCATTTATATTTCATATGCTCTACCATTTGCCAGTATTGGAAAAACAATAGTTTTGGCCAGAGTTGTTATGCGGTGGGAATTTTTGCTTTGGCTGCCTCTTTCTACCCTGCTAGAAGAATTAGTGTCCTATCTATCTATTCCCTGGTGTCCATTTGACCAGCTATTTGTTGCAAAAACTACATGAAGTTTCAGCTGAAAGAAAAGTCGTCATTATGATCAAAGGCTGTGACCCTGGTCTATAATTCTAAAGGACATGACATTATTACATGCAACAGTTAGTGAAATGATTGTGACTTCTTTACATGTTTCTCATTATTGTATTTCTTAGTTATTGATTTCTTAAATGTTAATTTTTTTTATTGTCCAATTCTAGATACATGTGATTTAAGAACTGAATAGTATGATTTGTATTGCATACTGAATAACAGTAGATGGCACTAGCTCCCTAATAATAAAAAACTTCAGTATAATCTATAGTTACACATATATTTTAAGCAAGTGTGTATTATGAATTCATATACTCCTGACTGCCAACATCACTCCAAATTAAAGTTTTTTGTCATTAAAATTTCAGGGCTTTAAATGAAGGTAAAACAGTTTTTTTTTGCAATCTTAGAAGATTAAATCCAGTCTTTCTAACATTTTGATTTATCATGTACAGTAATGTTAAAATAATCCATTAATTTTAACCTGGAAATAAGAATATTTTCTGTCATCTTTTCAAGTAATACATTTAATACAACTTAATATGTTACTATAAATAAATCACAAATGAATTAATACAGCAGTGCTTGCACTTTTAAATTTTGATATATTTTTAATTATAGTTATTGTCCTAAAGTATCTCAAAATTGAAGCTAATCTTTCAGTTTTATTATTACAATGTATTCCTATAAAACCATAGGTATGTCATCTTTTCCTTCTATCTATCCCAGGTTTAGCTTATATGTGCTATTTACAGTGAAAAGATTAAAATGTCAATACTGATAAGAAACCTTGGGCTTGAATCCTGGCAAATTTAGTTAAAAGGATTTATTGTCCAAGGCCTCCAAAACTGATGGGGGGGAAAAGCAAAACTGATTTATTAATAAAAACTAAAGGAAATTGCTTTAAATTGACTTCAGGGAATCATAAACAATTAAATGGAAAAAGTGAAAAAAAGTGAAACATAGCTAATGGGAAAAGGTGCCTCTTTGATGATATATGCAAATTAAGCTTTAAAGCCCCACTTCTTCCTGTACAGAGAGAGTATAAGTGTACAACCCAATAACTTAATGGAAACAAAAGTCAAAATAAAAAATACATTGGATCCCTTATTTGCCCCCAATAATTCCAGAAGTGATCAGGTATTCTTCTTTGATAGATGTTTATTTTGTATCTACAGAAAGTCCCAAATATTTATTAATCTGATACATGGTGGATGTGTTATCAAGCAGAGCAGAGTTCAAGTTTTGCATACTAACTTGAAGCAAGAAAGTGACTTTAGTCTGGGATAACTGAGGGAACCTGATACCAAGATGCATGTAATGTGAGTCTATAATATATAATGTTAATTTCTCAGAATGAAGATACTGTAGCTTTTGAAGTACTTTTGTCCCTTATGTTCTCCAAAGTGACGAAGGAGTAATATCAACAAATATACTGAAATGGAACATTTGGATAAATTTTTACTGATTTGGATATCTCTAGATATTTAGATGACCCCTGAGTTAAAAACATTTGTTCTATACTTACACATTAACTGTCTAGAAATAGAGAATAAAATTATGGCTAAGTATGCATTGAAAATACTCTTGTGAAAAACTGTAATAAGTTTGTTCATTTACTTAATAGGGTAGTCCTCAAATTATAACCAGAATTTTAGTTGCTAAGCAAGATGGCTGTCAAGTGATTCGTGCCCAATTTTAGTACCTATTTTGCCATTGGTTGGTAAGCGAATCATTGCAGTTAAGTAAATCATAAGATCATTAAGCTAATCTGGCTTGCCCCATTGCCTTTGCTTGTTGGAAGCCAGCAGAGAAGGTTGCAAATGGCAATCACATGACTCCAAGATGCTGCAATGTCATAAATGCATGCTGGTTGCCACGTGCCCAAATTCTGATCACATGCTCATGGGAATGCTGTGATGGTTATAAGTGCAAGAAACAGTTGTAAGTCACTTTTTTGAATGCCATTGTAACTTTAAACAGTCACCAAATGAATGGTTGTAAGTTGAGGCATTAGTAGGATGTTATGTATTCAGAGATTTATACAAATTCCCTATATATATATATATTCATATATTTAAAAACAATCAATAATAATTAATTTCTAAAATTAATATATTGGTTAAAATATATTTCCTTGATTCTCTCTTCCAGTAATATTCTCCTTTTGTCTACATTAAACAAATATAGTTCTTAATACTTTCAATAAATACCAAGTTGAGTATAAACATTTTTTAGTATTTGTACATATAATAATAACATCAATATATAACATCTTTTCTAATAAGCTTATGTTTCAATTGTATTTATAAAGGTCATCTTATTAGGTTGTTATATATCCTATTTTCAAGATTCTAATTGAAGCCTAATTTCCCCTCAGTATTCAAACCACTCTTATCAGTCATAGTTTTCTCAAAATTCATTACCTTTGAATATCCAAACTTTTCATTCAAATACACCGTCTCAATATTTTTACATTTCATATATTATAAAAGTATTATACTATTTATATATCTTATCCCTGTTACTATAGGCACCTTATGTCCAAGCTTTGTCTGTTCTTTTGACCATATTCAAACAAATATTTAATCATATAGTATACCATCTAATAATCTTACTATAGGGCCTCTTTATATCCAAACTTTTTTTTTAACCGTATTCAAATATTCCATCTCATAAGTTGAATTACATCTCTTAACTCCAACTCTAATCTTCTTCTTTTACTAGGTCACTTTCCAAATCAGTAAGTTTAGCTTGCCAGGTTGTATTTTTGTAAATGTTGTGGGGATAAAAAAGACAAATTGAGTAGAGTTTTCATTTTTTCTCTCCCACGCTTTAATGATTCTCCTGACAGCTCTTTAATCCATTTTATCAAATCTTCTTTTTTGTCCTCAAGTTTGTTTTGAAGTCCTGGAAGATAAAACGTCTTTTTTGTCTCCTTTGTTGTAGTAAAGTTTTACGGATTTTTCTTTGTTTGTATTAAGTTGTAGTTCTCTTCATTTGTACTTTTCATATTTAAGTCATTTTCCTCTAGTTTGTGTTCTATTGTCTGATTGGTTTGTTCATTTTTTGTCATCATTTTTGAGTGTTATTTAATTGTAAGTTTAAGTTAGAGATATGGTCATTTATGTTATCAAAGTTGTTTTTAATCTCATCATGATTTAAGACAATTGTCATTTGAATCTGTCGCAGCATGTATATATTTTCTCCTGGAATGTATTTGCGTTGTCTTGAGTCATTGTTCCTGCAGATCTTTGATGTTCCAGGCTGGGATCTTCAGGAGGGAGTGTTGAGTGTGATTTTCTATCACTTTTAGATAAATATATAACATCCATTTTATCTCTCCTCTCTAGGTAGTTTTTCACCAGTGTCATAGTCTCTTTAATTAGCTTTATCAAACCTGCCCGTTTTAAAATCCAAACAACCAAATCTTATGTAGTTCTTATCTTTATATATGGTTTTTATAATCCAATACATTTCCAATTGTCAAGGAGGCACCATTGAATACAGTATTTTGTAACAGTTCTTCTTTTCAGGGGTTTTATAATTATCAACCAGCCAAGATTCAGTCCAAAGTGTTTAACCACCTGAAAGTTTTCCAGTAACTTCCTCTTTAGAACATTAGCCAAAGGCCAGAGTTTTTCTTTCTCTGCAGACAGTTCTTAAACTTAAAAATGCAGCTCAGTGTGTTTATAATCCCAGAAGGTCAACAGAAACATATATAGTTTCACTCCGTGGTAGATATTTCAATGCTTTGTTCCCAGCTGTTTTTTGCTATTTGTGGGCATCTTGCCAGATTCTAAGTCAATGCAGCTATAGTTTTCTCTAATCTTCCACTAGGTGTCACTGTTCATTTTCCAACTTTTAAAGCAAAGAGTTATTTTTATTTCTCTTTTTTTATAATTTCATCAATACTTTTTCAGGTATGAAGTTTTAGCAATTTTCTTAATTTTCAAATTTATCCAGACTGTAGTATTTTATATTTTGTTCCCCATAAGAGTTTAATTCTCTGCTTCCATCTATGGGAGGGTGGGGGTATAGTCCCCTCCCTTCTCACTTTGGGAGGTTTTTTTGCTTCTTGGGGATCTTTTCCAGGAAATCAGATATAAAATAGGAGAGTCCAGTTTCAAGCATGCTGTTCACCGTTGTTCTGGTTAGTGCCTTTGGACTTCGGCTGCTAGTAGCTTGGGCTGGTCAGCGAGGTGTGGCCAGCCTTTCTCCTGTCAGGTTGGAGGATTCCCCAGATCGAGCGGAACCACCACCATCGTTCCACGATCATCGGGACACCTCTCATTCTTCATTGCCTCTCTGGGGTGACTTTAGACCCATTCAGGGTCCCCTGGCAGGACGAAATTAGCCGTGGGGTGCAGAGCTCTGCAACCCCACAGCCATGTGCTACAGCACAAAACCGGAAGTCCCCCCAAAACAATTTAATGGCACATAATCAATATGAAAAATGGCAAGGTAACATCTGTAATTCAATATTTGTTTCTATTCAGATATTACATTGTATCTTAAAGAGACATCAAGCAACATGGAAACATGCCCAAATATAGCAGAATCTAGTTGCTTACCTCTGTCAACTGTCTGCTGTGCAAAATGGCACATAACGAATCATTTTTCCTATGGAAAATTTAAAGGGCTATAAAATCAAAGTCATTTGCAATAGTGGCAAATATCTGTAATTCAGGTGTGGAATGAGGGTGAAAGTTTGTTCTCCGAGCTTGTGGGTTGGTTTCATTACCAAGCTAGGTAACATCTTCAGCAGAGTTTAGGGGATGTCAGTGTCAGTGTTCTGTTTATAAGGGCTTCAGGTGTGGGTGTGTCGAGTGAGGGTCTGTGGTGGGTCTTTTGATGAGCCAGGTATGAGTCATCAGTGAGTTTTGTGATGGGTCCCCTAAACTCTGCTGAAGATGTTACCTAGCCTGGTAACGAAACATTCAGAAACCAACCCACAAGCTCGGAGAACAAACCTTCACCCTCATCAAAGTCATTATACATATAGGAAATATAAACATGATGAATTAGATTGATATAGGATGAAGATTTATGAGTGTAGCAGCATTGCTTGCCTGAAGACATATTTCCAGTGGATGTGGAAAGTAAGCCTGACAGAGCACAACTATGTTGTCAGATACAGATCATTGTTTTACATGTATCAATTAGGAATGGAATGTAATTTCAGATTTCAGAGTTAAACTCTTTCTCCATTATCACTTTTTATCCTAATTTCTTCCTTTGGTTACATTTCTTCCATAGAAATGTTGAGACCTCGGCTAATTCTACCTGGAAGAAAAATAGTTGCTCAGATTAGAAGCACAGAGATACAGGTCATTATACTCAAGTTCACAATATCCTTCAAACTGGTGGGTTTACTACAAGTTGTAAATGTACATCACCTGGAGGTCCAGGGTCACATAACAAAAATCAGAGGCCAAATGAATTATACATTACTATCAGACTTCTTAGAATATGCATAGAGTTCTAATGATATCTCTAATTTTAGCTCACAGCTAAACAATCCTGTATTATTTAGTAAAACCAAGTATTTAGCAGTGGTGGGATTCAGCCGGTTCGCACCACTTTGGCAGAACTGGTAGCTAATTTTTTGTTGCCCAGGCCCACAATGGACTTCCGGATGCGGCATCCACACAGAGAACCGGTTGTTCACATATTTGAACCCCACCACTGGTATTTAGTAAATCACTCATTTTAAGATTCTATAAGTTTCATAGATCAAGGAAGATTATGGTTTCTCCAATCAACTTTGGCAACATCTATTGCTATATTTCATAGCACTCTTAATTAATACATAGATGGGTAAACATCGAATTTTATTTAATTATTGGCCTGCGCTACATTCTATGAAATTAGATTCATTGTATAATTTCACGCTGGGTGAAAAAGCATTTCCTACAAAGAAACCACAAAATCCCTGGTTAAGAGATGTTTTCAGAGTTATTTTTTAAAACAAAAAATAAAAAAAACAATTGAATTACATATGTAACTGTATGACAACTAACAAATGTTACTGAATTTGTTTTTAAAAGGAGAAAACTAATTGTTACATTAATTGATATTAATGTAATTAATTAAGGCTGACAAATGATCTAATTCTTCCACTTCCTGTACCATAAGCAGAAATCTTAGTTGTGGCAAGTGGAGCAGCATGAAGGAATAATGAAGCTGAAAAAAATGAGTCTGAGGGGGGGGGGAATAGAGATTTGTACCATTCATCATATATCATTTGCAATCATATGTTGATTGGATATTTTTTCCAAATTACTCAGTTTATTCTTGAAACAAATGGTGGGTTTGTCCACTCCATATTCTTAACAAACTTTTGGAAATTATGGCTCAAATTGTATTAGCATTATCAAGTACATGCTTATGCTACTCCAACTCCAGTCCCTCATGTTTTCATCTACTTAAGTATTCCTGTCTCTCCAAAAATTCAACTGAAACCAGATTAGAAACCAATTCATGATTGGAAATTTTCCTATTAACATTTTGTGTCCATGTGCTAAATGCATATTGGGCAAATTAAAGTCCAAGGATCATAAAGAACATGTCTATCAGGATCTCAGAATTGTGCCTTATCTGTAGAATAGAGACTTTATTGATTAAGTCATTTGTCCATATCAAATATATAAAACTGATACCCCCCAAAACAAAACAATAGATACAAGGAAAACAAAAAGACACATTCATAGTAAATCATCACCCTACAGTTAATCCCAAATCATATCTAAATATTCTGTCCTCTTTAAAATGACCTTTGAAATAAAAAGTGCAGTCTTATTAGCGATATGCCAGTTCACTCCCTGCAAAAAGCAAGACAAGTCCTGCCCTGTAGCAACGCCTGCCCTCAAAGTGAACTTTCCTCCAATGTCCAGATGATTGTACTCTGCTCTTGTTCAGAAGAGTTGTGGAGGCCAGTTCTTCACCCAGGCCTTTGGTGAGGGAGAGGGAGACCCATCGCTTCATTGTGCTTGTCATCATTTATCTTATCTTTTGTTAATTTGATTAAAATGTAATGGTAATTATTGTGAGTCACTATGAATTCAGTAGTATATGTTATTATTACTTTTATTGTTTTTTATAATAAGATTCCAAGTATACATCTTCCTGTAATGCATCATTATTTCCAAAGGCAATTCACACAATATCTTGTTAGGAAAATTATTAAAAGGAGAATAGCATTTCAAAATTTTAGCCATGAAAACCATGTTGAAAATCAGTAGGTTATTATTGATTAGTCTCCTGTTATATTGTGTCTTACATATCAAACATTATAATATTATGCTACTTCCTTTTTCTGTTTTTCATTTTACGATAGCTCTTTGTTCAGAGCTTTCTATGAAGTGAGGAACTGATTCTATTTAGCTCCACATGTAGGAGCCATCCTCATTCCTATTTGTTCCATTGCTAATAGGACATTTGGTGCCTAAACTCTTAGAGAAGAAGAAATAAGGTGATGGGGTAAGTAGTCAGAAGGACAAATGAAAAGACAAGAATTGCAGTCAGAATTAAGAATGGGCAAATACAGGTAGTCCTCAACTTACAACCGTCCATTTAGTGTCTGTTCAAAGTTACAACAACACTGAAAAATGTGAATTATGGCCATTTTTCACAGGTACGACCTTTGTAGCATCCCCATGATCAGGTGATCAAAATTCAGATGCTTGGCAACTGTTTCATATTTATGACCGTTGCTGTGTGCTGGGATAATGTGATCACCATTTGTGATCTTCACACTAGCAAAGTCAATGGGGAAACCAGATTCACTTAATAACCAGGTTAATAAGTTATCAACTGCAATGATTCACATCATTGCACGGTGGCAAGGAAGATAGTAAAATAGGGCAAAACTCACTTAACAAATGTCTCGCTTAACCACAGAAAGTTTGGGCTAAATCATGGTTGTAAGAGAACTATCTGTAGTAAAAAAAATTGAAACATGTACTGTATAAGCGGTTGCCATTTTCTTTAAAATTCAGTTGTTAGGATAGAGTGGAAGGATATATCTATAGTGTATAATTCACAGCAGGCACTACACTATTAAAGTGAAGGAAATTCATGAGTAGCTGGTTCTTGAATGTGAATCCCAGGGCTGTAAGCTAGACTGCAGAAGCAAAATACAATATACATCCCAGAAAAAGGCAGTTTGCCATAATCATGTAAAGCACATAATAAGTAGACCTATAATCAGTCAATCAGCCAACAAGCTAAAACAGTAATTTTACAAATTGTCACCAGACACAAAACACACAGAAAAGAAACTGAGAGTAATGTATAATTGCACCCTTTCTTCAGTACCAGCAAAGACTAGATTCCGGTAAGGTTTGCTAATAAGGAACAATCCGTAGAATGATAGCACTAAAAAGGAATACAAGATTATAATCAAACCTAATTCCCACTCACCCTTTCGTCCCCAAACACAGATAAAAACATACACTCACCAGAAAATTAAATGATATAGTCTCATAACTTTATCTTTGTTCTATGAACTGTGGACAAAAAGACAGAAACAATTTTTCTTCTTCTGATGATGATACTTTGAATCATAAATTAATGCATATAAAAATTCTTTCCCTCCATTACTTTTCCCATCCAAAGCTAGCATTTCTTCCATTAAACAAGTTCAAATCTTTGCATTTCTTTTTCCTACAGATTTACTTTTTAAGTCAGTTGATTTCTCTGTTTTTTCTCTAACAAATGTATGTACTACAGACTTTATGATTTTCTTTCTGAATCTGAAATTAAAGTATCATTCTTTCATGTCCCTACCATTTTAAAGCTCTTGAAAAACATTCAAATATCTAACAGCCAGCATACGCATCACTTCCTAACTGAAAGTGAAAGAACCTATAAGTGTAACACAAGGATGAACAACTTATCCTTCTCCACATGTGGCCTTTCAATGGCGTGCTAGAGTCCACACTTCAAAACTTAGTGAGCTAGGAACAACTAGGGGGATAATATTTGATTTTATTTTTCTACATTTCAATTTCATTGCACTTCAATAGAGTTAATATCAGTACTCTTTAGTTATATATTAATCATTTAATAACTACTGCTTTCCATCTCGTGAAAAATTATTTGGTGACAGATTTGGAAACCAAGATTTTGGGGAACTGCATGCAACTAAGGGACCTCCTACAGAGTTCATTGAAGTGGACAGCTATATTAAATTATTATTAATAATAATAATAATAAACCAGACAATTGAAAAAGAAAAAAGGGCATTGGAAGAATATTTGAAAGACAATGAAGATGATGCACTAACATTAGTGTATCATGGAACTTAGTGAGTACTGGAGAAACCAAACTGGCCTACAAGCAAACCAAATGAAGAATAGAGAAGAGATATAGCAAGGCAAAATATAGCAGACACTACAATATCTGTAGACAATAGATTAGAAGAGGAATAAATGGAGAAAACAAACGTAGTACTAACAGTTAAACAGCTTGGGAGCAATCCCAAATCATCTGGAGCATCACTTGAACACCATCGGCACTGACAAAATCACCATTAGAAAAAGGTCTCTTGGAACAGTTTACGGTCTGTGACAATACCTTTAACACCATCAAATAACATTTGCCTTGGGAAGGACTCAGTAGGTGTTTGAAAATGCCAGTCTAAACAACTGGTTGACTGTGTAACCAACCATAATAATTCACATATAAATTATTCATTCAGGATAATACTTAAGTATTTATTCCAGTAATAAAAAGCAGCAGGCAAGCTACTTTCTCAGAGTGGTATGATTTCCTTCTTCTTAGAATGTAAATGAATTTCAGATTCTGATTCATTTCTGTTGAAACACAGAATAAAATAAAACTGACAGATTCATTCTGGGCATCTACTCTGGGCTCCCTCGTTGCCAAATCATGGTTACTGCAAAAGCTATTCCTTCCCCTCTTGAATGAATGCCATAGATCTGTTCCAAAAAGAACAACCACACTGACCACATAGAGGGGGTGGTAGAATATTTAGCAAGTCTGATAGCTTAGTGTGCACATGTATACATTTAAAATGGTGCATTCATGAACTGAAAACAAAATCTAGGATTTTAGATGATGGAAATAAAAACAACCTCTTAGAAAGAGTTGAAATGAAATATTTCAGTGAAATGTACTTCTTTTCAAAATTCCATCCACCCTACACCACCCATTCCAGCTTTATGATTTTTTTAATCCCCAAATCAGAGTTGTCTTTTGTGTCCATTATAGTTAGGTCAGAGGTAGGGAACATGGTACATGCCTATGGGAATATCCCTTGATTTACACCAGACATGTCAAACTCACGACATCACGTGACGTCACGAGACGTATCGGGACAGTTTTGCCATTGCCGGCAATGACGCGTCCGGCCCACGGGCCAGCAGTTTGACACTCCTGATTTACACCAAGCTCTTTGTTCCATCTTGATTTACATTTAAAAAGAGTAATTTAAAGAAATGAAGTTGAATTTTGCACACTGTAAAACAAAACCAGGACATTATCATCATATCTAATGCTAATGGTTGCAGCCTGCTGTGTTGATGGCAATGGGCTCACATGCCCCTCCCCCCAAAGGAAGAGCATAAGATGCAAGGATAATAGGCTACAATTGATTGTTGTTGTTGTGTTTCTGGATCATAAGAACAAATCATTCACACTAATGAAATAAAACTGGACTATTCACTGTAAATACTAATAATGAAGCTAAAATGTTTCAGACATACGAGACATTGGAGACAACCCTGATGCTGCAAATTGAAGGGAATCTAAAAAGTGACAAAGAGAAGACAAATGTGTACCATAACTGTTGACACAAAGTACTCAAACAAGTGGTACTGACTGGCAATCTGACAAAATTATGTAGATTACCTCATAAGGAATAGGAAAATTAAATAACTGAAATACAACAATTATGATTTTTTCCAAATAAATGGACTTTTCTATGAAAATCAAGATGAATTTCCACAGGATGGGATGAACACGTGTATCTTAAATAGGACAGCCCTGTATCCAACTTCATGGGGCATAACTCTCTATTTGAAATGCCATTCTCTGGAGAGGTTCTGAGGAGAGGTTCTGTATATGAGGATTATCATGTCTGAGTCTGCTTTAATGATAAAGCACATGAAAAAGAAACACATATATGATCTTAGCCAAAAGGCAAGAACAGGGCTGTCAAACTGCCGGCCCGCGGGCCTGATGCATCATAGCGAAACTGCACCCACCCCAATGGCAAAAAAGTCACAATACGTTGCGACATGTCACGTGATATTGCGAGTTTGACACCCCTGGGCAAGAAGAAAGGAAACTAGAAGTTTTAAATGCACCAACAGAAGACTGAACAGGGGTTTTAAATCATACAGTGCTATGGGAATTTTTTATAGTTGTATTATAATAATTCTTTTTATATTTCATATGCAATTATGAATAATTCATATGCTTATGAGTTATTATATGCACATTTTAGAAAATATGTGTCTCTTTTTGGTGATGCCTTCTTTTTTAACATACAAAAGTCACCACCCTAACATTAGATGGCAATAAAGGATATAAGAAAGAACACATAGGGAAAGGAAAGCTAATTCCCATAACCCAGTTTTGCTTCATCACTTTGCAACTAAAAATAATACATTTGTTATCACCACAGAGGTAGCAACCGTTATCTTCACCAACAGCAAAGCTACTTTTTCATTGCCATTTTCTTTGTTTCAATTACTGTCAATACTAGTATCTTTTCTATCTCATTTACAATAATATAGTTTGATACTAATCTCATTTTTGTCCTGTATGTCCATTATTTCATCTTTGCCTCCTTGAACTTCTTCCCCTCCTTTTCCATTATCTCTTTAAGCTGTTCATTTGTATTGTAACTCAGCTATTAACCATTGCTCTGTCATCAACTTTGCCATTTTTATTATTACTTTTATTATTTTATTTAGGTATTATTTATTTTATTATAACATTTATGTCTATATAATGGCTACTCTGGCAATTCTAGGCAGCTTTTATTTGAAATGACTTTATATAATGTTTTCAAATATCTGACTTTTGATCTTCACATCCATTTAAAATTATGACTAAACATATATAAAATTTGAAAGAAGATTTAAAGCTCTGTGTATGAGGTAAATAAACATAATGTTAGAATATTTTGTAGTAGATTTCTGTCTGATTTTTTTTTTTACCTAATTGTTTCTTCTAATTTGGTTTTGTTATGTCTGTGCTTTTTATACCTTGTTATGCTGGCCTTCTGAAGATATCTGGAAGCCTGGAAGAAAGTAGTATGGAAAGGGGAAATCTTTAATTTTTGTTAGGGTGTATAACTATCTATTGGATTCATAATGTCTTTTGGTTCATGTTACTATTATAGATTTGTTAGCCTTCAAAATACAGCAATGAACTGGGTGTAAGTAAGCCTATAGATTCTCCATTAACATCATTGTTAACATGGGTCAAAATAATACTTGAAAACCAGATGGCTTGAATGATAATTTTATTTTCTGCCTAAAATCATTTATTTATCCTTTTCTCAGAATTACCAAATTATTCTTTCTGATCCCCTGACTTGTTCTGTCTGTCTGTTGTAACTGATAAGGCCTTTACTAAACTGAATAAGTAAATGTTTCATATGGATTCCAGATGTTTGATACATATTTTAGAAGAAGAGGTGAGAGTTTCAGGACATAAATAACTATCAATATCACATTCCAATATGCAAAGCATTAACAAACTTGAAAAGAGTGTGGACTAATATCCCTAGACATTAAAAACACAGACAGTATAGAAAAATAGATTCTTCCCACACCTGTCCTTTTCTTTGCCAGTGATTATCCAGATGAGCAAAATATAGAATTTGGGTTTGAGATGGAAACATTTTTAACTTTTTCTTTTGTTTGTACAAATATATCACATCGAAGTTTCACCTGCAACATGTGTTTCCACTGCTGTCCTTGTTTCTTCATTTTGAGGAGAGAGGGAGAAGGGAGGGAGGGAGGGAGGGAGGGAGGGAGGGAGGAAGGAAGGAAGGAAGGAAGGAAGGAAGGAAGGAAGGAAGGAAGGAAGGAAGGAAGGAAGGAAGGAAGGAAGGAAGGAAGGAAGTTTGTATCTACCCATTCATTAAGATTCCACTTTAAAGGAGGAGCCACTTTAAAAATGTACCTACAGTTAGTGTTTTATATGGCTTCTATTTTTAAAGTGATGCTTCTCTCTTTATATTATAAGTTGTATTTTTGTGCATATACAGTATAACAGTGGTGGGGGGAGAGAGAGAGAGAGAATGTTTAGATGAATGAAAAAGAGGGGAATAGAATACCCTCTTTATAATTTCACTAAATTTCATTTTTGATGTGTGCCATTGTGCCCACAGTAAAAAATGACAATAAAGGTTATCTTATCTAATACCCAATTGAATGTACACTAAAATATACTGTATAGTTAGAATAAACCTATTGAAATTAAGGTAGAGTGGGAAAGTCCAAAATGTTTGTTCAGTAAATTTAATAGGTTTGCTCTGAATACAATTAAAGTCTAGAGGCAAAGCATAAGATAATTTGATGAAAATGCAATTCAGAGGCTGCAACAATATTGACATATAGATGTATATTCAGGGAATATAATTTTCTTCAATGTGACGAATGCAGATCTTCCTGTGAGAAAATGTGTGTCCAGTTTCTTCAAAGCAATGCCTTACAGATCCTTGCCATCTGAAATCCAAATCTATCTCTTTTCCCATCTTTCTCTTTTAATTTTTGGATGGCTCAGTGGTTAAGGACACTGAGCTTGTCAGCTGGAAAGCTGACAGCCTGGGTTCAAAACTCAAATGTTATGCAATGGGGTGAGCTCCCGTTATTTGCCTCAGCTCCTGCCCACCTAGCAGTTCAAAAGCATGAAAGTGAGAGTGGATAAATAGGTACCACTTCAGTAGAAAGGTAACAGCATTTTGTGCACTTCAGTGTATAGTCATGCTGGCCTCAAGCATCCGAAGTATCTTCGAACAACACTGGCTTCTTCAGCTAAGAAATAGAGATAAGCACCGCCCCCTAGAGTCCAAAACAACTGGACAGGGGAAACCTTTACCTTTATACAAGTTTTAATCTAAAGTATGTTTCATGGTGCATTTCCATACATTTCTTGAGCTGCAAAAAATGTTTTCCAATTAGTATATTTGTATTTTAAGTGAAGAATAGATAATTCACTAAAAATTAAGACCCATACAATTAATTCTTCAGCATTAGGACATTTTTCACAACTTCATCCCCAGCTAACATCCTCAATTCAGATGTTACACAAATAGAATATAAATTCACAAATAATCAATTAAAATAAGGTAAAGCATTACTGAAGTTCACATAAAATAATATACAATCATATATTTCTCTATCTCTTTCCCCATTGTTAGTGTAATTTCTATCAAAACACACAAATTAATCTATTTGTTCAAGGTGTTTTCCATTTATTTTTAATTTATAATTACTGATTTCTTATACCCTGTCAAATATAATTTTCAGATCTTTACAATTAATTACACCTCATTGAATCATAAAATCTGTCAATGAGATATATGTAAAGAGTTGAATAAATATAATGTTGCTATTTAGATATAACAGAAAAATAGTAAAATCTTACCAGAATGTGGAAATACCAAAAATGAGAACAAATTAATCAGGGACCTGGAAATTTAAAAATTAAAGATCTATTAAACTCAATAGTACATGCCTATTGTTATGTGAGATAAATTACTATAAGCAAATCAGCGAAACTCTAATTTTACATGGATTACCTCCTTAGTATTTTCTGTATAAAAATATGTTTATATTCCCAAGTACTTTTTCTTCCTGCTGGAGTTGCAAGGCAATATCATTAATTACCAGTTGCCTCTCTTTCTCTCTTCAGGATGGTGCTCTTAAATCCAGTCTGTCTGGGTTTGGCAACACTGTTCAAAAGCTATCCTTTCTACTACAAATTTGTCTAACAGTATGGGAAAAAATTGCCATTGCCTTCTTCCAGATGTTTTCTTTAACTCTGCAGTCTTATCTGCAGTGCTGGCATACCTGGTGGTATCCTACCAGAGAATTGATTAGGTCTGTTCCTGCTTAGCTGCTAAATCCTGGCAAAATCAACTAGAACAATACTTGTACCCAATGTTGCCCATACTAGATGGATAGAAGATTTTTTTTTCAAATATTATAATTGTATGCAAGTAAATAAGTATTGAAATTGAAATCTTATTTCTTGAACCAGATCTGTATTAGTACAAACAGGCACTTTGAGGGGTCCTTGGTGTTCTCTAAATTTGGTTGTTTTCTTGCAGCCGTTTCATTATCCAAGCTAGGTAACATCATCAATGCTAGTGATGAAACAGGAATGTTAGGATTTAAAATCATATTCCTGTTACCCGGAGATCAAAGATTCATCTGCTCTCTGCTGCAGTTGGCAAGAAAATGTTATCATTATTCTAGAAGTACAGTGCAAAAACTGTATTGCTACTATAGTTAAAGGCAAAAGAGCTGCCTTTTGTCCCCTTTCATAAACTGGAGAAATTGTACATTATTTATTTCCGCACTAGAGATGGAAAAGGCAAGTTGCATCACAGTGGATGCAGTCTACTCAAATTTGTAGAGTTTAGAGGTTCAGGAAAAACAATAAGCCTACAGCATGGCCTTGAAGGACAGTGGAAAGGATCTAGGACAACTCATCATGCCCAACTGACCATAGCCATCTCACCACAGCCATCTTGCCACAGCCAACTTACCATGGCCATGTCGCTGAAGCCAACCCAGTGTGGCCATCTTGCTGTGGCCATCTCCCCATGACCAACTTGCCACGGGGCAACTCGCCATGGGACAATCCATGCGGGATAACTCAACATGATAAAAGTTATCTGCCACTGTTTCTTCTACATTATTTCCATTTTTGACATGGCAAGTTGGCAACAATTACATGGCTGTGGCACGTTGTCCCATTCCACAGTAGAAACAGTTACCAAGACAACAATCAGAGAAATACTTAAGCACATTTCAAGAAATGGACTTGAGAAAACATTTTAGATAGGCCTGTATCTAATTCACACCAAAATAAAGAAAGGAAGGAGGAAATGACATTTAGACTTAGAAGATTCTGTTACTATAGCTGTTCTGATAAATGTAGTTTTAGCTCTATGTGGCATTGGTTTCTTAGTCTGGTATACACTGTAGTGTTATTTCTAATATAACCTATAGCAATACTGGCTAGGGAATTCTGGGAGTTGAAGTGCAAACATCTTAACATTGCCGAGATTGAGAAACACTGTCCTATAGGGCTGACCATAATTGCCAAAGCCATTCTGCCAGTGCCCAGCATATGTTGTTGGAGGTGGTTGGCTTAGTCATATAAAGCCAGCCCTGCATAACTGCTTAATCCTAAACTGACAGAATTTGAGACAAACAATGGGAAATATTTCATTTGCATTCTGTTGTTCCTAAAACCAATGCAAAGATTTCTAATGCAATATGTTGTTATAAATTGCATTGTAGTAAAAACATAACACAATAAAATTAAAATATTGGTCTAGCTAGTTCAGGTTTTGTGTATACTATTATGGCTGCCAAAGATCAGAATCATGCAGGAAAAGATTTTCCCTGTGACATTCTGTGGAAGTTAAAGTTGGATAGAAAAATTACTGACATTTTCAAACTTTGGTTTTGAAGACTTCTGAGAATATAATGGATAGTTATAAACAAATGAACAAATGAATCAACCCAGAAACTTCTTGAGGTACAAGTGACCAGGCTTAAATTATCATATTAAAGTAACTATGTGACTATCTAGCTGTCTGAAGAAGCCTATAAGGTTAGAAAAGGTGGAAAGAAAGGAAGAGGACAACCAGTGGAAAGGTGGATGGACTCAGCCAGAGGAGCAATGGGTATACTCCTGGAAGTTCTGAAAGACCAGGTTTGGAACAGATCCTTATGGAGAAAATCAATATGGTCACTAAGAATTTATATGTACTTGGTGGCACATAATCAAGCAATCAACGTGGCATCCACTTTCCATCAGGTTAGCAGGTCATTCCCAATCCCTAAATTGGGACCTTTTGCATGCGCTGTTAAAGCCTGCCCCAACTATTCCCAAGCATTTTAAATAAGTTTTTAAACAATGTTTTAATGGGTATGTTGGATGACAAGAATGCATCAACAATATTGAGAGTATTGCTTTTAAAAAAAAATGAATAATGAATGTGGTATCTTAGATGCATGACATATTTTTGTTTTAGAATCTACACAATTTTTCTTCATCTGTGCAGCTTTTAATATATGTAAAAGAACTGTGGTATGTGCCAACTTTGGTCAATATCCTGAGATAGCTCTAGGCTTGAAAAACATAACATCAAAGAAAAACAATTACAGATAAAAAAAAGAACATCAAAGAAAGACAACTACAAACAAAGTAGCAGAGTCACACAGAGAAAAGAAAAACATGGCAATTTGGAGTGGAGTTGATTGATAGCAACCAAAACATCTAAGGAATCCAATGGATGTACAGTGGTACTTTTGTATTTGACTGCTTCAAAACTCGTCAAATTTGGTACTTGACACATTTATCAAGTTGACCACACAAAATGTTGTCCCAGTATTCATCTTTGTTTGTTACTCGATGTGCTGCAAAAGGAAGTGAAGACAGCAGATAGGAAGTCAGCCATGCTGAGAAGGTTGCTGATATAGGAAAAGGGACAGATAGGAAGTCCTTCCTGGTCGAAACATAGGGTCATGTGGTAGGTCACATGAGTTTTTTGCTACTTGTCCTTTTTAGTACTGCCATGCCTCCCAATTAAGCATGAGTGCCAAGGTATCACTGTATAATGTTATTACTTCAAGAATCTGAATTGTGAGCAGTTGGTTTGTTCTCTAGTTTTATGAATATACTTAATTGCAGTAAGTTTAGTTTGTGAATTTTTAAATAAAGAAACAACAAAGACAATCTACTGTGGGTTTCAGTGATTATCAGTCCTAAAGAAAGCAAATGTTCTGGTTTGAATCCAGAACTGTTTGTCCCCTGGGAAGCACAGAAAGCACTTTTATCACTTGTTTGCATCCAGATATCATTAATATTTTTTTTAAGTTTCCCTGTAAATAGAACTGTGAACTATGGTTGAAATTTTATGCTCCAGCAATCATCCATTCTTTATTCCTGACAAGCATTTTTTTAAATTCTTGAACCAACATTTCCTCATTGGCAAATTTATTGGAGAATTGCTGTACAGGCAATATCAAATTGCCTGTACACCTTGTCAACTTGACAGAACATGTCTCTGTGGAAAGCATTTGAGGTTTCTAAAATCAGATTTCCTGAAAGAACAGAGAAGTATTCTCCTCTTATCTCCACTCAATTCAAGGGTCAATTAATAGGTTAGAATGCCCTTTTCTTATAAAACATATCCTGCTCATATGTAGCATAGCACTATATCGTACAAAAATTAGGTCCTCATCCTGACCTATCTTTGAATAAACAAATCAATTCAATTTATGAACATAATGTCTGTTCAGATATTACACAAAAGTAAAATTTGTTTTAGTCATGATTTCTTGAACAAGTCATGGGTTCTTGAATAATAATTCTAGTGGCAACCAAAAAAAGAAATATATAATAATAATAATAATAATAATAATAATAATAATAATAATAATAATAATAATAATAATAATAATAATAATAATAATAATAATAATAATAATAAAGTTGGAAGGGACCTTGGAGGTCATCTAGTCCAATCCCCTGCTCAGGCAGGAAACCCTATACCATTTCAGAAAAATGGCTGTCCAGTCTCTTCTTAAAAACTTCCAGTGTTGGAGCATTCACCGCTTCTGGAGGCAGGTTGTTCCACTGGTTAATTGTTCTAACTGTCAGGAAGTTTCTCCTTAGTTCTAGGTTGCTTCTCTCCTTGATTAGTTTCCATCCGTTGCTTCTTGTCCTGCCTTCAGGCACCTTGGAAAATAGCTTGACTCCCTCTTCTTTGTGGCAGCCCCTGAGATATTGGAACACTGCTATCATGTCCCCCCTCATCCTTCTCTTCATTAAACTAGACATACCCAATTCCAGCAACCGTTCCTTATATGTTTTAGCCTCCAGTCCCCTAATCATCTTTGTTGCTCTTCTCTGTACTCTTTCTAGAGTCTCAACGTCTTTTTTACATCGTGGTGACCAAAACTGGATGCAGTATTCCAAGTGTGGCCTTACGAAGGCATTGTAAAGTGGTATTAATACTTCACGTGATCTTGATTCTATCCCTCTGTTAATGCAGCCTAGCACTGTGTTGGCCTTTTTGGCAGCTGCAGCACACTGCTGGCTCATATTTAAGTGATTGTCCACTAGACTCCGAGGTCCCTCTCAGAGTTACTGCTATTGAGCAAGGTACCCCCTATACTATACCTGTACATTTGGTTTTTCTTGCCTAAATGTAGAACCTTGCTTTTTTCACCATTGAATTTCATTTTGTTAGATAGTGCCCAGTGTTCAAGTCTGTCCAGATCCTCCTGTATCTTAAGCCTATCTTCTGGAGTGTTGGCTATTCCTGCCAGCTTGGTGTCGTCTGCAAATTTGATGAGTTCCCCATCTATCCCCTTATCCAAATCATTGATGAAGATGTTGAAGAGCACTGGGCCCAGAACAGAGCCCTGGGGCATCCCACTACACACTTTCCTCCATGTAGATGCGGTTCCATTGAGGACCACATGCTGAGTTCGGCCAGTCAGCCAGCTACGGATCCATCTGGTGGTGATGCTGTCTAACCCACATTTTTCTATCTTATCAAGTAGTAGGTTGTGATCTACTTTATCAAAAGCCTTACTGAAGTCCAAGTAAATTATATCCACAGCATTCCTCTGATCCACTAATTTTGCCACTTGGTCAAAAAATGCAATAAGATTTGTCTGGCATGATCTGTTTTTGACAAACCCATGTTGGCTTTTAGTAATGACTTTGTTTGCCTCTAGGTGTTCGCTGATTCATTGTTTGATTATCTTTTCCAGAATCTTCCCAGGTATTGAGGTCAGGCTGATAGGTCTGTAGTTTCCTGGGTCCATTTTTTTTCCTTTTTTGAAGATGGGAACTATATCAGCTCTTTTCCAGTCCTCCAGTAGTTCCCCAGTGCTCCAAGATCTTTGAAAAATATAGTTCAATGGTTCTGAGATCACATCTGCCAGTTCCTTGAGAACCCTGGGGTGTAATCCATCTGGTCCTGGTATACTTCATCACGCTCCATAAACAAGCCAGCTACCAAGTCAACACATTTTTTGGTCTAGTTAGTACTGTCTTCACTTTCAGACAAGTCATTTTCTGGCCCAGCAGTATGTCAAGTAAACTTCTCTACATGAAGCATGAAGGCGTACCATACCATCTTGTCCTTCAGTGAGTAGGACAAGTGAGTAAATATATGAGCCAATATTGGAGTTTGAGGAAAGTGCAGAAGACAGTGGAATAAAACCCTTGACCAACATAACAACAAAACTGATAACGAAATACAGTATGAGAAAGTCTTTAGCTCTCTTCAATATTGTCTTTCTATGTTCAGCTAAAACCAGGAGAGACAAGGAATTCTACTAATGTAATGAATATGCAGGGGCACGAAGGTTCAGTGGTTAAATATGCTGACCTTATAAGCTGGAAAGTTTACAGCCCAGGTTTGAGACTCAAGCTCCACATAGCAGGATGAGCTCCTGTTACTTGCCTCAACTCCTGCTCACCTAGCAGTTTGAAAGTATGGAAATGCAAGTAGATTAATAGGTACCACTTTGATGGGAAGTTAACAGCATTCTGTGCACCTTTGGGGTGTAGCCATGCTGGCCACATGACCACAAAAATTGTCTTCGGATAAAGCTAGCTCCCTTGGACAAGAAACAGAGATGACCACTGTGCCCTAGAGTTGGACATGACTGATAGGGAAAACTTTAGCTTTACCTAATGAATATGCATTGTCAACACATGCAGTGCAGTAGGAACAATGACACTTCTCTATGAAGTAGAACCCTCCAGTAGTGTCGTAGCTCATGTAGAAACAATTGAATATAAAGATAGGCTTCTCAGTGCAGCCAGTGTAGTTTTCTTATGTCCCTAGCTTATTTATTTAGTTATTATTATATAATAGTTTATGTAACAGATTTTCTTGCCAATGCCAGAGGTGATAGATGTTCCCAAGATATAAGATTTTCATTCCATTAAATATATACTATTTTTAAAAAGCTGGCCAATTTTTTAACAGTTGTATGACTAAGTGTGACCACATATTGCTGCATGCATGATTAGAACAAATAATACCCTTTATCCCTGGGAAAAATTAACAGTCAGGGAATATCAATATATATTTATATTTGGAAAGCACACCTTGAAATACCATGCATACCCATAATTGATCCAGACTCAAAGGCAACAATACAAGCCAAAACTCTAGTATTCATGTGTTATAGTTCACAGAAATCATGGGAACCAATTCCTGCATACAATTTAATGCAATTGAAGACTTACTAGATTTACCAGAAGACTAGGGCATGAGTGACTGTCTGAAGGACAGTCTGATCTTGGAAAGAGTATAACTGGTACATTACATGCAGCCAGCATAAGCCTTCCTAGCCACAGCTGTCCCTGCTCATTGAGCAGAAAATGTTAATCCAGGAAGACTTCCTAAATTGCATACCATCCTTGAAGGGGGAATTGCAACTACATCCAAGGTCAAAGCTGGACTATCCCAAGATCCCAAGAACATTTTGTCCTCTGAGGTTTGCCAGTTTTCACTCTTTTAGCCTTCTATAAGGCTTTGAAGACCTGGTTTATCCCTTTTCCATTGTGAGATTAGATACTTACACATTGGAAGATGGATTTGTTGCCATGTTTTTGTTGTTTTTTTATCATTTTAATTGGTTTAGTTTTATAAATTCAATATGATTTTATAGATAATATAATCTTTGATTGGGAATCATCTTCAGTTTGTTAAAAGGTGGGCAGCTTTATAAATCAGCTATATAAATGTTCTAAATAAGTAATAAATATAGCATTCTAAACACACACAGCTACTTAGTATTTGTAGGATTGAATCAGAGAGTTCCTCTCCATTCATTGTTACTATTTCAATGCACTTTACATGGAATTACCCTTGAAAACTATCTGGAAATTGCAACTGGTGCAAAATGCAGTGCTAACCAGTACAAGGGAAAAAATATCATAAGATGTCTTTACTGAAATATCTTAGCAGGCACAGTTTAATATACAGTGTGTACAAATAGCATTGATGAAATCCTTACTAATATCTGAATTCAAACTCTCTTACAAATTATTCATGGCATTCCACAGCACTTTATGGAGCATATTTTTGAATAACCTTTGGATATAAAAATTTACTTTCCATAGTATGCTCAGTTAAATCTTTATTATGTTCAGGAAGTGATATACTCTTTTTTTTTTTAGGATTAGGAAGAATTTAGTAAATAATTTAACATACACTGCCCAATTATGGGCTTAAGTGATATAGTCCAGAATATTATGCCTACACACTCAAACTCACATGTGCACACATTCCGCATAACAGATGGAATAAATCAATCAAACAACATTCCACCACACCAGAAAGGTCCTGTGATTCTTCCCAAGGAGTCTTACAAGACAAGTTCTTTCCTCCTTATGCCGTTTTGGCAGCAATATAATCAGATCACTTCCTAGTTTAACTTGTGCGTAAACAGTGACCCTATTTATACTTCCCAGCAATCTTTCCTCTTAGCAGCAGGATTACTAATTGCTGGTTTACAACTCTTTCCACCCTGAAGCAGTAGGACCAGTGGAATTTGGCTTTCCTCCAGATTTCATCTTGCAAGAGACAGACATTTCCAGTTCTGCTCCACCCTTGCTGAAGTGAACCTGACGGAAGAGACACATTTTTCTGCAAAGGCACACACAGACCTTTGTTTATACAGCTTGATTGTTGACAGCACGCTCACATAAGAATGGAAGTTCAGAGAGTGACCTGGCTCTCTCATCTCACTTTGTGTTTATATGAAAAGAGATGGATGGATTTATTTATGCAGGCCAAGCTTTAAAATTATGTGCAGTTTTCACCAAGAAATTGTTTATTAAATGTCTGAATTAAGCCAGAGTGACTATATACAGATAAATGCCATATTTTGGGAAGCTGACATGCCAGATGTTATACATGTCCACTTCCTGAAGGTTGCACTTGAGCTCTGGAGTGCAATAGGAAACAAATAAGTTTGGCTACCTGATTGCAAGAGATGGATGGTGATGTTCCCACAAACTCAACATAAAATAATTTGAAAATGGATAGGGATCTTCCACAGAGGAATCTGGAAACATTTTCCCAAATCAGCCACATTGACCCCATTTAATGTAATGAACCAAAGTCAGTCAATTACATTGATCATGGGCAGATTTAAGAGACCATTACAAAATGCATTACAAAAATGAAGCAGGATGATATTGCATAATAGAAGTCTGAAGTTCTTCATTTTCAATTTTAATTCAAGCTGAAGAAAAAAATCAAGAGGTTTTCACTAGATATTTCTTCTTTATAAGCCTTCAAAGTATTTCAATGACATCCTACTTATGAACACTATTTGTTGATGAGATTAGCAAAAATAAATTTGGAGGAAAAGCATCAGACAAAAAAAAAGCTAAAGCCACATTCCATGAGTTTCATCACCTCATTATTGAAAGCTACACTGATTACACAAATTCATTTTCTCTATGTGCACAAAGATTCTATATACATATAAGTTGTATGTGCTTAGATGTTATTTTTTAGAAAAACCAGTTCATCTATCATGTGCTAAGCAAATACAGGCATATACAACCAGTGCATATTTAGTTCCACAGAGAGCTACCACTTGGTCTATAACATACTAAGAAATCCTAAAGTATGCTAATTTTTCAAGTATTTGGTTGTCAGAATGCCAGAAAAGTGATAGTTTTTACATATTAAATTGTACAAATAAAAATTGTAATCCCAATTAGATTTTCATGGCAAAGTGGATTCTTCCAGAATTGCAATAATAGGAATTTTATTCCATCAGTATATTTCATATATCCCAAAACTGAAAACCTCTATTGACCTACACATACACACACTACTAATATAATATACATATACACTACTGCCACTGACCTACACATACATACACTACTGCCACTGCATAAGCTGGGCTCTTTGCTAGGGAATTAATTTAGAAGATGACATTTATATCTGTAAATCTTCATTTACAACTAACATGGTAAAATTCTATTTGTGGATAGCACTTAAAAACTGACAGAGACAGGTGGTGGCTAATAGCATTCTGGTGATGTATTTTAATAGGAACTAAGATGATTCAAGAAGGAAGACATAGGTGATACTTTAAGCTCATTGGTTTTTTTCCACACTAACTAGCAGGAGCCAGCAAATTAAGAATTTATTTGTTGGAAGGAACTAGTGTCATGGTTCCGACTAATGAAACCAAATAAAGCAGAACTCCAAGGCTTGAACTTTCCTCAAAGCACATGTTTATTGGATAATGTCCAGTAATGTCGGCACAGTCAAAAATGAAACCAACTCTAGAGATTCAATGTAACATTTCCCTTTCTTCTATTATGCAATAAATCATGCTACCCAATGAAAGTAATTGGTGGGCTCTGCAACTCGTCTTTGCTCCTCCTTCCAGCACCTATGGGAATGACTTTGATTCCCATGGGACCACTCCGTGTTTAGTCTAGTTATTTTCATTTTCTTTCCCCTTCTCCCCCCCAACCTATGTGACAATTTAGAATGACAAAGATGGCTTCAGCCAGGCTCATTTCAGAAGTTGACAACTAGTCTGTTCTGCTAAGTCTTAAAAGGAGACAGCAGGCTGTCTTCTGTTTCTGCAAGAAATTTACTGGTCCTTTGAGCTCTGCTACATCTGATGAGTAACATGAATCTGTTAGTGTGTAACACAGGGGCTTTTTACCAAGTGCTTTTCCTTACTGAGACCTATACCAATTTTATACAGAACTATCACTCTGCCATTGTTGACACAATACATAGCCTATTCTCATTATTCTTATATGACCACAATAGTTGAATAACACTAGAAGATAATGATAAATCATTAATGAGAAAATGACGTATGAAACATTATCTTATTCATAGTCTGTAATAAGTGTAATTGTGTAAATACACATATATTTATAAGATATTTACTTATAGTCCAAGACCAATATTTAAAATAAGGTATACCACATATCAGATTAAAAAAAAGATATTTAGAAAAATAAATAAGGGTTGAATCTGTTTCACATGTACAAGTAGAGTACCTTTTATACAATAAACGAAGGACAGAATTTATAACAATTGTTAGAAATCTTAATTGCTTCTCTGAGCAGAAGTCTATTCTTTTTCTCCTACTTCAGCTATTTTCAATAAGGTTGCTAAATAATCCTGATGTAAAAAACCCAATTGATGCCTCCTTTATATTATAAATTGCTTCAGATTTTCAGTGTAAATGTTATTTTTTGTTATTTTATATTGTCTTAATATATTTCATGTGTGGAAATATCTTTACACATATCCATATAACATATCATCCCAGGAAATCATTCTATATCTTCCTTCCTGAAAAACCAAACCCTGGGTAAATACTAAAATTGCTGAAACTTCTCAGTGTTCAAATAACATGCAAAGAGAAGTACAATTGTCTACATGGCTTATTTTTGATAAGAGAAAAATGGTTTCCTGTCCAATTACAACCCTTGTTTTCATAACAGCAGATACTGTGAAAGAATTCTGGAATATATTATACATGTGATTCAAAATAATCTGAAGTATATTCCAGAATAAAGAGAAGTCAGGTTGCTTCAAGCAAAGCTTTAAGACTTTTCTAAAGGGTTACTTTAATCTTATAACATATATTTATCAATACTTCCCTACCTACTAGCACTCTGGAGCAGAAATGACAGCAACAGTAATTGAAGTGTGAGTCATAGGATATATGGTAGCTGAGATATCTCTACCAGAAGTCGAAAGCAAGAATTTGTTTTAAGGGCGAGATAGAGAAGAGAGAGAAAGAGAAAATTGTGTAGGGTTTTTTTTGGTTTTGTTTGTTTGTTTTTGTCTCTGGACTAGTATTTGTCTACCTATAAACATTTATATTGGTGCATTGTAACCAGAGTTACCAAGGGTCTGACTTTCTAAAATTACCTTTAATACTATTAACAATTGGTTGCTCTGAACAGAATTTAATCATTTTTAAAAAATCTAGGTGGATGACACAAAAGCATGGTGTTTTCTTCTGGCTGTACACCATACTCAGTATATATTATATCTCAATGCACTTATTTCTGATTGACAATATCAATTGTTACAGAAAGACAAATATAAGTCCAGAGACAAAATAAAACAAATCTCTCTCATCATCTCTCTTTTTATCTCTTCTCTTTCCCTCTTTAAAAAAAATGAATAGTTTGGCTATTGACCTAGCAATATAAAGTGATTTTTACTATAAACAGAATTACAGAATAACAGAGTTGAAAGGGATTGTTCTAACTGTCAGGAAATTTCTCCTTAGTTCTAGGTTGCTTCTCTCCTTGATTGGTTTCCATCCGTTGCTTCTTGTCCTGCCTTCAGGCGCTTTGGAGAATAGCTTGACTCCCTCTTCTTTGTGGCAACCCCTGAGATATTGGAACACTGCTATTGTTCTGTTCTTGCACAGAAGACATCGAGACGAGGCTGGTTCACAACAAGGATCTCTTTATAGAAACACAGTCACAGACAGAAGCAAGAACACAATGGCCACTGGCCTTTTATATCCCCTTGCAAGGGGATGCACATCCACTCATTGCAGGCCGTTCTCCCACCTCGCGCATGCCTGTGAGGCCGGAGACAGCCTGTCTGGGTCCCGGGCAGACACGTGGTCTGTCCGGGTCTCTGCAGCCTTCCTGCAGCCTTCCTGAGCCTTGCTGAATGACTGAGCAAGGCCCAGGACATAACACCCCTCCCCTCTTGGATTAAACAATAACTACGCATATTGTTTAACACTTTACACACAAACACATCATGGCAGGCCGGTTGGCACGTTATACATTCAACCTTTACTCCTTGCAACCCATTACCTTCAGGTCCCTGTTATGTCCACGGACTTTCACTATTTGACAATATTATCACCGCAGCACTACAATTGTTTTTTCTTCCCTCAGATGGTGAGGACTAATAAATCTCCTGTATAGTAAACAGGGACCTTACATATTCCTTTAAATGCTTAGGAGGACCCTTAACCCGCTCTGATCTCCATGGAGCCAGATTAGGTGCAGGTGTAGTTGTAGGTGTAGGATTAGGAATAGGTGCCTGGAGTGCCCGCTCCCGATTTGCACAAAACAAACCAGGACTTTGTCGCCCAGAAAACTCAGGGGTTCCCCCTGACTGCTGACTGGCTGGATCCACATGTGCGCGAGGCCGGAGACAGCCTGTCTGGGTCTGTCCGGGTCTCTGCAGCCTTCCTGCAGCCTTCCTGAGCCTTGCTGAATGACTCAGCAAGGCCCAGGACATAACAGCTATCATGTCACTCCTGGTCCTTCTTACAAATTTAGATTAATTTCTGATTATGTTAGATGGTTGTATAGATTTCAGCCCCTTTCAGTAATTTTCCAAGGGTGGGGGTTGGGATTGGAGAACAAGTTGTTGTTGATTTCCAAATATGTTGTACTACTTTATTAAATAGCAGGTAAAGTGGTAACAACAATGCCAGTAGCAGTTGAAGTAACCTTAGCTTTTGATGTTCTGTTTAATAGCTATGATGGCAATAACTATGCATATTCCTCAGTGAATATGCTTTTAGCCTCAGAAATTGAGGCTCATAGACCGCAGAATAACTGTCACCCAACCTGCAGGAAAAGTATAGAGTGTTTTGAATGAGGCATAGTTTAGTGACAAAGAAAATCAGCTATAGCCTTCCTGGGGAACTAGAGAACATGGCACATAATTCAAGATTATCACTATTCACCTCTATATCTCCTGTTTATGGCTGAAGATTTGACATATTGTACCACACAAACAAACTATGCATAAGAAAGGAAGTAGAAAAAGGATATGTAAACTATCTCTACCAGGCAGTACAGTCTCATATTATTATTCTAGTTTAGTTAGTCAAAATAATAATAAAGAAAACTGGATATATGTAGAGCCAACAGAGTTTACTCAAATATCCAAACTTTCCATAGTGTTCCTGGGATTTGTTCCCAAAGTATCGCCCACTTTCTCATTTATAAAAAGGAAGTAAAATAGAGCCACGAGATTAACAAAATTGCATGCAATATTTTAAGTGATAAGCAGCTAAGGTAAGTAATATTTCTCAATTCTGTTTCTTCCAGATGAAAATGTTACTAACGCTATTAACATATTCTATTAATAGACCTCTGATTTATCAGAAGACACAGCTTAGATTTTATCCTTATCAAAGCCTTGCACCCATTACAGTTACAGCCATATCATCTTTATTTTAGTAAGAACCCCAACTGCTTCCCCAGAAAACAGCCATTTACATTTCAAGGATAATGTCACTTCACTGCACTGCTTCTGCTGGCCAACTCCCACATCCACCACAGTTAAAGAGAGGAAGTATTGCTCCATCAGCAGAAAGCCCACCTCTGCAGTGTTATTTATTCACTTGTAGGGGCTGAGCGAGCCTGGCACTGAAGTGATATATTGGATTGAAAAGAGAGGGCAGGAACAGATGAACATGCACCAACTAGTACCAAATACAATAAACAGCTCTCGGAAGTAGTTTCATCAATTTTATTACCCCTGAGGCATTAGGAAAGGAGAAAAGGGGAAATAAAGATTGAGCAATGAACTGAAGGCATACATGGTTGAATATTTTACATTTAAACTTTACATATTTTGTGGCTTCTGGAGAACATCACTTTTAAGTGTAAACTCCTTTCTATCTTCTTTGGCTGCATATCTGAATTTATCTTGAACTTGGAGAGCTCTATGTTGAAATAAAACAAAATTAATTAAAGCATCATACAGGCTGAGGCATGCACAAAAAGGGGTCTCATTGTAGCTGGTACCATCAATAAATATTTGATTATAGAGTTCTTCATTTCTGAAAAGACAATATGTTATCTTTTCAAAAATGAAGTTTTTCCTTCAACTACTGGCCCATTGCTCCTTTTTCAACACAAATATTCCCCACATATCATTATTGCAATCATGCCTTTGATCATTTTTATTCAGCTATGTTAAGATTCAATGAATAATAAACCTATGATTACAAGAAAACGATATATCAACTAAATAAATAAATAAATTTGATTTCAGATTAAAGCCTAGCCTTTACCTTTACTAAGATAGTACCAAATGTCAAGCAAAGAGCAGCACAAAATACAGATAAAATATGAACTCTGGAATATTAGCAATATAGTGGAAGATTCTGCCCACCTAGCAGTTCAAAAGTATGTAAATGCTAGTAGATAAATAGGTACCACTTCGGTGGGAAGGTAACAGTGTTCCATGTACCTTTGGCATACAGCCATGCTGGCCACATGACCACAGAAATGTCTTCAGACAACACTGGCTCCCTCAGTCAAGAAACAGAGATGAGCACTACACCCTAGTGTCTGTGCCCTAGTGTCAAACATGATTGGACAGGGAATCCTTTACTTTTTAGTGGAAGATCATAAGCCATTTTTCTGGGGAGGGGGGAATCTGCCAAAGCTAATAATGATTGAAATGAAGAACAAGAGAAAATGTCATATCTTCATGATGTCCTATGATAATGTTGATGCTTAGCACAGCTGTATATTAAGGGATATTTCTGCTGCAGTGGCTCAAGTGATGACTTGCAGCACTATATAGGTATTCTAAGCAAATAGGGCAGAACAACCTGACTTAGTAAATGGGGCACAGCAAATTAACTCCACCCTTTTTTCAAGGAAACTTCTGCTCTTTTTCTCTTAGTTTAAACACTCTAAGCCTTTAGTTTATAAGACACTATTCAGTAGTCAGATTCTGATTAATTTCCAGGTAGAGAAAATCATAAATAGAAGGTTTATTAATTTTTGTGATTGATACCCTGAAAGGACATATACTGTATGGACGTGCTTTTAAAATCACACAATCTTTTCCAATTGAGTTACTTTCTTCTGTTCACCCCTGATATATTGAAACCATATGTATATGGAGTTGATAGAAATTCTGAGAATTACAGTACTCAAAAATATGAAGAACACTAAATTGGGAAAGCTGGCATGTGACACTGCTGTTCATAAAAATCTGATATATTTTAGTTTGTGTTTCTACCTTTTCTTCACTTGAATCAGTATCAGTGAATACACAATTATCTTCCTTGGTGCTCACCAAAATCCTTACACCTGACTTTTGAAGAGAAAAATATATACTTTACTGAAAATAAAGTATCAGTTTCCATTACCACATTTGGATATTTGGACTCCACATGGATCCCATAGGCACTCATAAAATAAGGTAGATAAAGCATGCAGAGCATAGTTTCTGGATTCTTTCCAACTCTAATAATAGTTCTGGTCTGTGAAACATGAAAGGGAAGGAAGAGGAAGCTTAAAATGAAACAGTTGGCAATATTCCAAGCCACTCCCAAGCTAACTTTCCCACAGAAAGCTAACTCTCTCACACTGATGCATGATGGGATTCTCTATTTCTCTCTCTCCCAGATCTACCCATTTTGGGACTTAATATTTCTTTTTAAATATCAAGCCAAATTTCACTTGGGTAAATTAAATATGTTCTCCTAATGTGGTTCTTCTTTAACAATTTATCATCCTGGCTGCCACACATATACACAAATAGGCACTGTCTTTTATTATTATTGATTGATTGATTAGCCCTTGGGCCATATCAAAGTGCAAAGTTCCAGAAACGAATTATTACTAAAATTTGATAAAAGCAATTTAAAATGGAATTAGATAAAATACAATTTAAAATGAAATTGGAATAAAATAAAATGAAATTGGGATAAAATACAGTCTAAAATGAAATTGGAATAGAATACAATAATTTAAGATATAGATAAAATATGATAAAATTATATTTCGGTGTCATCCCTGCAATCTACCCCAATCAGTCCCACATATGCAGATCTCAACTGGACCATTTTGCTTAAGTACTGTGCTGTGTTAAATTTTATTTTCAGATTCTGGCCGCACATAAGGTAAGATGTTTTGATATGGGGATCCCAATGGGTCATTTGTTTGTTATATAGACCGAGGTACCTGTCTCTCTCCCTCTTATACAGGCAACAATCGAATAGGATGTGAGCCAGATCTTCTACCTCTGGCGCTCCACAAATGCAGAGATGTTCATTGTAGGGTATAGAATGGAATTTCCCATATCTAACCATTGTGTCGAGCTGTTCGAATCTCACTCACGTAAATATCTCCCTTAGATGTTTTGGCAGTTGTAACTTCAAATAGCTGTCTATTTGAAAAGTACATTTGTATTTGCTTAGCCATTTCAAGTTATCCACCTTACTAAGGATAGCTATGTCATTTTGTGTTTCTATATCCTTAATTCTTTGGGCATCTCTTTTTTTAAATTGTTCTCCTGTTATGCAAGAGACAAAATTTCTTACAAAATTTGTTACTTTGGTGATCCAGGAGATTTGTGATTGTGATTTTATTTGCTCTAGTAGACATAACTTGGGGAGTCTATCAGTCTCCATTTCATTTACTTTGTGTCAGTAGTTATATGGTCTAATTTTGGATAATGCATAAATTATATGAATTCCCAATTCAGCTCTAACTGCTTCAGCAGATCTTAGATCTACACCCAAAATACATCTCAAATGCTGGGACTATGTTTGTTCTAGGACTGTGGTTGAGTATAGACCCGAAACCTCTGCTCCATACAAGAGCATAGGGGTATATACTTTAATTAATGGGGCTAGGGAACCTGGGTAACTATGATTCTTTAGTTTAAGCAGTAAATTCAAATGGGCTTTTACTCTAAGTGTACTCCATTGGTGATGGCAGATTCCAGATCCAATCTTGGAAAAAATTATGCTTAAATATACAAAGGTGTTAACCTGTTCAATTAGTTCACCATCTAATTGCCATCTATGTCTCTGTTGATGTTTTCCAAACACCATGATTTTTTATTTAGATTTACTAATGGTTATGGAGTTATCTTCTTAATAGCCTACGTAATCCTACTTGTGAATACGATAATAAAATCATATCATCCGCATAGAGCAAGCTGTTACAGTATGTATTTAGGATCATTGGCATATGTACTATGGGATCCTTCATTAACCCTGGCAAACCATTGATATATAAACTAAATAATAATGGGGCCAGGATACACCCTTGCCTGTATACACCCTTGCCTTACCCCTTTATTTGTGTGAATCCTGTTAGTCAGAGCCCCATTAACCCCATACCGCACCCTCAAACAGGTACTTGTGTAAAGGGCTTTAATCAAAGCCAGCAGTCTAAGTTCTATTTTAAGAGCTGTCAGTTTACTCCATAGTACTTCTCTGTTTACCATATCAAATGCTGCTGTGCGGTCTATAAAAGCAACAAACAGAGGGCTCCTCTTATAGGCATATTTGGCAATTAGATGGTTCAAGACAAAGCAGTTATCAATAGTGGATCGGCTTTGTATAAAACCTGCTTGTTCTTTTGCGAGGATATGGTTTCCCTCTACCCAGATTTCAATTCTATTTAAAAGAAACCTAGCATATATTTTTGCTGCAATGTCAATCAGACTGATGGGTCTATAATTACGAGGATCCTTTTTATTTCCTTTTTTATATATGGGGACAACTATTGCCATCTTCCACCCATCTGGTATATGGCAGGTTTATTTATATGTGTAAACAGACGTGCCAATACTAGGGCTTAGAATGGAACAGTTGCCAACATTCTGATTTGTCAACCAACTCCTCTTCCATAGGTCTACAATGGGTTCTGTTTCTCCTACTCTATCCCACCCCACCTTGCAATGTTATTGTCTATCACCATTGACCAGATCTAGACCACTTTTTGAATTTATCTTCCTTTTCAGAATTATTTTATCATATTAAATTTGTTCCTATTTGATTCAGTTTTTTAGAATTATCCTGCAGGGAGGGAGACTGCTTAACCCTTTACGTGATTGATTGATTTACAGTGATTTCATGGGATGGAAAGAATAATAAAAGTTGCACGTTGCCATATCCAATGTTTTGTTCTGAAGTGTATATTTGTCCTAAAAACAAAGACCAAGTTAAATTGCACATAAACAAAGGGCATTTTAATGGTTGGAAGTGATGGTACAGTGCATTCCCACCAGTTTTCTGGAAAGAGTGTGTCATGCTGATTATTGCAGACATTTGACAATAACAAACTTTCCATAGATCAGCTTCTTTGTGACAGTAAATGGGGCTTTCACAATTCCAAATATGCCTATCTGCAAGTTGCAGATTCAAATTTCAGGCCAACCTAACTGAGCTTTCATCTTCTGCATGTTTGAAAAAATATGTCATTACACTAATGCCTGGTTTTCCTGAGTCACTGCTAGGTAGAATATTAAGCCTAGAATGCTAATCTACCTTCAGTGTTAAAATTTTTGCATAACACACTGTATTGAAAACATGCAGGTATGGTTCTATTTTTTCCATATATGCAGCGTAACTATGCACCCAGTTTCAGAACATGATTGTACTTAATTTTCTTTGTTTTAATATGGTTCTAAAAAGAGTTTTGTGAAAACACATTGTATTTAATAAGTATGATTCAGATGTCATAGAGTCATCACTCCAACTATTCCAAATGCAAAACAGATTAGACAGCAGAAAGACAATGAAATACAATTGCTTGTTGCTAGATAGCCATTGTAACATCTCAACATACTTTGCTATAATTCCAGATCGGAGAAAGGGAGGCAGCATATGGATGTATTAATATTAAAGTCAATCATCCAATGCTTCATAAAAGGAATAATTTTTGACTCAAGTAACCTTTTAGCTAATGTTCATTCTTTGTAGATGAAAAATAAAACAGCAAACAAATGAATTTGAATAACTGTAGATATTTGTTAAGTTGAATAACGCAGATCTTTGGTACACAGGTTAGGGTTAGGGTAAATGCCACTTTTCCTTATTAAAAATACCGCTCCCTGAATTATAAGAACCCTTTTGATTTAAAGTTCTTAACTAAAATACATGTGCTAATGAATCATAGTGTGGGAGATGAAAATATAGCCCCTTACTCATAAAGTAAGATAAGTCCCACAGCAATGATTTAAAACAAACTTTTAACTCAAACTGTTTCACAATATAAACGAATTATTTGTAATCTGCTGAGCTGTTGCATTGTGTGCAATAAGAAATTGCAAAGTAGATAGTTTTACATGTATATTTGGAACATGAGCATTGTAATCATGGGAAAAGAGGAACTGAAAGTTCAAGTAAGAATTATTGCTTTGTGTTGCTGTCTCTTGTCTTTTTCATTGGGTTTTTCCACGACAATAGCAAATTAAAATATTATGTACAGAACCTGGTCATGCCACATCATTATTGCTTTGAAAAAACAACTTTTTTCATGTAAATGAATGCTCACACTTTTCTTTCTCCTTTCTTGGAATGTACCATCAGTTAATGGTATTTTCCCTTATTTGGTGTTTGGGCAGTGGTGGGATTCAAATATGTGAACAACCAGTTCTCTGTGTGGATGCCGCTTCCAGATGTCCATTCTGGGCCTGGGCAACAAAAAATTAGCTACCGGTTCTGCCGAAGTGGTGCGAACCAGCTGAATCCAACCACTGTGTTTGGGTCATTTTTTTCTTTTTTGTACACATTTTTTTGTTATTCGTGTTGGATATTTGTTTTTTGTTTTTTCTCTGTTTTGCATTTTATTCCTGTTGATAAAACATATTTTTTCTTTTTTGTACACAGTTTTGTTGTTGTTGTTAGTGTTAGATGTTTTTGTTTTGTTTTGTTTTCTGTTTCGTATTTTATTCCTGTTGATAAAACATAATATTTTTCTTTTTTGTACACAATTCTGTTGTTTTTAGTGTTGGATGTTGGGTTTTTTGTTTTCTCTGTTTTGCATTTTATTCCTGTTGATACAACATAATATATATTAAAAATGGTGCTTTCAATTTTATCTGAATTTCAAATTTAGATTGAGGCTAATAACTACAGTTTGTGGATTTGGATAATAGATATGTTCAATAAGAAAAGAAAGAAGTAACGATCTTAAAAGATGGATCTAACACTTCCTCATTAGCTGATCATTGACCGAATATTAGTAATTTCTGATGGTGGGTTTAAGCCAACCTTGAAGAAAAACAGGATAGAAGTGAATGGCATACATTACTGTCATCAAGACATTGAGAAAAAAAATAGAAGGCAAATAAAAAATCTATATAGAATCAGAATTACATGCTGTCAAGAAAAAAATTCCCTCATTATCTTTTCTATTTATTCCAGGTCAGAAAAGGTCAATTTGATATGGTGGAGAGAAAGAATGGGGGAGGAAGCCAACATTATTTGTTGGAATAACATTTGATTTGTGAACACTGTAATTGGTGTGACATCACATAGAGCAGCAAATATTTACATGCCTTAACTAAACTATTTGTCAGTTTATCCCAAAGTACACCTGATATTTGGGATGTGTTTCCAATGTTTAATATCCTCAGCTCAGGGATTAAATGCATGGTGCTTTCTTTACAAACCAGGCACCTCCAGGTTTGCTTCCATGTTAGATTGATTGAGATTGGGTTGAGATTTTCCAAGCTAAATTCTCTCTCAACTGAGTTCATTTGGAACTTCAGATGTTAAAAATGATGTAGTAGATGAACAAAGGGGACAGTAATCATATTACAAAGAAATAGTTTGCAATGAGTCTCTAATTCTACCTTAAAAAATCTATGGCATTCAGAACTCATAGGCATAACATACTGTTCTAGCATAAGTTTTTCTTGATAGTAACAATTATGTAAGCCTCCCATATTTTCCAACCACTTTTTCTGATGCATTAATGCAATGCATTCTACATGTGGCTTTTTTTGGCCCGAAATATCATCTAATGTTGGAGCAAACTGCAATGCTATTACTCAGACCTACTTTCTTTGACACTATAACTATATTTTCACATTTACTGAGTTAAGATTAATTCCAATGCCAAATTAATGACAGTTGAAAGACAAAAGTAATTTCATTGCCGCTAGATTCTTATGTGACTTAGGACCAGAATGCCTATAGGTCTTCTTCCTACTTACTGAACTTGCCTGCTCTAACAGATGACATAGAGTGAGGTTTTGTTGAATAATATTGCCAAGATTTAAAGAATATTATTTATTTAATTAATTTCTCTACCACCCAAACCATACAGGTTTAAATCAATGTTCAATGCTGTAGAAAGCCATATCCTGGGGAAAGTATTTCTTAAGTCTTTCCTGGAAAAGGCAGATATACTCTACACATTTTAATAGCATGAATGATTGTAATATCATCTCCCCCTTTTTCCTTTTCTTTTTTCTTTCATTATTACTTTATTTGTTTAAGGCATTTAGAGCCTTCTCTTCAAGCAAAAATGTTCCTAGAGTAGTTTACAAATTATAAACAACAGGAAAGAATAGGGGGGGGAAATAGCTAATTGTGGAGTTTCAGCTTCTCTGCCTTGCTGCTCAACCAGCAACATCTTTCCTTCCCCAGTGATATTTTCCCCAGATCATAATAAACTTTCCCCCCCTAAATATAGATAATGGAAGCAATAGAAGTTTCAGAATAAAAGATTCCATATATTAATTATAGAATTGGGTAATGTTATTTCATTAAATATACAAGCTGATGCACATTCTCATCTTAGCTTTTATTTTCTTTACTTTACACGTTTATTAAAATAAAGCTATCCTCATGTCAGTTGCCTTTTAAGTTGAATAACATTCACATATTGTTTTTGGCAATATATATCCAGTGACTTTCAGTTCTTTCTCGCTTTCTTTAAAATAAATTCTAAAGGAAAGCTTGATATGCACAACTAGAAATCTTGAATACTTCTAGATTTTACAGAAAATTATTTGGACAGATAATCATATTTCTCTTTTGATAGGAGTAGTTGCTTATGTTAGTTTGGTAATATTCTGATTTGCTTTGTCCTGCTAGATCTGCATTCCATTTGGAATCAAGCATTTAGCCATTGAATTAGTCATAAATGAAAACATGCTATTTCGCTTAGCTATCCAAATATTAAATCCCAGTTCTTGAGAAAAACAGTAAATAGGATACTAGAGAATTCAGAGACAGTTAGATTTAAAAAAAAAACAGTATTGAAAATGCATTGTATGCTTAAATATATGTAAGATGTACGTAATTGGAGGCTTGAAAAACTATATGACTTTTATTTAAAGCATGACCTTCAGAAATATAAATGTCTTGGAACCAGTACACCGTTTACTGTGTAATCCTGACAAATAGAACCTAACCCAGGTTTGACTCCTCAATAAGCAGCATATCCAAGTCAGTTTTATTCATCAGAGCAGACTTTCATAAAACATTTTTCATTTAATTGTCATAAATGATGACAAAAGGCCTAGAAAGTCAAATGTTCAGTTCTTACTTTTGACTGAGTACAAAACCAAGTCTTCTTATTTCCAAGCTTTTTTCTTTTTTTTGTAATGAGAGGCAGGTATCCTTGCAGTTTGTTTAGAAAGAAAAGATCAGCTCTGCTGCATAATATGAAAGGAAGTCCTGTCAAATGCCATGTGTATAAACCTGACAAGCTCAGAGAACAAGGGAGAAATGACATGTCAACAAGGCCTTCATCGGAAACATTACATACTTCTGTTATCATATCTCCTTAGCAACATCCTATGGTTTGTTTAAGCTAGATAAATATTTTAAGAGTTTGACACTGAAATATTTCAGGAGATAATATCTTGGGAGCTGTTAAAAAAAAATAGAAACTTAATTCTGCTAAATTTCAGAGATGGCATTTGCTTAGTCCTGCTGGCTTTGCCTGCTGGCATTCTTTATGTGGAATTACAGGGCACAAGAAAGGCTATAGATTTCTTTATATCCTCCTGCCAAACTATGTTACCTGTATACCAAGTACAACAAGGTGATGCTATATTATTTAGATTTAAGGTCTAGTTCATGGGTCGGCCATCCGAAACGTCGGATGAGCCGCACGGACCCATTTAGCTTAAAAAAAAAAAACGCTGGGAGCCGCGCGTTCGCGCATGCGCGCGCGCCCCCGCGCCCCACGCATGCGCACCTGCGCATGCGCGCGCCGTTCACGCATGCGCACCTGCGCGCGCGCACCCCCCGCACCCGCCCGCGCATGCGCGCATGCGCTCGCCAAAATGGCGGAGGAGGCTCCGGAGCCGCAGGTAAGGCCTCAAAGAGCCGCATGCGGCTCCGGAGCCGCGGGTTGCCGACCCGTGGTCTAGTTTATTCCCAAATCTCATGGTATGTAACATATAGTGGTACCATGAAAGTCGGATATCCAGGAAAATAACAGAAAAATCTCTAAAATAAAATACATTCACCAATTAGAGTTCTGTAGGCCTTTGGATTGAAGGCAAAAATTAGCTTCAGAGTAAGTCAGAGCTATGTATGGAGCACCTGTCTGCAACTTCTTAGTCCCAAAGTATCTTTTCCCATAGCTAGGCTGAAAATTTGCAAACTTTGGGGAAAGCACATTTGTTTAAAAAGCTGTGGATTGATATTACATTAATACCATTAGGCATTTTCAAGCATCTTTTTCTTTCCAGAGCCAAAGCACTGAACAATCCTAATACATATTTCAAAAACTGTAACTCCAGGATATATATTACTATACAAGTAGAAATAAGGTAATACAGCGAGTTAACCATTTTTTTACAAGTTTAATAGGTAGGCGTTTCTAAGCAACCATTTGCTTTCTCTGGAACAATATGCTTGTTGCTCTTGAAAAATCTAGAAAGCAAAAATGTTAAAAGAAAAGTTTCCATATTGATTGGTAATAGAGTTATTTTACCAAAGACAAATCAGTGTGATAACCAAACTGAAAGCAAAACAAAGAAACCCACAAATGGAAATTTAGGAAATAATCTAATATATTCTAGTTATCATTAATTAATTGGAACATTGCCAATAATTTGATGACAGCTTCTAGTGACTGCTTAGATAAATTGTATCTATGAAAATCTGTCCCTAACCATATCTTTCTTTTTTTCCAACAGTGCATCCATTCCTACCATAATCTTACTGCTGTTGCCTTCTTCCACCTTTCCTAGCACTAGAGGCTTGTCCAGAGAACTAGGTCTTCATATAATGTGTCTGAAGTATGGTCATTTGAACCTGGTCATTTCTGTCTCAAGTGAGAATGCCAGGTTGAAAATATTCAATATCATTTTTCATATTATTGATTGTTCATGGTATTCTCAGGAGGCTTCTAGAAAAGTTTGGAAGACTTGATAAGCTTTCTATCCTGTTTCATCTAAGTCCAATTTTCACTTCCATAGAGTGCCTCAGGGAATACCATTACTTGAACTGTTCTGTTCTTTGTGGCTATTGATACATCGTGGTTTCTGAATGTCTTACCCAAGGCCTTAAAGGCTGCTCTAACATGTTCTGTGGCACATGGTTGACTTTGTTCCTTTAGCCTTGTTGGCTGGTCCTAAAAACTAGAAGCTACCTACCATTTTCGTATTTTCATGTTAATTCTAAAGCTTGTTGCTATATGTGCTGTCATCAGTCTCTTGGTCTTTTTTATGTTTAATTTGGTGCTTAGTAATTTATTATTAGATACTGTAATACTAGGAACTGACATGAAACTAATAAACATTTTGCAATGTTTGTTTTGTTTCCTTTTTGTAATAATGGAGACCAGCTGTGGGATGAAGTCTTTCCGGAATGTGCTATTATTTCCAGATCAGCAATTTTCTTTTGACCTAAACTAAACTTTGGCCTATTCAGAGGCCATAGGAGATATTTCTGCAAGGGAGATATTTCAAGTTAGATTTTTGTGTATCTTCCCAATATCTTTTTTATGTTGAGTGTTTTTAAAAATAAAAAAATGAAAACTTTAATACTGAAACATGAGTTCAAGACATTTGCAAAAAAGACTTGATCAGTCACTAATTGTGCTACAGACATCTGGCTCTTAAAAAGAAAATTTACCTAACATAGCTCACCTTTGGAGAAGTTATTTCTATATAACTAGCATGTCTATATAACTATACATAAAGCATGAACCTTGATCACTTTTCATCCAAAGGATTCCACAACTGCATACACAAATATGTTTAAATACTTTGCTTTGTTATATTACCAGCCAATTAATAAAATAAAATAAATAAAAACTAAAGTCTTCAAACAGCTTAAATAAATAATCTTGATATCCACTAATGAATACATTGTACATAATTGCCTAGTCAAACAATATCTAGGTAGTCCTTCAATATGTAACAAGATGGAAACAACCTTAATCTGCAGCAGGATGTGGATGTGGGTGTATTCTTCTCCTGGTTTCCTAGATTTCTTGGCTGTATTTTGACCATTAACAATTCAATCCTTTTGGACCATCTGCAAAAGCTGGGATTTTGCAGAACTTCTATTCCTTTCTGAGTGAAAAGTACAATTGGTATTATTGTAGGAGTACAGTTCAAGACTTTGGACATTCTAATTTGGGATGCTTTAGGAGCTGATTATTTAACATCTACATGAAGTCACTAGGAAAGATCTTAAATTTAGTTAGGGTTAAGTATCCTCACTATGTTCAGATATTCAAAACTTTAGATCTCAATCCCAGGCTGAGCAGGAACAAGATAAATGCCCTGAAGTGATATTTGAAAACTGTGGTTAACTAGTTGGGAAGAAACATACTGGAACTGAATCCCAGCAAGATGCACTTACTGTTTGTACAGAAACTTTCTTGGTGTTTCGTGGGTTGTTTCATCTTTGTTCTTGACAAAATATCAAAACTCCATAGATCTCAACTTCACATATAGGAGCTCTCATCCTGTCACCTGCAGATAAGAATTTTGGTTACCACCAAGTTCTAACAGAATATGATTACCACGCGTCTTTTCCTGAAACCATTTCTGGGCAGATTCAATACAGAAGAAATCCTCGATCTTCATCCAGCTAGATATCAGTGATATATTCAATCCAGCCCTCTCCTTCAGCACATTGTTATAAATGAAGAAAGTTTTATTACATATGGGTCTGCATTCAAGAAAACCAGCTTTAGCCTAGGGTTTACAGTATCTATGACATTGGGTCATGACTAGAGGCTAAAAGGACAAAAATCAAATTCCATAGTGCTTTTCCCTGTAACAGTTTTCTATCTACTTCTGTCTTTCTTCACTACAACAATCTTCCATTCCGCTCTTCAGACAGTCCCTTTAAACCACCATACCTGCCACTTTCCTGATTACTTTCAGTCTCTGTATTTTGGTATCTCCAGAACTACCCATTGTCTAATTGCAGCCCCAGCAGCCAGCTGGAACCAGTCAGCCTCTATTCTGTCTCTCTCACCCATAAGATATCCACACACACACTCACAGACATACTCACTCTCACAGACACACACATGTACACATTTCAAGGCCTTTCACCCCCGTTAAGTGGTAGAGTTCACTATGGTCTGGCTCTGAAAATTCTTTCTCCTATGTTGTCTCATCCATTGGGCTTGGTTTCTACTCTTTCCCCCGCATCTCACCCATGGGACAGAGGTGTTCACCCAAATGTAATTTTTCTACTGTCCTTTCCCTTCCTTTGAAACATTCTTCACCCAGGTAGATATTGAGATTACTTTTTACATATCAATTGAAAATGCATAGACCCCCCTCTAAATTGAGGTGTAGAATCAATCCAATAAACAAATAAAAATCATTTTCTCCCCCTTTTTTTAGCCATTAAATAGTCAAGTCTAGTTCTATTCGGTCAGCTATGGATGTCTTTTTTTGTTTGTTTTGCAGCACAAAATTGTAGTCCTATATAAATATGATTTATTAAACTCACTAAAACTTTGGTTAAGTCTATGTTGCATCTTTCTTGAAGCTGCTCTCCAGATGTGTTGAAATTGAAAGTTCAAAGATCTCTAGGAATTTTGGGAGAGTGCTCTCAGTTGGACACATTTAGTACCATATTTCCCCCAAAAATAAGATCTAACCGGAAAATAAGCCCTAATGTGTCTTTGGGAGTAAAAATTAATATAAGACCCAGTCTTGTTTTTTTGGAAAAACAGTATATAGAATATATGTTTTTTCAGACTTATTTCCAGAAAAGGTATCATTTAATTATATATTGACAGTAACCTAATGATCTAAAAATCAAATAGAAAGCAATTCAGCATCTTAGAGTTTCAGCAATAACAATAATTAACTCCACAAAAATGTACTTTTATAGCTAAAAGTAGTTTATTAAAAAGCATGTTAATCTGTTTGGTCCATATGGGGTTAATTTAATTCTGCAGGCTTACCAGCTAAGACTAATCACGTCAAAGGCAAGGTTATATAAATCTCTTTGACCTAGAACTGGACATATGATGGGAGATTGCTTCAACTTTCTGTTAGGCTTTTTTCAGGGAAGTAAGACAAGAGCTCTTTGGGGACTGCTAACTCTATTTCAAATTGCCAGATGTCCCTTATTTTAAAGCAATCTCCACTTTCCAGAGGAATTTGTACATATTCCTTATTTTCTTCATGCATCTTAGAAATGAACTAGCAGTTCCTCTACAAAAGAGATTTATTGTCATTTTATTCATTTTACCAGTATTGTTAGACTCAGTTCCAAGCATATAGGATCCAGGTGTTGTTTGGATTATGTTGACTGGGTCTGAAAAAGCTGCAAGACAACATCTGGAAGACCATATGTTCTCAGTTCAATGTTGACTCAAATTTAAAACTTCAAGAACTAAGGAAATGTGTCTTTGCAGTAAAATGCGTAAATGATAATAAAAAATGGCCTACTTTTTATTTGTTTTCCAAAACTGAAGGAAGTAAATATAAATTATTATTTTTTGGTAAAATAAAAAGATACTCTGCATTTTCCTAGTCATTAGCTATTTAATAGCTAATAGAATCAAGTCTTAAAAAGAAATGAAGTTAATCAGGAAACAGTATCAATTACAATTGAATGGGAAAACAAAATATATATTCATATAATAGGTACATAAATCACAATGTTATCTTGACTACAGAAATATACATGCATCTTAGAACACAAACACATACATAAAAGTAAATAAAAATATTTATTGACTAAGAAAATGAACACAAAAAAGAATAAGCCAATCCCTGAATGATCCATTTTAAAAACACAAAATAATTATTAATCAAACAACATTTTGTTCAATGCCAGCTGATATAGAGTTGCTTATGTTTAACTAAGCTTTAGAGAAAGGTAGAAGCAGGAAAATGTTTAAAATTTAGCAAGGAATGTATATCTGATTTAGATGTTTTTAATTGCTAAACTGTGAATATAAATTTTCTTCCAAAATTACTGTGTTAAAATCCTTAGTAATTGATCTGTCGGGTCCCCAAAACCTTATTCTTTGCCTTGCATATATACTCTACTTTTGGGGTCTGCCATTCTGCTGGGGGGAGGGGGAGCTTTGCATTAGCTTGGGATAACTTTGGCTTTCTACTCTCTCCTCCTGCCTCCATCCCTTTGAGAAAGGAATGTGTCTCCCTTATCAGGGAGACGGTTACAGAGAAACGAAACTGGAAAAGACGCATGCCAACTGTGCCAGTTACCCACTCTTCAGACCACCTGTGGATTGGCTGGATTCAAATGAAAATTAGGACTGTGGTGGGAGGAGGAATATTGCTTGCTTAACTATACCGTTTCAGCAGGCTTTTCCCCAGATCTCGCCTTGACTTCTCTACTGTCACTGACCCCTAAAAAAAGTATCCTTTTGAGACAATGCCTGTTTCAAGAGTTCTGCTTTCTTGGGTGGTTAGTTGAAGTGGGTCCTTACATGATCTTAGTGATTTTGAACAGGGAAATTATACCAGTTGATATAATTATATCAGTCAGGCAGAGATTACAAATCATATCAGTCCAATTCAGCTAGATAAAGGAATGTCTGAGGTGATGGGTGTTGGAAGTAGTCAAATTTATTCTATTTGTCACTGACTGATAATGCACCATCAAGCTTGTATTAATTCTTAGTGACCACATAGCTAGATTTTCTGATGTTGCTTTGAAATCCATTAGCCAACATAAAATAAAATGAAAAGTATTCTTCATGAGCAGTTGCAATATATTCTAAGAATTGGAGCTGTGAGGGCCTCATTGTTTCATGATAAGCCAGTCAGTTGGCAGCACCAAGGTGACAAAAATGGAGGAAAGTTTCCTTGGGGCATCAATGCTGAATATTTATTTAAAAATATGCATACAAAACTGTGTATACAATTAGCTGTACTTGTAAAGCTACAGAGGATCATAGGGTAATTTATTAAATGCAAATATTTTAGAAGGTATGTAAAATATGAGAAAAGGAAGTAACTCCTACTATTTATGAATTCAAATGAATTCAAACTTTTGTGCAGTTTTATTCTTTGCTTTTAATTAAATTAGATTTTGCAACATGTTTTCAGCATGGACTTGGAGAGACAGAGGTAACAACAAAATGACTCATTTCAAATTTACATCTAAACTTCGTTATTGAATAACCTAGGAAACATGGAGAACAATTTAATTTGCTGGGAAATGATTAAATATAAAAATGCATACCTAAATTTCCTAAATGGTCCTCCCCAAGACATTTTTCAATCTGTAATTTGGTGGAAGAGAGAGACAGAGAGACAGAGACAGAGAGACAGAGAGCACCAGATGAAATGGACTCTTTTTATTCCTAATTTGGGATGCAAAGCTCATTTTGATTTTGATTATTATCCTTTAGTTCAGCTTCAGAGTTCTCTTTCAACATATTTTCATCTGCCAATGAGAGAACTGCATGACACTTATGCTTTATGAATTACACTGAAATTAATAGTCGTGCTTGTTTTAAATTCTACACTAGGTAAACTAGGTATATCTGAAAGAAAGACTATACAGGTAATCTTTAAGTGGGAGTCAAATTTCTATTGCTAAGCATTGAGGTTGTTCAGGGAGTTGCCCGTGATTTCATGGCCTTTTTTCTGTAAGCAAATCACAACGCATTAAGCTAATCATGCAGTGATTAAGTGAATCCAGCTTTTCCATTGACATTGTTTGTCAGAAGATCCCTGGGAAGATCACAAATGATGATCACATGAACCTGGAGAGCTGCAACCATTATAAATACATGCTAGTTATCAAGCTGATCATGATGCTGTACAAAAGCATTTAATTATTATTATGGTTGGTTACACAATCAACCAGATGTTTAAACTGTATTTGGAATTGTTATCCTCCTATCTAGTCCTTCTCAAGGGTCTGGGATAATAAAACACAATAGGGAGCAAACAGGTTCTAAAAAAAAATGATTACCCCCATATCTGAACATAAAGAAGAAAACTGATACACCCAAATTGAACACAATAGGGAACAAACAGCTTCTGAAAATACAAGCCTGCATATGTACCTAAAGAGTAAGACCGATGGAAACTTGTCACTCTTAATAGGGGCTTTTCTCTTGGTGGTTTTGTTCTATCTATCCTAACCCACTCCAATGAGGCCCCTCTGGAACTGAACAATCACTTTCATAGCCTCCCTGGGAAAAATATACAGACACTCAGAAAAGAGCATTCATTAATAGTTTCTAAAAAAAGAGGCACAACCCAACGTTCCTGCGACAGATAGAAAGGTATTCCAGACTTCCCTAGCTAAAAAAAAGGCCAATATTGGTGATAGGAGATTCAATTCTTAGGGGAACACAAACTATAATCTGTAGATCAGGCAATCAATCTAGGGAGGTATATAGTCTCCCTGGAGTAAAAATCAAAGATGTAACTGAGTACCTTACCTGAAAATAAGACCCAGTCTTATATGGACTAAAAGACCCATTAGGGCTTATTTTTGAGGGATGTCTGACTTTGAGACTGCCCACCATGCCATCCCACCATCTGGTTGCTTGCGACCACAATGGGACAGGAGAGTGCATGTCGAACTGGTGCTGCCCCACACGCCCTGCACCCACTTACCACAGCCACCCCACACGCCCTGCACCCTGCAGCCAAGCCACTCCCTGCTCAGTGACCTCCCCCTACTCATTCAATGACTCGACTGCCCACTCACCTCTTCCCTTTCACTCCCCTCCATGGCCGGACTGCCATGCTATGGAGGATAGGCGGGGGAGGCTCGGTCACCTTACCTAGTCCCCCTCTGCCATTTCAGAGCCTGGGAGGAGTGATGGCGAAAGGCTTCCCTGCCGCTGTGCAACATCCACATCTGCCACTGGAAGGGATTTCTTCAGTTATGGCCATCCCCACTTCGCCCTGCAGATCACCTGCCCAGTGGCAGCCACTACCTCCTTCTGCTCCACCAACTCTCCCGTGGCTTGCACCATGACCTGGCAGTGCAAGCCTCCCCTGTTGCCTCCCTCTGCCTGCCAGATACCCACCAAAGCCACCCACCTGCTCCCTCCATCATCTGCTTGTCCATGGCCACAACAGCTTACAGGGCTTCCCAGGGCAGACGCTCAGGAGGTAAGGGCAGTGCTAGTGGAATGCACCTTCCGGCAAGGAGGAGAGTGGCCGAGACAGGCAGGGCAGCCAAAGGACCGGGCGGTGCAAGTCTCCCCTGCCACCTCCCTCCCTCTCTCTACCTGCCAGACTGTGGTTCCCATCTTCAAAAAAGAAAAAAAAAACAGATCCAAGAAACTGCAGACCAATCAGCCTAACATCAATACCTGGGAAGATAATTAAAAAATAATTAATTAATATAAAAACAGATTTGTGAACATCTACAAACAAATAAAGTTATAACTAGTAGCCAGCACAGGATTGTTTAAAACAGATCACGCCAAACCAAACTTATTTCATTCTTTGACAAAGTGACTAAATTAGTAGACCAGTGAAATGCTGTGCACATAGTATACATAGACAAGGCATTCAACAAATTTGACCACAACCTACTTCTTGGTAAGCTAGAAAAATGTGGGATAGACAGCATCACCACCAGATGGATTCGTAACTGGTTTACAAACCATACTCAACCAGTAGTCCTTAATGGTACTACATCTACATGAGGGAAATAAGCAGTGGGGTACCACAAGGTTCTGTCTTAGGCCCAGTATTCTTCAATATCTTCATAAATGACTTAGATGAGGGAATAGAAGGAGAACTCATCAAATTTGCAGATGACACTAAGCTGGCAGGAATAGCCAACACCCCAGAAGACAAGCTCAGGATCCAAAAAAATCTTGACAGACTTGAACAATGGGCCCTGTCCAACAAAATGATATTTAATGTGGAGAAATGCAAGGTTTTACACCTGGGCAGGAAAAACCAAAGGTACAAATACAAATTAGGCAAAGCCTATCTCAAAAACAGTAACTGTGAGAGGGACCATGGTATCCTAGTGGATAATCACTTAAACATGAGCCAGCAGTGTGCGGCAGCAGCCAAAAAAACTAATACAATCCTTGGTTGTATAAACAGGACATTGAATCAAAATCACACGAAATATTAGTACCGCTTTATAAGCCTTAATAAGGGTGCACCTGGAATACTGCATTCAGTTTTGGTCACCACATTACGAAAAAGATATTGAGACTTTTGGAAAAAGTACAAAGAAGAGCAACTAAGATGATTAAAAGCCTGAACACTAAAACATATGAGAACTGTTGCAGGATTTGTGTTTGGCTAGTCTAGAGAAAAGAAGGACTAGAGAGGTAGCACTATTCCAGTATTTGAGAGGCTGCCACATGGAGGAGGGGTCAATTAATTTTCCAAAGCACCAGAAGGCAAGACAAGAAACAATGAATGGAGAAGCAACCTGGAATTAAGGAGGAACTTCCTAACAGTGAGGACAATTAACCAGTAGAACAACTTGCCTTCAGACATTGTGGATGCTTCATCACTAGACGTTTTTAAGAAGAGAGTGGAGAGCCACTTGTCTGAAATGGTATAGGGTCTCCTGCTTGAGCAGGGGGCTGGACTAGAAAACCTTCAAGGTCTCTTCCAGCTCTATTCTGATTGATTGATTGATTGATTGATTGATGGATGGATGGATGGATTGATTGGCAGGAGATGTTTGATGGTATTAAAAGTATCATCAGAGGATGTAAGCTGTTCCAAGTAAAGTTGCTTTTTGCAATTGACTGAAAGTCATTTTTGTCAATGACAATGGTATTCAAGTGATGCTCCAGTTGTTTTGGGATTGTATCCATTACTATTGGTAGTGTCTTTGTGTTTTTTTCCACAGCCATTCTATTCATTATGCTTTATCACACACTCATAAAAACTTTTTTTCTAACAAGATGACTTACCACCTAAGGTACTGTAAGGAAGATATAATAGTGTCCCTGTTTCAGAAAGCTTAGGTCCATGTCATGAACCAGTTATACATGTACCTTTTTTATGAGAATAGTGATGCCTCCTTCACTGAAGAAGTGTTAATATATTTTGTATTAGACAATTAATCACTCAATATTTCTCATAACATGTTGCTCTATTACGATGACTAGCAGGAAAAACTGGGCTTAAATTTGACCTTAAGCTCTCTTGTATATTTATTTCATTATGATTTGTTCCTTTTAATAAACCTCTATTAAATTTATGACCTGTGTATTCATTTGACTAATGTTATTCTGGTTTCTGAACATAAATATTTTTTAAAAAAACCTGATTCCTTTGTCAATCAGAATAGCAATTACCCATATTACTGTTTTTGATAAGAGCAGAATAAAGATGGCAAATGAAGATGATCTCTGAGTCACGGCTTTAGTTACTCAATTTCCTTAGTTTCCTATTCATTTCAGAGATGTAATGTAGTTCTAGGCATGAGTTTTGTCTGAATTTATGTGCATGAAATTGGATCTTGTACAGACAAAAATCAGCAAGTTGATTTTTTTCACAATAACCTACCATTTTACATAGTTGTTGGCTTAATAATTTAAATAGCTCCTGGAGACTCATATGCCATGATGACTGCACTTGGTAAAGAAAACCAAATGCCTATAGGCCTTTATGTTCAGTGCCAAGATATGTAAAATTTGTGGTCTCTGTGTTGCAATTTTGTATTATTCAATTGACAATAAAAGATGGCAAATATTAAAACTATTTTTTTTAAAAAAGGATAAACTAACCAAAATAAAATGGCTTAATCAAATAACACAAACATAACTTGATTGACAAGATAGGTAAACCTTTTTCCATAAACAGCAATCTGCACATAGCAACCCATAGCCCTTAGCTATTTTCATTTTTTAAGAAGCCAAGAATAATGTTCTGGCACTGATCATGTATGAACTGAGCTTCAGCTCTGAAATCTGCTATAACTGCTTCCCAATTGCCCCTGGTGATTCAAGCAATGGGTTGGAGTTATATCACAGGCTTTTTCTTTTCACAAAGGAAAAAATGTGCTAGTATAAACAACTGCAAAACCTGAACATGAATGAAAGTCTTTAGGGGATTTTAACATACGCCTTCTGATTTAGTTTCTTTTTATTCATTGGGCTAAGGAATAGGCAAAGGTCTTTTTAAACTGTTCCGTTCATTGGGACAAATATAACATCTAAATTAATAGATTAATAGATTTCTGAAATATTCAGTATCATCTTCTGCTAAGCCAAAGCTATACTTGAATTAAATTATACAGCAAAGCCATTTAACTGTGCTATTAATGCAAGGAATTGATCAGGCAATTTTAAGAATTGTAACTTAATGAATGCTGACTGAGATCATTTTCTGCTATTTAATATCTTAAATACCTTGTACAATTGTTTACGATTATATGAGGTAGTACTCATTGTAAAAAGAAAGATAAAAATGATAGAACAGTCACAGGGACTTGTTATAATAGTTGCTTCTAAAAGAAAAGGGAGTAAATGTTTGTCTTTTATCCATTTCTTCTTCAAAGGTCTTTGGTCCCTCAAATCTAACCTTGTAACTAGTTGCTATACAGTTATAGCAAGAGACAAGGAAAAAGCTTGAAGAAAGAATATAGTTATAGTATAAACAACTGCAATACCTGAACATGAATGAATCCTAAGCAGCCTGCTATCTCAGGAATGGTCAAAGATACAGTCCTACTGTTGGAATCATGTAGGTTTCAACAGCTGTTCTGCTGGAATCGGTCGTGTTGACCGAGATTATTCTTTCCTATTAAAATCAGGCTTGGGTAAATGCTTATCCTTTTCTCCATTATCTTTAAGGTATATTTTATTTTATTTTTAAATAATAAACAATGGTAAATAATGTTACCACACTTTTGATTTATCAGTTGCAGTTTTATTGTACAGTTACTGTGAGACTTCTCAGATTTATAGTTTTGAAAGTATCTTGAGCACAGCATGAGACAGAAATTTGTTTCAAGATATAATTAGTAGGTGGTATAAGAAGGAAAGAGGAAGGTTCCACACTTCTTGAAATGATATTATTAACTTAATACTGGGCAATTGATTTTTTTAAATCAAACTTGTCTACTGAAAAATTTGTCAGAATTGTTTGATTTGGTCAATCAGCAATAAATTTTACTCAGCAGCAAATTTCACATGGATAAGCATATGACTCCTGAATTAGGATGTTACATTTTTATAGCTAAGATATAATTAACAAACAGTAACAGTAACAAACATGAAGCCATACATACTATCTTCAGTGCTCCCAGATCCTCACCCCATCCCTTACTTAATATTATCAACATTTTATCTTCTGGTTCATTTCACACTTGAAAAGAAATCCAGGCTCTGCAAGTAACTTTTTTTTCCTGTACTGTAAGCATTTGTTAACACTTGCTCTGATGATGATTTGTACTCATCTTTTGATAAATGGTAATTAAAGGATTCATGCCTCTATACATGCCTCTATGTGTATAGTGTAGGAAGATCCCAGCATCATACTAATCATGACTAACACAATAGCACTTTAATGTCATGTCTGAGCAATAATGTAGAAAAAATCTGTACTAACTTCTACAGGTTGAAGAGATTTCCAAAGTATAGAGATGTAATAAACCTAACTGCTGTTAAATTAGAATAACTGTAGGGAGGGAGTTTAAATACCATATTAAATCTAAGCAAAGCTAATGCATAACATTTTTATAGTCCAAAGTCTATAACACATTATTACAATAGAATTTGGAAAATGAATATGTAAAAAACTGTATGATCCAGTGGGCAAGGAATTTGGGGTATAATGTGATGCTTGGAAAATGGGAGAACATGTGGATAAAAGGCTTAAAATTCACATTATATTATAACTTAAATGTTTTATTTTACAAAATGATATATCGCTGGTGTTTAACTCCAGATAAGTTATCTAGAATGTATAAAGGTATTTCAAATGAATGTTGGAAATGTAAATGTAAAGAAGGGACTTTTTATCATTTATGGTGGACATGTGATAAGGAAAAGAAATATTGGAGTAGGATTCATACATTAATGCAGAAAATTCTTAAAGTGAACATAAAGATTAAACCAGAAACTTTCCTTCTGGGTCTAATGGAAAGAGAACTTGAAAAAAAAATTGGAACTCTGATTTTCTATATGGTGACGGCAGCAAGACCGCTCTATGCACAAAAGTGGAAGGATGCCTCGATTCCTACTATGGACAAAAGCTGATGGAATTCGCAGAGATGGCCAAATTGACTGTGCTGATAAAAGAAAAGAACATAAGTACCTTTGTTTCTACTTGGAAACCGCTTCTGGACTTTGTGCTTGAGGTGGAAAAACATATTATGATTTTGGGTTTTACCAATTAGACTGATTTGCCGATACAGAAATGGCTAGTGCATACTACTATAGAAATGTAAAAAGTTGAGATTTGATTTTAATGTCTGATTTTAGTGCAACAGAGAGTTGGAAGTCAATGCCTTTTGTTTTTTTCCCCTCCCTTTCTTCACACTTTTTTTGTTTTCCCTTTCTCTACTGTTGTTCCCTACTATTTGCTTTTTGTATTTTCACATTTTATGTTATAAATGAATAAATAATAAAAAATAACATTTTTATAGTCCAAATATTGGCAAATCCAAAACCAACCACCCCCAAATAGCACTATATCCCATTTTAATCCTGGTCAAATAAACTGTGTGTTTCTTCCTTTTACACAAAACAATCTTTCTCATTAATACATTCAGATGGTTATTGATCCTGGTTACAAATTTCTTTAATACTTTAAACAACCACATGAGTAAGTTCATTAAAATAAAATTCCAATTACTATCAGGGATTGTCATTTTTATTTGTTTTTAATTTTTAAAACCTTATCTATTTTTTTATTTATGTCTGATGACAAATGGTAGTTCTCGGTACAATTCCTCAAAGATATCTCTGAATAACATCATACGTTATTCATCTTGTTATGTTTCCAATATCAAAAAGAGCTTTTTCACAAAAATGCATTTATTATTTAAATTAATTTTGAAGTCTTAATAATAGAAAATCAATGTTCTAATATTTTTGAACCCTTAATCAGTTTAAATCTTTCTATAGCCAAAGCCATACCTTGCTTTTCACTATTTTCAGTTCTTAAAGATTATAAAGATATATCTTCATTTTCTTTTATTATGGATTGAAGGCATTCACCTGGTGTTTGTGCAATATTGTCACTTTGAAGATGTCTTATGTTTTTGAAGCAGCTAATAAGCAATTTCTAAAGTGGTTAGCAAGGAAAGTGTGAACTTAGTGTCCTTTAAAAAGACTCCTTTGTGACTGGAGCAATTATAGTGAATTTTCTCGTCTCCTGACTCTCCCACCCTCCAGAGATAGCTGTCTTGCAGTCCCCTTACAAGGAGCAACCATAAGCAGAACAGTGTCGGTGATCTCACATCCTGTCTTTGCCCAGAGAGGGTGAAAGGAGCCTCTTGTTGGCTTTCTGTTTGTGGGGGTAAACATTAGGTCTGCCTTTTGCAAACTGTCTTCAGTCTGTCACATTCCCCCGAAGTTTTTTGGCAACATATTTTGGACATAATTTGCCATTTCCTAATTCTTACTGCTGGACAGTAAGACACTATGCCTAAAGTGGATAGAACTCATGTTTTCCTGCTTTCTATCCCAATGCCTTTAACTATTATACCAAACTGCCTTTAATAGTTTTTAAATTGAGTGCTAAATGAAATAATATGTTTTTGAAATACTGCTTAAAATGTCAACCAATTTTTTAGAATGGCATTTCAAAACTGTTACTCTGGAATGTAACTTTGTCAGTAAAACATAGTCTATACTCTTAGATTCCTGAAGACTAGAATATTGACAATAATTCAAATAAAAATAGTGTAATTATGATTCAAAAATTGTAATAGGTTAAAAATTGTACTAGGCCATCAAGTCCAATTTTTCACTTTCATCTTTTTTATTTTCCAGTATTATACAGAAATGCTAAAATCTTGATGAAAATTGAATGTAGGAATCTGCCAAGCATTTCTAACCTTATTTCTTATTTTAAGATCAATCCAAATACTTTTTTTTCCTTCCAGAACAGGAAATTACTTATCCCTCAAACATAACAAAGTAGTCTTGAAAAGTATGCTTGATACCAATAATTCTGGGCAGTGTGTATTAATAACAGAATATATTTAGACTTCATGTACATCTATTCAAAAGGGTATTAGAGCTGATTCACATGTTTGATTTTTTTTCCCTTTAAAGGCATGGAAAAAATATCCATCTATTACAACATCCTGTGTCAATGCTTTATATTGCTTCACTTATATTTGTTCAAAAACTCTAATAAAAATAATTATGCATTATTTATTCCAAAATAGACAGTACACAGAAATAAGCTAACTTTAACTTCAGTCATGTAAGAATCAAGACACATACTTTATTACTGGGCATTTGACTATGAGTTTTTGGTAAGGTTAACAGTCTGCTTTTTTAAACTGCGCTAGTCCATTAGCAGAGCAGTCTATGGCTTTGGAAATGGGAGTGGTGTACATTTCTTCCTGATCAACTTCCACGAAATCAAAACCATCTGTTAAACATTGTGAGAAGGAATCTAAGTGCACAAATAATTTTTACCTCATCATAAATTTACTATCAATGATTTGGCTTTACAGATATATAAATAGTTTACTTCAACTACAAATGTTTGCCCATTCTTTCTCTACAAAAACTTAAATCACCAAAAAAGGAAGATTATTTCTAGAGATCTTTTTGGAATTCATCATAACATATTTTGGAGATGTTGTTTTGCAAAAGGAACAAGTTCCAACTTTATTTGCTGCTTCCATCCAACCGGAGGTTGTGTTTATTTAGAAAGCTAACATTTATATGGCTTATACATTCACAACAGTTCAGTGCCAAAAACCACAGGCCTAAAATGACTCTTTTCATTGCTCCTTCAGTTTTTGACCTATAGCTGTTTTTACAGGAACTGGATCTTTTTGAGCAATTGCTTCTGGTAGACTTAAGAGTAATAGCACCCTGTACAATAATTTACAAAGAGCAGTTTGAGAGAGGGGAAGTGCACTTTAGCCCTCAAGCTCTGAATTTTCCAGATGCTATGAAGAAACATTACAAGAAAGGCAAGAAGATATAACAAAAGGAACCAAAATTATTAGGTCCAAATCTAATACCCAAAGGTGGAATCCAAATACTCATGAGAACAATATAATTTCTGTTGAAAACAGGGAAAGTGAACAAAATCATGAAGTATTATTATCATTATTACTGTGTTTAACAACTAAAGTTGTTGAGTGGACTATTAAGTTATTTAAAGTACGCAATTTGATTGTAAAAACATCAACTATATTAATAACTAACCTAGGAAAGGAATAGGAATAAAATTAATAAAAGCAAATAGAATAGTGTAATATGGGCATATTAAAATAAATGTCTAGAAAAAACGGAATGGCTTTGCCAAAAATATATTAATTTGGTATTGGGGACTGCATTCTACCAGAAGAGTTTCACATAGCCATCCAGGGAAGATAACTACTTAACTAAATTTGCTTAGTAAGGCCAGCCAGTTTAGTACCTGTTGGATAGGTACAGTCATATAATCCAAATCCATGAGTGTGATACAGTCTTTGGTAAGGTACAGAATTGTTTCCTACAGGTCGTCCCTCCATGGGTATGGAAAAAGAAATGGCTTTTTAAACAAAAGGCAGAACTCAAAATGGAACTGCAGAAGTTAAAACAAGGCTCTGAAAAATGCTGGTTTATTCTGCCACAACCTCAAATTAGTACATGAGATATCCAAGTAAAGGGAGATTTGGGAAGTAGGAAGTAGGAAGAACAACTGTTTTAAGAGTATTGTATCATGAGAGAAATAGATAGCCTTTCTAGGCAGAATATGTATTCATATTTCTTCCTTTTTTCTGTGTGATATAAAGTTCATTATTTTTATTTCTCTGTACAAAACAGTAAATTCTGTCTCATTTCAGTTTTTCTATATCTTTAGGTTAAATATGGGGAAATTATTTGTATTCATAATTTTGTTGTGATCTGTAATAAGCTTGAAAGCTCCACATTATCTATTTTGTGATTTTTGTCAGGAAAATGTGTAACAGATCAGCACCATCTGGTGGTCTGCTTGGAGCATTACATGTTATTTTGAATTTCCTTTTTAGCCAAATGGTATTTGCTTTCTTCAATACTAAATATTTCACTATATCTAAAGTTAAAGGCAAGTTTACCATTTATTTTTACAATAAAGTTTCATTTTGTTTAACTCCTCTGAGATTGATTTATCTCCCATGGGAGGGAAGGATTGAACTTCTGCATGTACCTATGCTACATGACAGAGACCTGTGCCAAAAAGGTTGTTAGAGCCCTCTTGAAAGATAGCTGGAAGAAGCAAGAACCACCAAAGTGCTGTCCCAAAACAAAACAGGGATAGAATGTGAAGGTCCAGAGGGCTCCTGAGATTGTGAGACCATCAGCCTCTAAATTGCATGGGTTCAACTATTTACTATAGCAATACACCATATTCTATTTCATATTGTAAGTAAGAGGTTAATATTAAAGTTGAAATGAAAATGGATGGCTTCCCATAATATTAAAAGAAAGCTTGCACAAAAATTTAAAATAAGGACAAACTTTTACTGTCATCTTCTGCTCCTTGGCTATATGTCAGAGTGCAATGATTTTGGTACATCCAGGAAATGAGGTCAGGTGGTTCTTTGTGACTTGCCAAACTGCTTTTTCTTTGCCATGGACTAATCCGTTTTTCCAGTGTTCAGAAAAATTACTGTTTTGTCTAAAGTTTGTTCTCATACAGTTATTTTGCTCAGAAAGGTAAGAGGAAGTTTTTGACATTCTTAATATAACACAGAGTATTAATCTTATAATCACCCTGTCAGCACATTGAGTCAGGGTGTTAATGACCATCTTTCAGCCACTCAGGATTCCCTGCCAATAAAAATAGAGCAGAATGAATCCAACCAGCAAATATTTAGACACATTGACACTCTGCATTTTTGTAGTTTTTCTAGCTTAAACTTCTTTTCACCAAGTTGAAAGTGACAAACAACATGGTGTGGAAGATCTTTTCTTTCTGTGTCTTGCATCTATAAATTATTGACAATTATTGTAAAATAAATAATGTTGTTGTTAAATATGCCACAGATCAGAGACAAAAATGAGATAAAACAAGCAAAACTATATTTAGATTTGCAGCACAAAATGTAATTTTCAATAGGAACTTTGCAAAATGGAATCCAATTGCAATCTACAAGTGTCTTTTTCCAGACAAAAATTAAATTGGTAAAAATTTGGAGGGAATGGAGAAAGAGGAACAATTTTATTTATTTTGCAGAATTTGCTATTTAATTTTTTATCACAGAGACAAGATCAGAAGTGAAGAGCTGATGGAGATATAATGTATTTGTATATTGAATTTAATGCAAAAGGTTTAACTGTGCTATCTTTTTGATTAGCATGGAAGCTCAGAAGGAATCTTAAAGAGCTTAGCTTTCACATCAAACCAACCATACTAAACCAGGTGATACTCCACTATCTTTATATATATATATATATAATATTATATATATGTAGGTCTTTGGTAATTCGGGTTTTCTCCCGCGTAAAATTGGAAGTGTCTTGGCGACGTTTCGACGAAGTCTCATTCGTCATCTTCAGGCTGGTGTCTCTTCGGCTTCGTGCTTCTAGGAGCAACTATATTATATATATATATATTATATATTATATATTATATATTATATATTATATATTATATATATATATATATATATATATAATTATATATAATTATATATAATTATATATATATATATATAATTATATAATTATATAATTATATATTATATATATATATATATATATATATATAATGTCCATATAGTAAATGGTTTATGGTCATAGACTGATTTCAGAAGATCAAGTCCAGGAGAGAATTCACCGCAAGATAAGAGTTAGGTCCATACAGAATGCTGGACAGCTCCATGTGAAGTGTACTACTGTAGTCCTAAAACATCTGTCAATAGCACATAACTCAGTTTAGTCTACTTGACTAGACCTTCCTCTGCCAACACAACCACAGACTCTAACAGCATTAGGGGAGAAACTGTGTTTGCTGATTTCACTTTTCAATTTGGAGTTTTGGGATTCCAAGGATGGTGAAGAATTGACTCAGAATAATGCTTCTCTCCCACCATTGTTTCCCTAAAAATAGTATTTGGATGCCTATGTTCCCAAGATAAATAACTTTTTAATATATCACGTGATGCCTTACAAATCATCTAAATTAGCAGCTAGCATTACATCTTGCTATAATTAACTGTGTGGGTTGATTATGCATTTTTAATTGTGTATAAATCTTTGTTTTTCTAAATGCATTTTAAGCAGCTTGATTGGATGGCCCCTGCACACAGCATTTTGAGAAAAGGAGAAAAATCTCTTCCTGAACAATTTCTCCATACTATGCATGATTCTGTGCAACATGATCATGAAATTTAATTTAATAAGTTAAGCAAAATGATGGCAGCATGTGTTTATGTTTGTTTATAGAACTCTGAAGAGTTTTGCACAGGGAGTTTTTTGGAAGGTTTTTTGATGTTGAGATTAGCTTGTGGAAGAGGAGTATGTCAAGAGGAAAGTGAGAGAAATGTGGGCATGATAAATTTGATGCCAAGCTGGAGAATTGGTGGAGAACTGAAGAACTGGAGAAGCAGACAAGTAGAGAGTTTGAAGAGTGGAGAGATTGAAAAGGGGCAGTTGAAAGTGGAGATGGAAGAGAGAAAGTAGATGATTTATGATTGTGTGCTTTCCCCCCCCCCCGACTCTCCCGGGACTCACCTGAATCTCAGTAGACTACCTTCTTTTTGCTGTAATCAGCTGGAGCTAAACTCTAATCCAAAAGTCCGAGAGTTGGCAGCTGCAGCTTTGGGAGATGGCATGAATGCTTGATGGAGGTGGAGCTGAGGAAGGAGATGAGCTCCCTGGCCTTTGCCAGCAACCAGACCTACTCACATGGACACTAGGGTTGTGGAGTGTGGCAGGCTGTAGCATGGAGTTTCAGATAATTGGCTTGTGGGCGTTTTAACTTTTACTGATATTTGTGTGCTTTGGAGTTCAGGAGATATCATAGGACTGCACAGTTACAACAGTATTTAGTGCAGCTAACATGCCTTTGGGCTGTTCCTCTGGCTTTCCTTTAAAATATTTGGATTGTTGTTCAGGAAGCCCTGGGGTTGGGGGAGGAGGGAAGTTGGGTGACAGTCAGGTGAATGTGTTTGTTCCTTTTCCCTCAGTGAGAGCTATGGAGGGGGAAGAAGTGGCTCCCTGCTTAGTAGGTGAGAGGACTTGGCAGGACACTGTGAACATGTAGAGTGAGTGTGCTGGGGGATATGGGAGTGTTGGATGTGATTACTCTGCTGCAATGAGGAAAAGGGTGGTAGTGGCTTGAAGGCACTGAGAGCAAGTGCTATAGTGTTAGGCTTACCTTACCCCAGACTGTTTGCTAGTTGGAGGAGACTCCCCTTTTAGATCAATAAAAGAGAGTTGAAGATGGGGGATGGAATGGTTGGCGGGGAAGGCAGGAGAAGGCAGTTTATTTCAGTGATGTTGGGAAATATGGGAAGCAAGAGGGAGGCTGCTCACGGGGAATGCCACCTCAGTGCTTCACACCGGTCTTATGTTCTGTTCCCTTGCACTCCCCCTCATTTACAGAGTCAGCAGAACTGTGCGGGCCTGGGCTTTAGGCTGCTGCTTTTAAATGCCATTTCAGCCTATAATAAGACTTGCCTTATTGCCCATTGCTCTTGCAGAGAATGCCAATCAGTGAGACATGGCTGGGCCCAGAGGGAAGTGATCTCTCTCAGAAATGTGCTCAGCAGGTTATTGAGTATGGCACCAGCCTAGACTTCAGGGCCAGGAAGGGGATGTGTTTGTTGTCATCAGAAAATCTCTGGCAGCCTACAGGGGCATGGCCACAAGTGCCCAGTTGTTAGACCCGTTTTTTTGGGTTGGGCTCGAGGGATCAGGTGGAATTGCTGCAGCTGCTATACCAGCCTCCATGCTGTGTGACAACTTCCCTACCTGGGCTTCACATCATGGTTGGTGGTGGAGTTCCCTAGGCTTATATCTCTGGGGGACTTCAATTTGCCATCCCTTGTGGTGGGATCAGAGGTAGCTCAGGATTTTGTGGAAACCATGATTTCAATAGGCCTGCACCAGGTCATCCATGGCTTGACTAGGAACAGTGGTCACATACCCAATTTGGTGTTCTTGTCAGAACAGTGCCTGGCTGACCTTCAGTTGATGGACCTATATTTGCATCCCCTGTCATAGTCAGATCATAGTCTGGTGTATAGGGAGGCAGGAGGTTTGAAATAATGTAATTTTCAGTTATATTCATCAAATTTGGAATGTATAAATCAGACATGTCAAACACAAGGCACGGGGGCCGGATGTGGCCCGCGAAGTGGTTTCATGTGGCCCGCGAAGCCATCCTGGAAACAGTGAGGGAACGGCCCCCGCTGCCTTGGCCCTGGCCCAGGCCGGCCGGGAGCCAATGTGCAATTTTGTGGTGGCCATCTATGCTGAAATACATTCAGTCTTAGCTCCACAAGGCCGTCTGGAAACAGCGAGGAACCAGACCCTGCCGCATCGGCTCCGCCCCCTGGGTGCATGCTGGGGAGGCTCCTCCAGTGGACCATGCCTTGGCACTTGCCCTGGTCCCACCCCCTTCTGCCAGAGACCCTCAGATCTGTCCCACTCCTTCCCAGGCCCCCACAGGCACCCTTGACACGAACAATGTAAAGCTGGCTATGCCCACCCAGTAGGCCACACCCACTCCATCCACACCCACCCAGTAGGCTGCACCCACCCTGGCCACACCCACACACACACCCCGAGGGCAACCGCAATGCTGATGCAGCCCTCAATGAAATTGAGTTTGACACCCCTAGTATAAATGTTTGGTTAATAAATGTAAACGTTGATAAACGTATCTATGTAAAGGATACCAATGTAATCAAATATAGTATCTTGGGACATTCTTGTTGAATCTAAAGTGTCCTTCCCCAGAATTACTGTATCCTATGAAGAGGAAAAGAATTGAAATATAGGCATACTTATTCTGGACTTTACTTCTGAAACTTTACTACTGATATGCAACAAAAAACTAAATGAAATAAATAATCAATACATGGAATGAAAAGAAACACAAAAAGATAATATAGCAGAGGAGAAGCTCTGAGGCAAATGAGTGGAACATCTAGTTCTTCTTAGCTCCAGATCCCAACATGCCTTAGCAAATATGGCCAATCAGCAAGGAAAGGTGATAGACAGAAATTTAGCAACAACTGAAGGGACACATTCCTCAGTTGCAACAGTACTTGGTACCATCTTACCCTGATAAATTGTTTTTAAAAACATCAGTGAAGAAAAGGAACATCCAAAGTAATGTAACATACTCCCATTTCTTAAAGAATAAGGTCCTATTCAAGGTTCAAGTTAATCAGCAATAGTGGTAAGGTATGAGGTATGAGAATGTCAGTCAGTCCAATCCCTTTAGTGTCAATCATTTATTGAGTACTAGAAGGCATTAAGTATACTTATTAAGAAATAAATTTAGTCCAACCAACATGCATGCTTCTGCTTAGGTCATAGGGAAGGATTGTCCCTTTTTTTTTACCATACTATATACTTCTGCATACTTTGTGACCCATTCAAATATTCCAGTAGTTCCCCTTTCTTCTTCTATGGTTCAGTGATAGCTATAATTTATTAGTAATCAATTTCTTGAATTTACTATTTACAAAGAATATAAACTAATAAATTTAAGTATTTCTATGGCCCTGTAATCAGTTGCTTATTCTTTTTAAACTGGTATCATCACATTTTTGGGTTTCATGAGAAAGGTCTAATACAAAGCAAATATAGATTACCATTTTCCAGCATTTTTTTCTCATGTAAAGTTTTAATGCAAGCCAGTTACAAGACATTAAACAGCCAACAATAATTCCCAGTAACTCTTTCCATTTGCCATGTGTCATATAATCCAGAATATTTCTACACCCACTACAAATGTTTGCTTCCAGCAGTATCTTTATTTGGTTATGTGTGAATAATTTACACTGCGTGCAATGAACTTACTTTTGAGCAGACATCCAAAGTTTTCAGGGCAACATGGAATCCTAGACCTTATGTTACACATCTTTGTTTTAAAATCAGTTTAGCAGCAGTATAAATTTAGTCCACAAGTCGTCTGTGTAAACATTTTGTGGCTTTATTCAACACATTCAGAAGCTAATTGGACATGCCTTAAACAAAATACTGTGGTTGGTTAACTGCTTAACTTAATACTTTGCTTATAAAAAAAATGCTTCTTTAACATCTTAAAACTGAAATGCACTTGACTGGTGTCTGAAAGGAAGTGTTCTGCTATTAATATTAAAAATAAGAAAATTGTTCCATGTTTAAGACTATGTTAAGAATTCTGTTATATAATTCCTCTATTATTATTTTAAAATAAAAATAACGTTACCTTTTAAGGGCTTTTTCAGACTGAAATTCAATTTTCTTAGAAATCCAACAAAACCTTAATAAGAAATCAGTCCTTTATTTTGCCCTGGAGGGCAAAATGACATTTTGAAAGGTAGCTATTGTATCATATGGTTTATTTTCTATGACTGAAATGCTGGTTGACTAACAACAAATATGTTCCTCTTAAGCCATATACACACTTAACATCAACAACTCCAGCAGCTTCCGGTTCTCACCAATAGTGTCATTTTAACCACAAAGCAAAAAATATAAAGGATTTACTGGTATTATGAAGTAAAGTAAAAGCTACCATTGTTGAATGCAGCTGAATCCTTGAGAGATAATATACTGTAATTTTGTTATTCACTGGGGACAGGTAAAGAAAGAAAGTGAAGTGTTTTACTACGTATGCTCATGTATTAGAAACAGATTTTCCTTTAAAGAAATGCTGAAAGTGTGGGGGGAGGGGAATCCCATCTTTAGAAAATAATGGTGACAATTCTTTAGTCACTTACTGTTTTTAAGAGATATTGTTTTGACTTCAAAAAATGTTGATTTAAAGGAGGAAAAATCTTCTGTTTATCTGTTAGGAGTCAAATCCATCCTTATTAGTTCTGAGGGACTTTTATTTAGCCTTTCCTTATAGCTCATCTGAAGATTTCCAGATCCCTTCTCTGAGCAGCTGTGATTCATACTTGAATTTCAGCCTAGATCCAACTACAGGCCCCAAGTTCCCCAAGGAAGTCTTGCATAAGCATTGTTCTCAATTAGTAGTGCAGAGATTTGAGAGAAAGCAAGAGGTCTTTGCTTTTGTTGGCACTGGGACATTAAAAATAAGTGCCCAAGTCTCTTTCATATGTCTGTGTGTAAATTTAAATCCCTCTTAATGGTAATGGGAGCTGCATATGTGTTCTGAGGAAAGAGTCTATATCCCCTAAGCAAGCAAAGTGGGCAAAGCCAAGAAAAATCAAAGTTTGTTGCATTTAGAACTGGCTAAAGTAATAGTTTTTCAGGAATGATTTTATGGGTTAAGCAAATCTGTCCAGCTGTGATGGGATTTCATGTCCCAGTAGGATGTATGTTTTATTTACTAACTTTTCAACTTTTATATCTTTGAGAAAGATGGAAAAAAAACTTTCCAAAAATACTTGAATGGAAAGGAAACAGCTGTTTGCAGAGATGAGCTATTATGGTCAATGAAAGTTCTGAGTGGGAGGGTGCACTTGGGTGGTGCTCACAAGTTCTTCAGCTTGGCAGAAATCATGGGCACCCATGAATTATGTTATTCCAGACCTTTTTCACAGGCAGTAAAGTCCCCTTCTCTCTTGATCATGAACTTTTTTGGCAAGCAATAGTTAGATATTTTAAATATCAGAACAACATGTTTTAATAGTGTTTCTCCATCAAGGGTAATCTGGCAATGGAATCAAGAGCCATTCAGTATCTAAAACTCTGCAAATCAAAAATGCCAATGGGTGTAAACTAACCTTTAGCTGTCAGCTGTGTTAGACTACAAATACCATCAGGCTCAATAATTTTAGTCTCAAGAATACTGCATTAGTCAGTTGGCCTTGTATAAAGCTAAGCAAATGTAAGAAACACAAATCCCTATTTTCTGCATGGCTGGTATAAATAGTTGCAGAATTATAATAGGCTAATTCATAGCTAATACTTTTAATCATTAATGGAATGTTATATAGTTAGTATATACACTCAAAAAACATGTTAAAATATCTATGTGAAATCAACTTGGGTGCTACCTCTCCAGCTAGCAATTCCCATTGCTTCTTTACTCAGATATACCTATCTCTGGTTCAAATGAGTCTCCAGGTATTGCTTACTGGGTTGCTCTATCAGAAGTATGAAGAAAGTTGCAATTTTAGCGGCAAAAGCATTATCCATTCTCAGTCTCTGGACATACAGTAACAAATTTTTGCAGCAAAGATGGAGAGAATGAAAAGAAGCTTAGATGTTATTATAAGAAACAAAAAAAATCAATACAGAGATAATATTTAGGTCAAGTCAGCATTACACAAGCTTTAGTTCCCTCTGATTACCATAACCACTGGTCTACAAATTAATAATTCTCAAAGAAAACATGATTTCTACCAAGCTCCAGATTAAAGGCACTATAACATGTGAAGAACTGGGCTTTAGAAAAACTTTATCTGTGGGTTCTTTCCGCAAAACAGCACTCTGTGACGTAATGCTGGCTACATGACTGCAGAAATGTCTTTGGACAGAGCTGGCTCAATGGCCCTTGAAACAGAAATGAGCACCACCCTCTATATTCGGGAAAGATTAGCGAAGTAAAATTTGCATGGAATCATTTACATTTAACTTCTTTCCACATGGGACAATTCCAATCACAATATTCCAAAGCATTTGAAGTCAGCCATCTGCCTGCTTCAGATGGTTGAGAAATGTCCGTGAACACCCTGAACCAACTGTAGCTTGGTTTAACTTTCTAATTTGGAATGTAAAAATCATAATATAGTCAGTGTACTGTTCCCTGAGTTATGCTAGCTTTGTGATAACAAAATTTCCTTTGCCTTTATTCTATAACAGAATAACAGAGTTGGAAGGGACCTTGGAGGTATTCTAGTCCAATGCCCCTTGCTTAGGCAGGAAACTCTATACCAGGGGTCTTCAAACTTGGCCCTTTTATGACTTGTGGACTTCAACTCCCAGAATTCCTCAGCCAGCATGCCATTTCAGACAAATGGTTTTCCAATCTCTTCTTAAAAACTTCTAGTGTTGGAGCATTCACAACTTCTGGAGGCAAGTTGTAAAACTGATTAATTGTTCTAACTGTCAGGAAATTTCTTCTTAGTTTTAAGCTGCCTCTCTCCTTGATTAGTTTCCATTCGTTGCTTCTTGTCCTGCCTTCAGGTGCTTTGGAGAACAGGTTGACCCCCTTTTCTTTGTGGCAACCCCTGAGATATTGGAACATTGCCATCATGTCACCCCTAGTCCTTCTTTTCATTAAACTACATGAAGTGTGAGGAGGAAGAAATAAATTGATTTTCCCTTCTACTTTGTTCAACCCATACTCTATTTATCAGGTCACATGGCACACTGCTGATAAAAGGGAAAAACTGAGCATCAAATCACTATTCTGTGTGATGGGTTGTAAAGAAAAAGAAATTTGATTGAGTTGAAAGCCTGGGAAGTGAAATAAGGCAAAAATTTGGGGCATGTCACTTATATAATTGGCAAAAAACAACAATCATAAGTTGATTAGAAACTGGGAACAAGGATTAGCATTGTTCTGCTGATAAGATTTCTATGCTGTCTGTTACACATTTATGAATTCAGGTTCAGAGAAATGGGATGAAGCAAGGCTTCATATGAATAGGAAAATACCCCGTTCCCAAGCTCAGTATTTCAAATCATAAAACATACATTTTACAGTTTTGGCTGTATTGAATTAAGCTGGGAGGGGGATGTCCTGCTGCCAAGAGTGACATTCTGAGACATTCGCAGCACTATGGTACCAGTAATCCATAGGACAAATGCTTCAAATGGATTTATGTCAAACAATGGGATAAGCAAAGAAAACAAAAGACTTATCCTCAGCAATTTAAATAATGTTTTGACCTACATCTTGGATTTTAAATCTATCCATCAAAAAACCTGAATATGAATACAAAGCATATGCCATTGGAGAAGACATTGATGCTTGGAATCATTGAAGAAAATCAGAAAAGAGAATGACTGTGGAAGGAAGGTCTTGAGATGGCCAACATGAGCAATTCCTTCCCTTTGCTTTCCCTCCTGAGATTTCAAGGTGATCTGAAGAACATAGGAGCACATTTAGTTTCCAACGATAAAAGGAAAATGGTGAGAGCACCTGAGTACAAGTTTCTGTTGAAAGATAATTTGTGTTGTGTGGCAGAGAGAAGTAGAATGGCTACATTCTTCTTTGCAGCTTAGGGAGAGGAGTGGCCATCAAGATAAATTGCTGCTTAGCAGGCGACTGATATTGAAGAAGGAGCAGGATTAGACTTTAACAAATCAACAGCAGATACTCTGAAAAGGGAAGCAAAGCCCACAACCTCATCACCCCAACAGAGTCTATAGCCAGTCAGTAACTACAAAGCACCTTTTTCTCTCCCCCAAAACAGAGATTAAGAGACTGTAAAACTAACACATCACCAGCTAGCCATAACAAAAACCAACTAACTTTAAGGGGGTTAAATGGTGGCTAAAGACTTTATTATAAGCTCAGGAAATGAAGGAGAACAGAACTATTCATAGGACAGTTTAGAAATTAGATAAATGCATATACATTAGTGCAGAGGTCCCCAACCTTTTGGGCACCAGGGACCAGTTCTGTGGAGAGAAGTTTTTCCGCAGACCAGAGGGGGCAAGGTTTTGTGTGCTATCTGCATCCTGAGGATGGGGCTTTGCTTGTTTGTGTGGACTGGTTGCTGGCATGCTACGGCCCGGTACTGGTCCACGGACCGGGGATTGGGGACCCCTGCATTAGTGTAGGTTTAACGACATGTATTAAGGTAGAGGTTAGTAAATAACTAAATGAAGATAACAGTTTCTTTGTTGATGATCTGTATCATTCCAAAAGTGACTCCAGGTAGCTTACAACATTAGAAATCCACAAGATAATACCATAAAAATCCCACCACTGCCACCACATAGTGGCAGCAAATACACCAGCCATTTGATCAGCTCCATATCAACCTGGGTCCCCACTCCACTAAAAGAATTATGCCTTCAGGGCCTTTTGGTAATTACCGTGTTTCCCAGAAAATAAGACCTAGTCTTTTTTTTTTTCCTCCAAAAGAGGCACCAGGTTTTATTTTCGGGGTGTGTGTGTCTTTTCCACGGTGTCACCTCATGGCGGTGGCACCGATAGCCCCACCCAGCCAGCCCATGTCTTCTGTGACTGAAGGAAATGCTGCTGCAGCTGAGAATAGAGCTCTGGCCTGCATTTCGCCTTCAGATGCCTTCTAGCCTTCCTCATGGGAGGCCTGCCTGCAATGGTAAGCAGGTGCAGGGCATGTGGGGCAGCTCCATCCCCCCACCTCCACCCTAGCTTGATTTTTAGGCATGCGCCTCGCCCCAAAACTAGGGCTTATTTTGGGGTGGGGCTTATATTAGGCCCATCCCCCAAAATCAAGCTAGGGTTTATTTTTGGGGTAGGTCTTACTTTCGGGAAAACACAGTAGGTGGGACTCATCCCTAGGGGAGTAATATCATAAGGAGGGAGCCACTACAGGGGCTTCCTAAGAAGGGGACACACCACAGCCTCCTTAAAAGACTGGTGCACCATTGTCTCATCCAAAGAAACATTAACCCACAGCCGGTCCCCATTCATGTATCACCTCCCTGGAGGCTATTACCATATAACTAAAACACTCCACTCTCAGGGAAGACAAGTTGAGTTTCCCATAAGCCTGGGAAACTCCACCACCAACCATGCAGTGAGATCTCATAGCTCTGTCAGCTCTGTCAGGAAGGTTGTTACACAGCAGGGAGTTGGTACAAAAGCAGCTGTCACAACTGGTCCCTCCCTAAGACTTGGCCACTGTTGATTGCTGACCATGTAAAGAGATTGAGTTCAGAGGGTCAGAATGTGTAACTGGTATAAGACATCAGAGTTGTGTCTTCATTATATTGACCAAAGATAACTAGATATTATCACTGACATTACAAACATTGCAAGAACTCAAAGGAGAAGTTATCAATAGTCTTACCAAAATGATGTCCAATGGAGGATAGGCTCAAAGGGACCTTGGAGGTCTTCTAATCCAATTCCCTGCCCAAGGTAGGAGTCTTTATATCAATCCAAATAAATGGTTGTCCAATCTTTTCTTGAAAATCTCCAGCAATAAAGCATTCACAACTCCAGGAGGCAAGCTTTCCTATTGATTAATTGGTATAACTCTGAGGAAATTCCTCCTTAGTTCCAGGTTAAATCTCCCTCTGATGAGTTTTCACCAATTCCTGTCCTGCCCTTAGGTACTATGGTGAATAAATTGACCAACTGTTCCCTGTGACAGGCTTTCAAGTATTGGAAGCTATGATGTCACCCCTAAGTCTTCTCCTTAGGCTCTCTACATTCCTAGGACCTCAATATCTTTTTTGTATTGTGGTGACCTGAACTGGATGCAATATTCCAAGTGTGGCCTCACTGGTACAGTATAAAGTAGTACTTTCATTTCTCATGATCTTGATGCTATCCCCTGTTGATGCAGCCTAGGACGGTATTGGGTTTTTTTGGCTGCTGCAACACACTACCGACATTAAAGCAGTGGTCCACCAGGAACCTAGATCCCTCTCACAGGCACTACTGTTGAGCCATGTACTGTCTATTCTGTATCTGTGCATTTGTTTTTTCCTGCCTTTCTCACTACTAAACTGCTGGATAAGGTCCAATGGCCTATGTTCAGAATGACTGAATAACAAAGATAACAGCTACAAAAGAAAGATATTCTGAAGCAGATCAGATGGAAATGTAGATAGAAATGTTTCTAATCTTCAAACTTTTTTTTTAAAAAAAATAACACTTCAAAAAACTGTGTTTTTTTTCCTGAAAGGGTTCTGAATTAGCTCACATAATGGTTCTCGAGAACTTATCAGGTAGCTGTTTTTCCATAGGCAAAGTGCTTTTCTGTGAGCAATTCTTTTCATCTGTCTCATTTTAAGTCTTAACTGGTAAAAGACAGACCTAAATGGGACACACATATGCCTTTTATTCATAACAATACATAAATTGCCTTGTATACTGTTTACACAATATACAAGTCACAAATTAAAATTAACAGAGGGATAGAACACCTAAGCTCTTTTCTAAAAGTTTGTAAAATGTTCCAAACAATAAGTCTATAGTATTGAATTAATTCTGTGCTCAGTAGGTCCTATATTTGCCATATTTTTCTGAAACATCTTTTACAAATACCCATTTGCTTTCCCAGATGCCACAGCAGCTTTGAAAGGATGTGATTTGAAATGCAGAAGCAAAAAGCAGGAAATAGATAAAACATCCTTCTCCTCCTTCATGTAATTTCATCCAAAGCTGTTCCTTTTTTCCTAAAAACAAAAATGTTGCTAGGGTTTTGTCATATACGCTTGCATGTGGCATCTTGTTCAACTTTTAACTCTCTTGCACAACAGTTCAAGTAATAATGCCTTTTGTTGATTCCTTTCTCCCTGCCCCCATTTTTCATTTGGGGGTTTGTGACTATAAAGCTCAGAGGTTTTCTAAACAGAATCATAAATCAAAGAAGAAGCAGGATGTTCATCTGGGCCACATGTTGGGAAACTTGCTTTCCAATCCCACATGAAAGCTACACCAGCCAGATGTGATTGAAATTTTCTTAAAACTGTATCTGAAATAAGTCAGTCTTGGTAAGAAATCTAGGGACCCTACAAAAATGGCAATTGCTTTTCACATAGAGTCTTTTGAGAAAAAGTATATAAAATTGTTATTAATTAAATATGTGCTAAGAGGATGCAAGTTACATTGGTTTCAACAATTTTAACTATATGAAAACTTTGTTTTGTGCAGTGCCTTTTTAACCTTTAGTCTAATGCTACAAAAGGTGCATGCTTCAGATTTGGAAATGTCCCAATTTTCCAACTAAAGCAGACTAATTTACACAGGTTCAAAAGATATTCAAATAGATATGTACATGTCTTAATGCTGCTAGATTTCATTAATGATGGGAAAACTCATAAAGGCATTGTCAAAAGATTTTCAAAGATTTATTTCTCCCTCAACTCTTCCTATAAAGGAAACAAATGCAGAACAAGTATTGTTAGGAAGAAGAAAGAAGGTGGGTTTTTTTTCCTAACTTCTGTTTCCAGTGGATAATTTTACCATAGTGCTTTGAGAAGATATGCCAGATTGCAGAAATATATTTCAGTACTGTTTACTAGTTGTCCCATCAGGAGAAGAAATAATAAGAGAACTTTGTTGGAATTTATGGAATCTGGAAAGATGCACCACTGAATATTTATCTGGAAAATATTGGATTTTCTCCTTTCATTTCTGTTGTTTATATACTTCAATCTATAATTTATCCCTGTCTTGAATTTTTCTGTAACTTTGGAAAAGAAATCACAAAACTTTGCATACAATTTTTGTTCATCGTAATCTAGAATTCTTTCACTTATCAGATTTACATTCTGTTTTTATCTATGTACTACTAAAACTCTCATATCTGTTTGATTGTTTATAACCTTTAATTGGGTGAAATAGTGCAACATAGGACAACATTTTTTAATTCAAACTATCTAAAACGGACCAACTTAAAGACTGTGTCCCAAATGTGACTCCTATGGGATTCAAATTTGGCAAAGTTGTGGCTTTAGCACTGCTATGCAAACCTCAGTCAGCTGCAGTCACATAATAATTATTTCCAATGCTCCTTGCCAGCTTCTTGGAAGGAAAGTCAATGGGGATGCCATCAGGAAATCAGAAATTGCTCCTGCTGCCATTGCTTCCTTGCCTGACTATGATCATTTCATTTCTTTATTTAAGTAAAGAAATATTTCTAAAACAATGATCCAACAGGTCATGAATTGTCTAGTTTTCAAATAAATTTTTCAGTCCAGAAATATGAAATTTTGAAGATGCAGTTCAATGATGAGAAAAGTAAGGTCCTACACTTAGGCAGAAAAAGTAGATGAGAAGGCAAGGATTAGATAAGACATGAAGGATCAGATGTGTGCTAATAGCTGTCTTTCACTACTTGAAAGGCTGTCACAGAGAAGAGGGGGTCAGCCTATTTTCCAAAGCACTTAAGGGAAGGACAAGAAGCAATGAGTGAAAGGGCATCAATGAGAGATCCAACCTAGGAGAAATTTCCTGACAGTGAGAATAATCAATCAGTGGAACAGTTTGCCTCCAGAAGTTGTTGGTGCTCCATCACTGAAGGTTTCCAGAAAGAGATGGACAGCCATTTGTTTGAAATGGTACAGGGGCTCGTGTTTGAGCAGCTGGTTGGACTAGCCCCTTCTATGTCTTTTCACAAGATGATTTTGATAACTTCTCTGAATGCATGCCCACCTACACACACATCTTTTTAGAAATAAATGCTTATTTTACATAAAAACCTTTAAATCTATTAATTTTAACTTTTTCTTCCCAGAAATATTTGTCACATTTGTTTAAGTTCATAAAATTCTAGTTAAGAATAACAAAGTTATTGGTATTGTCCTGGTTTTTAAAAACAAACCTTTAATAATTCCAAACATCTATATTTGTCTGAAAATTAATATACATATTATTTTCTAGTCGTGATTTCCAATTCCTGCAGATGGCAATCAGTTATATGCTCTTCTAAGCAAGGTCAACTCTGGGTCTACTGTTGGCAAGGTTGGGGGGGGGGGGAGCCTGTATGGCAAACCAATTCTGTAACATTGGATGCAATCAATGGAAACTGAACTCTGGTTCAAGATGTTGTTGCTAATTATAGGGTTAGTAAAGGACTGAAAATCTTCAGTAGCTTTTGTGCAAATGACCCTATTAACCTCCAACTCAAATGCAGCACATAAAAATGCAGTAAATATTGCTTTACAGTGTTAAAACTGTAACTCAAAGGTGTTCAATTTCCCATAGCAAATATTCTCACCTTGTATTGGTTCCTTGGTGACCTCCTTTCATACTGAAATCAGAAAACACCACAACAACTTGGCACCATTTCACTATGCTTTTTTTTTTAACAGTGATTTGGCTTTGATTTTTTTTTTTTTTAACTATGATGCAAACACAAAGCCAGTGAAGCAGCTGTGAGATTGGGGCATGATCAATGGTAGGATTCAGCCAGTTTGCACCAGTCCGGTAGAACAGGTAGCCAATTTTTTGTTGCCCAGGCCCAGAATAGACTTCCGGAAGCAGCATCCACACAGAGAACCGGTTGTTCACATATTTGAATCCCACCACTGGGCATGATGGAGTACTGACAAAAAAATAACAATAGGTATGCATGTCCTTTGGCACCCGGTGGGAGTTCTGGTCAGCATATGGGAGCATTAAGCGCTGTAAAGCTTCTTGCAGAATAGCATAAAAAGGTTTCTAAGGTTATAGGGATAAAACTGATCACTGTTTGGAAGTGTTTTGTGTTGAAAGAAAAAGGTTATAAATATTTGTTTGGTTTCCAACAAATATGAGTCAATGAGAAAATCAAATTTGGATCTAGCGATTTTTTCCTAACATAAATTGAACTGTCTATTAAATCACCATATTGGAAAACAAACCAGTAATAGTGGCTGATGCCCATTCCTAAATAAAATTGATCCACAAGACAGGGTCAGTGGAATTCTTAAATTAAGGAGAAAGAACTATATACAATAGCCCACAAGCATTTTGAATAAAGTGGTTGTAAAATTGTGAAAGGTTAGTCTCATTCTGGGTTAATAAAACCACCTAAAGCTGAAATCTGCCTAAGCAACACATATTTATTAAACACAAGTAATGCTGAAGTACGTTCAGCTCAGGATAAATGGCAAGCGACTCTTGGCAGCTTGAGCTTCCTTGCATTTATAAAGCTATCTATTTTAAACTTGAAGTGGAAACTTTGATTAAAGCCAGTTTTTAAAATGTCAGATCACCTCCAGGAAGGAAAACAGAAAGGGCTGTCAGGAAGCCTGCAAGTACAAAGTGTTCTGCAAAGTATGTGAGGCAAGAGTTGATGAGAAATCACAATAAAGTTTCTGCCCCACTTCTCTTATAACACATCAGAGAAGCTTGCAAAATTACATTTCAAAAAATGAAACCATATCAGATAATTAAAAAGGGGAAGCATTTAGAATCTACATAAGACTTGTACAGAGTGTGAAGGATTTCTGTTGCTGTATATACAATTATTAATGGACATTATTTGCTAATTAATTGATGAGAAGACATTTCACCCCATTAAAACAGGAGGAGATAATGAGTTAAGAAAGACCAAGAAGTAATATGTTCAGATAGAGTAGACAACAATGGGACCAATTAATATTTTCAGATTTTCTATAAATTCATTAAATCAGAACCAGATTACATGCTATGAAACTGCACATTCCAGAATACCTACAGAAGATTTTCTTATAAAATATCATGGAAAATTTTGATGAAAATATTCTGTTGATGAAGTTCATATGGCATAAGAAGAAAAAATTGGAAGTGTCTGATTCTGTATATCAAGTTACTTTATAAGTTAATGTAACTAGTAGCATAGCCTGGATGTCATCTCAGACAAAAAACACATGGAGAAGCCAAATAGGTTTTGTATATTTGTGTGTGTGTGTGTGTGTGTGTGTGTGTGTGCGTGTATACACATACACACATACTAAAACTCTCATGTCTATTTATCATCTTCAGTTGGGTGAAATGGTGCATCATAGGGTAATTTTTGAACTGAGGTACCTCAAATGGGCTAACTTATAGAATGCATCCAAAAATCTGGGCTCCTGTGAGATTAAAATTTGGAAAAGATATGGCTGCTTCAGGGCTTCTGTGCCACCACCCTGGCATGTTCAGTCATGGTCACATGTTCATCTTTTTCAATGCTCCCTGACAACTTACCACAACTCAATGGTAAATCCAGCAGGAAATCTGAACTTGAACATGATTTCCAATGCTCCCTGCTAGCTTCCCACAAGCAGTCAGTGGTGAAGCAGGCTAGAAGTTGCAATTCAAAGACAGCATGCAGGTAAGTAGATGCTGTCAGGTGGGGTTGGGGCAAGAGAATGCATGAGAGCTGTGGTGATGGTTAGGGAGGGTATGCAAGAAGCATGGCGTAAGTAAAGGGTTGGGAGCAAAGATGCAAGGGATGCCTAAGAGGTGCTACAAAGGTCAGGGAAGGAGTGTGATGGCGGAGCACAGATCAGGGAAGGTGCAAGAGTGTTGCATGAATCGGGAAGTGTGTGTGGGAGTCCATAAATGGCTGGCATGGCACAAGTGCAGAGGGATTTGAGGAGATTGCATAGGTGGAAGAGAGCTACCTGAGAAATTTGCAACCTTCCCTGATGGCTTCCTCACTGACATTCTCAGTGCAAGCATCCCACAAACAAAGTCAGTAGGAAGCCATTCATGGTCATTCTGCTTTTCTCCTTAGGTTAGTAAATAACTCTGGAAAAAAATGATCCAATAGTTCATATTGACTTCAGCAATCTGTTTTGGGGACTCAATGATGTTTCAAGAGATGTCTGAATCTGGAATACCATCAAAACAATCAGTGCTCCATCTAAAAATAAAAATGATAGGATGCTGCTTGTTAGATATGATTGTGATTAAATTTTACTGTGGAATCAATCAGTCCTTCATGCAAATGCAACATAAGCTATAAAGATGATTTCTTATAGAGTAAAAGCCATAAAAATAAAATGCAAAACATTATATTAAAAGCATCCAAAAATGACAGCAAGAAATTATATATATATACACACACACACTGTAATGTATTGGCCACAACTGTTTTAAATCACTTGCTTAATGTCTGACCTACATTGCTGTATTGTTTAACAGTTGCTGTTACTGAAAGCCAGACTGGCTGTCTCCAAGCTGATAATGAGGTTTGGGGTGGGAAACTGTTACTTTAAATCTATTGGTTGCCACCTAGAGGCTAACTGTATAAATAGCTGTGCAGCAGCCTTTAGGGCTGCTTCTGTTCTGAGTAAATAAACTTGTTGTTTGAATACGCTGCCTCATTCAATGCCTAAAGAACCGAAGATATAACAGTGGCGACGAAGGTGAGATGTGCTGCTTCATTGAGAGAGCTTGAAGTCACTAGGGGGTGAGGTCAGCACAGAGCCTGACAGGAACTACATTCCCCCCCCTCAGTCTGCCAGCAAGCCATGCTGGAGACCACCACACCCTAAGGATCCGTCCTAGGGCCTACACAGAAGCCAGCAGCGCAAGGCATTGAACAAAGAAACAAACCACCATGGTGAAGGTCGGGAAGCTCGAAGAATTCGATGTAACTCACCCGGAGAGATGGGCGTCCTACATCTCCCGCGTCAAAAATTACCTCTGCGCCAACCAGGTCACCGAAGATGGATTGAAGGCCGCGACACTCCTCTGCGTGTGCGGCCCCGCCACCTTCGACATTGCAGAGAACCTGGTCGCCCCGCGCCACTCGAGTTGGTCACCTACATGGACTTGAAAAAAAAGCTCTGAGACCACTTTGAGCCCAAGTTCTCCATTATAGCGTGGAGGCACGCTTTTGAGCAACAGGAGCAACAACCCGGCGAGTCTGCAATAGAATTCATTGCCACTCTTCGTCAAGCGTCCTGACTCTGCAATTTCACGGATTTGGAGGAGAGACTACGAGACCGCTTAGTCTGTGGACTCCGGAATCGAGACCTCCAACAAAAACTGTTCTCTAAGGAGACTCCCTCGCTACAAGAGGCCTTGAAGGAGGTCATGGCGGACGAAGCCACCGGAGGCGCCGTTAAAGTGCTGCGGCCCTCCAAAAGCATGCCAAGCACCGAAGCCGTCCACTACGAGGACGCCGAGTGGATGGAAGACACCGACTCAGACTACGAAGTCAACCAGCTATGAAAGCACCCAGAGAAGGGACTGCAGCCAGTTGGGAAGGCAGTTCCATTCCTTAAATGCATGGGCTGTGGAGGCCGCCATCAATGCACGGATTGCCGATTCCGAACTGCAACGTGCCGGGCCTGTGGCAAACCAGGCCACATCGCCGCCGTCTGCCAAGGTCGTCAGAGGGACCGCCCGAAACAAGATGCATTCAGGAGAGGTACCGGGGCCCTGGGTCAACACCGAGTAGGGTTCTGCTCCAGCCGAAAGAGCGTATTCCGCACTGGTGCCCATCACCCCCTAAAGCAGAAGCTTAGACTACAGGTCAAGCTTCAGGGAGTTCCATGCAAGATGGAACTGGACACGGGCTCAGCCATGTCCATCATTTCACAAGGAACATTCAGGCACCTATGCCATCATAGCAACAGATGGGCCAAGCTCCGGCCGTCTAATCTACTATTCACAGACTTCCAAAACTCCCGAGTGGCGGTCAAAGGCGAAGCCACACTTCTGGTGGAATTCAAGGGGTTCAAGGGGCCACTAGATGTCGTAGTGGTGGAAGGCCAATGCACGAGCCTCATAGGGCTCAATTGGTTTGATGCATTGGGCATTCAAGTACCCGGCATTCACCAAACACAAGCGGCAGATCTGCCTGCAGTCTGCCAAGAGTTCCCGGATGTTTTCAGTTCTAGTCTAGGGGAGTACAAGGGTCCTCCAATCGCCCTCAAACTTGATCCTATGGTAACTCCAATACGGATCAAGCTTTGTAGAGTGCCTTTCGCGTTAAAACCCAAAATCGATGCAGAGCTGGATAAGCTAGTGGAACAAGGGGTATTGCAGCTCGTAGACAGTGGGGTGTGGGAGACCCCCATAGTAACACCATTAAAGGCCAACGGGGAAGTGCGAATATGCGCTGACTATAAGTGCACCCTCAACAGGGCACTTCAACAGCACGCATACCCTGTGCCAGTTGTCAGCCATATTTTGGCATCATTGCAAGGAGGCCGCGTGTTCGCCAAATTAGATTTGGCACAGGCCTATGAACAACTGCCCGTGGACGAGGCCACAGCGGTAGCCCAGACCATCGTCACCCATAGGGGGGCTTTTAAGGTTAAGCGCCTACAGTTCGGGGTGAGTGTAGCCCCAGGACTGTTCCAGGAAGTGATGGAACGCACACTGAAGGGAATTCCTGGGGTTTTCCCATACTTCGATGATGTCCTCATTGCTGGGGAATCGGTTGAGATTCTGGCTGAATGGCTTAAGGCCATCCTTCAGCGGTTCCGCGATGTGGGACTTAAACTAAAAAAAGAAAAGTGCAAGATTGGAGTAGAGTCAACCGAGTTCCTTGGTTTCCGCATCGATGTGGAGGACACACACAAACCGTGGTCAAGAATCCACATCGATTTTGCCGGGCCCTTTCAGGGACAGCTGTTTCTAATAGTGGTAGATAGCCATTCTAAATGGTCAGAGGTCGCACCAGTCCCTACTATGACCACTGCCAGGACCATCCAGGAACTGCACAGAATCTTTGCAACACACGGACTTCCAGACGTGTTAGTCTCTGACAATGGGGCTCAGTTACCGCTTCTGAATTCCAGTCTTTCCTCAGGGCAAATCTAATACGGCACGCCACGTCGACTCCCTTTCACCCGGCCTCGAATGGCCAAGCGGAAAGCATGGTCCGCACAACCAAGGAATCACTAAAATGGATTGTCACAGGGAATTGGCACCACAGACTGGCAGATTTTCTACTTTGACAACACACAATTCCCTGTACTGCCACGGGCAGAAGCCCTGCCAAACTCAGATGGGACCGACGTTTGATCACCAAGCTGGACAGGCTGCACCCCGACCAGGTTGCCTCGGACTCTGCTCAGCCAAAGGCACCTCGGAATTTGCAAGTAAGTGGGTGATCAGGTTTGGACCCGGAATTATGGGCAAGGGGCTTTGTGGGTGGCAGCCGTGGTTGTTAAGGTGTCGGGACCACTCTCTTATGAGGTGGTCCTGGAAGATGGGCAAGTCATTCGCCAGCACATTGACCAGCTGCGTCGGAGGCTAGCGAACCAGTCGCTGGCTCAGGCCTCTCAAGAGGGCCGCACACAAGGGCCGTGCGACAGCAGCCCAACAGAGGAGCTTGCACGCTCCAACAGAACTCTTACTCAAGGAGTCGGGGAAAAGGCTGTAGGAGAGCTTCCCCCGGACAGGTAGACAGTATCTGTTGAACAGGACCGGCAAACTGCGCTGAGAGACAGCCCTGCAGACTTTGCTGCACGATTGGACTTTGGTTTGGGCCAACCGGGACTGGCCAGCCAAAGGGACCCAAGTCAACCTGACTTCACTGGACCTCAGAGTCCTGGCCTACCCAGCCAGGCAGGCGAGCAGGTAGACCGGGAGACCCCTGCAACCCCTAGACGTTCAGAACGGTCAAGAAGGCCGCCTAAATATCTGCAGGACTATGTCCAGCAATTGAGAGTTTGAGCCATCTAGGGGGAAGGGGTGTAATGTATTGGCCACAACTGTTTTAAATCACTTGCTTAATGTCTGACCTACATTGCTGTATTGTTTAACAGTTGCTGTTACTGAAAGCCTGACTGGCTATCTCCAAGCTGATAATGAGGTTTGGGGCGGGAAACTGTTACTTTAAATCTATTGGTTGCCACCTAGAGGCTAACTGTATAAATAGCTGTGCAGCAGCCTTTAGGGCTGCTTCTGTTCTGAGTTAATAAACTTGTTGTTGTTTGAACACGCTGCCTCATTCAATGCCTAAAGAACCGAAGATATAACACACACCTTATTTTATTTTATGTTACTGTATGTAACATATTAGTTATTTGCAAATTCAAAACAAAATACTAAACATACATTTAGTACCGCTTTTCAAAGTTCCCCTCTACTCTAATTTCAGAATGAATAAAAATAATAAGTAATCAAGTTCTGTGATATTATTTGACCTTTAAAAGATCAAGATTAATAGATTGAAATTGTTAGAATTGAAAGAAGAGTATATAATGTTGGCTTATTTGATCAAGATTAAAATATATGTGTTGTTTCTGATAAACTTTAAGGGTTTTGCTAACATTAGGACTGAAATAACAAGACTTTAAGAATTTGTTTATAGATCAGGTATGGGATATGGGAAAATGACATCATTTGTTGAATATTAAGAGAAAGTGATATGATACTAAAATTGTTTATACTTTTTGTAATAAAGAGGAAAGCTACTGTTTTCTTTTTCTTTACTAAATTATTTTTTCTTTCCTTTCTGGTTTTCTATTTTTCTTTCTGTACCTTCTTTTTCCCCTTTTTTTAGCGTGTGGGTATGTATTACAATTATATATATATGATAATAATAGTGTGCAGCGTTAGCACTACAAAGGTATTACTAGCCAAGGTCCAAAATCTAGAATTATATCATATCCATAATGCTACCTTTGAGAGGATCCCAATCTGGCATATTAAATCCCATTGTCCCAATCCATAGCAGAACAAAAAGTTCAAGGAGCTTGACATTATTTTGAAAATCCTGGAAAAATAGATGTCTTTGTCTGACACACTAAAAGCAATAAGAATTGCAAGATATCCACGATATCTTTGTTTTTCTATAGGAATATAAATGTTTTATAGCATTGTTAAACTTATTTCTGTTTGAACAGAATCCTGCTTAAATTAGAGGTTTAATCTTTAAAGAATGTACTTTTAAACATTGCTTTGACTACATTGATTTGAATCCAGTTGTCTGGAAGAACAAACAGCAAGCCTGAAATTTGAGGCCTCCCAAATTATGTTGGCTTGCCTCTTATAAGCAACTAACTCAGTTAGTTGTAATCTTTCTCTTTAATTTTCGCCAATCCCAATAAGGTATTTTTATTACCAATTTTTATAAATTATATGCTAACATAAGCCACATATAACCCAAGTCTGAGATGCATGCTGCTTAAGTTAACTTTTCTAAAAATATGCCTAATTATATGTCTTCACCAGACTATTTTTTTTTTATTTATATAGGAATACTCAAGGCCTGCAAACTGAAACAGAGCTGTTTCAAATATCTACATTATTCTGTAGGCAAATACACACTGGTCATTCTGGCATATGACTGATAGGCAGATGAACTAGTCTTCCTCCTCTTCAATCAATGATCTAATGGCATCCATCACAAACTACAATGGCATCAAAATGATGACATTATTCATGATGATATATCAGCATCGCAATTACCTATTTGCATTGTGATGTCTGGCACAATTATCCGAGTCACGGCACACAGTGTATCATATACATGGTCATAATTCATTTCAACATGGAGACTCATGATTCACTAACTATATGATTAATAAGCATTGTATACATACACATTTGACAGAAATAGAGAGACACACACATACACACATACACACACCCCATCAATCTGTTCTTTACTTCCTTTATCTTTTCCAAGTATTCAGGGCAAGTATTTTAACTGTTAAATAGTAAGGCTATGCATACTTGCATTTTTTTTATTATTTTCTTTTTAGGATCACAGCACCAGTAGCACCAGGGTTTAGCATAGCATTGTCTAACCTAAAACTTTTAAGGTTAAGAATACTTAATAGCTCACGCTGAAAATAAAAAGGCCATGGAGCTACAGAATATCCTCCCAACTACAGTTGGCCAAATTAGCACAATATAATTTTATTGCTTAAATTATTTTTTTAATATTCAGAAAGGTTTTAGAAATAAAAATTTCTAAATTTTCATTTATTTTGGCTCATAGCTTTTTAAAGTTGATAGTTACATCTGTTATATCTGATGGAGAACTTCTATTTAACAAAAGCAGACTACAGCAACAACTAACTTATTTTTCCCTCCATAGAATTGCACATTACATGAAAAACAAACTATTATCATTACACACTAGGTCCCTAGAGTCCTCCTGCATTCCTTCATGATCATAACATTTCATAGATGGCAAAATCTGCATACTGCCCTTTAATATATATTTTTTTCTGATAATAATGGAGAACTATGCTGGGCAAGTGATGGTGTTCAGGTGCTGGCTCAATGCCTGGAGGCTATAAGGGCCTGGATTGGAAGAATCCAGCTACAATCCCAGCAAGACAGTGATCGTGCAGTTTTGGGGTCACAGAGTCAAGAAAGTTGACATCTTTGGCTCGACAAAATAACACTCTCCCATTCGTATTTGGTGCACAGTTTGGAGGTTCCCTTTTGGATTCATGGCCCTGCTGGAAAGGTAGAAGCTGTGGCCGAGGGGGCCTTTGTATAAATCCATCTTCTATGGCTATTGTATCCATTCCTGAACTGAGAGACCTTGCTCACAATCACTCATGTTTTAGTCACCTCCCATTTGAATTAGTGCAATACACTCCACATGGGGCTGCTGTTTAAAACCATCTGGAAGCTGCAAATGGTTCAGGATGCAGCAGTATGTGCAGTTTTGGGTCATCCAAGCAACACCAGGGCTTTTTTTCTCATGGAACGCCCAGAACGGAGTTCCGGCACCTTTTTTGGATGGAACCTTGTAGGATAGGCAAGGCGGGTTGTATGACGGGTGTGAGTTCCGGCACCTTTTTTTTTTTACAAAAAAAGCACTGAGCAACACTATTGCTGCACTGGCTTCCAGTTACTTTCTAAGTGCAATTCAAGATGTGGTTATTACCTTTAAAATCCTACATGACACAGAATAGATTACTAGTGGTATCTGTCCATCCTACTAGGTTGCAAAGGATGGAAATGCTACAGGTCTTCTCTCTTAAATGTTGTCATCAGATGGTGCCTCTCAATAGCCACCCCAGCCTTTTAACTGAAAGCCAACAGATTCCTACCCTTTTAGCCTTCCAGGGGGGGATGAAAACCAGTCTCTTCTCTCAGTCATTGGACTAGGATGGGGTTTGAGCTACAAGGATTATTGGTCTGATGTCTTTTTTATGGATTTTGTGTGCTGTCTGGAAGATCTTAAGAGATAGGAAGTCATACAGGTCCTGAAATAAATAAATAAATTACATGGTTAAATGGATAATTGCTTTTTCCAAATGTTTAAATTAATGATGATACAAGATAATGTAATCAAATCATGGAAATGGTATTATGGATTTTTATGTTGCTAAAACTGTTTTCGTAGTGAAGCATATGGGAGTTACTTCAGCAAGAAATAGCTATAAGTAACTTTTAGCTTTAAATCATCATCAAACTTGTTGTAAACCATTGACATCTCTTTTTTTACCATGCCTCTAAAATGTCAAGTAACTCTCAACAGACACAGAAAACTTTCAGAGTGAACTGAAATCATCTATACACATGACTAATTAGTAGGTAGGGAAGGATCCGTTAGGTTTATTTTATATCGCATCTCTGTAATGTCCACTCCAGTTCCATGTTAATCTGTAATTCTGGAGATTTTTTTTTGCATAGGTATATATAATATTAGCATATGCTTTTCTAAATTTATTTGGTATGATTTAAAATTATTTGCCCTAAAACTTTTGTTTTAAACATATGCTATAGTATATGAAGATGAAAAATGCATCACAATATCTGAAGAAATGAAAAATCCAAAAATAAGAAAGTTCATATTCGTGTATTATTCTAATAAAAATGGATCAGATAAATTCACATTGGAATTCTCAAACCTCAAGCAATTGCTTCTAACAACATTTGAGATTAGCGGTCTCCAACCTTTCTGGTTTGTGGACCAGACCAGTGGTGGGAGAGAGGGGATGGTTCCGTGTACGCGGTGGGAAAGCACATATGCATGAAGCTCCATTTGCACAAGGGGAAGACACACGTGCCTGCTGCTCACACAAATGGACCTGCGCAGCCTGTCTCTAATCGGGCCACGCCCTAGCAGTTGGGGACCCCTGTTATAACAGAATTAATAGTTTGTTATTTCAGTTTGATTTTCCTCTTCTTATTTATTTCATCCATGATCGATAGCATTTGCATAAACTCTAGTCCTGCTCTACTAGGATTCTGCTGTAATTCTACTACCATTGCCCTGTAATTCTTACATTAGGTCCTAAAATAGTACTATGATATGGCCTGTGCTAAGAAGCAGTTGTTAACTGTTCCTGATAGTAGCAAAACAAATGATTGTCCCATTAGTACAGACAACAGTTTGGTTACTTGCTTAGTCTACCTCTGGCATGTTTCTGTGTAAATATGGAGCACTTCCACAATCACAGTAGACACTTTTTCATATAAGGACAAGCATGCAATGCAGTTAGAATCACATTGCATTGTGTTATGGATCCAAGGGACTTGCCACTTGTCAAGAAAGTCAGGTCTCTGCTGACAGACAAAGTTAGTATGTTGGAATAAAATGCTGTTCCACAGCTGTTTGGGAATTATTTTCTCAATAGAACTTTCTAATTAGCAAGGGGTTTTTTAGTCTATTCTCAGCAGATGAAAGAGACAGGAAGCAAAAGACAAACACCTGCTCTCAAAGCTTTGGCTGGAGCAAAGGGAGATGGGGATTTAATGGCTGACATACATAGAAAGTAGTTAAACATAGGAAAAATGTCACATCCAGCCAGCTGTCAGGATGAAGTAACTTTGTTCAGAGACTTCATGGAGATTCTTTCCACCAGCTGACATTCCAGACAGTTAACCACATTACTGAGGGAAAAAATGGATTTGTTCAAGTGTTGTTAAAACTTTATTTTACAAAATATGCACACAATTCTACAAGAAAAAAAAGGATTAATATAAGTCAAGAACGTAATTTAAAACACTTCATGATTAATTGCTATTCATTCATTTTACTGACTACAATTTGTCAAGTTTAGAATCAAAAACCAAAACAATACTATAGTGGAACGCAGGACAAATTTGAATAGTCTCAGGCTTCACATTGCATTCCTAGCTAAAAACGATTGTTCCAATAATGGGAATCAGTTACTTATGATTCAGTGCTTTAGATGAGATGGCATTCATTACTCTTCCTCAGTTCATGCTGTTTCTTATTGAAAATTAAATGGCCAGAAAAACAAAATCTAACATTAATCAGATTTTTCTGATATGTATTTTCACAAAATATAAATACATTCAGCATGGTGAATTAGGTAGGAAATATAGTTGTCCCTGTTCCAGATGATGAGAATTAGTATCACAGAAAAAATGATTAAGTCAACTTTTCTACATTATAGTTGTTTCATTAACTTACACTGAGAAATTGATATTTATCTGATTTACCTTGGTTAAGCAACCCTACCATATCATGGAATTACAGTTTTTTTTGTTTCTCACTTTTTAGTTTTTGTATTGTACATTTTAAGACCATTTTGGAGAAAATGTCAAAACATACAGTACTTCTACTAAGCACTATCCCTGACTTCATTCAGCTAATGGAACATATCTGATCTAGCTTGTATGCAGCCCCGAGGCTCTATTTCCAGGTGAAATAAATTTCTTTTTAATTTTTCAGTAGTAGCATGCCCAGCTTCTTCAGAATCAAGACCCATTCAAAAAGAAGAGAGATATTACCTAGGAAAAATCTAAAAAGAAATCTTACAGTCTTGTTTAATGTCATATGTAAATAAAACAGAAACCCTTCCTGTTCTAACTAAATTGCATTGCCACTACATATAATAGATTGCTGAACAATTAAAATCTGACATAAAAGACATATCTTCAAAATGAAATAATTATGAGAGCAGGAATTTACTCTGAGTACCAGAAGTTCATGGCCCTTCTAGACAAAAATCCACTTGGGAATATGTAAAATGATGTAAAAACGATGTAAAAAAGATGTTGAGACTCTAGGACATGTCAAACTCGCGATGTAACATGATGTCGTGTGACGTATCAGAACTTTTTCCCCATTGCCGGCAATGGGGTGGGCGTGGTTTCCTCGTGATGCATCCAGCCCAAGGGCTGGCAGTTTGACACCCCTGCTCTAGAAAGAGTACAGAGAAGAGCAACAAAGATGATCAGGGGACTGGAGGCTAAAACATATAAGGAATGGTTGCTGGGATCGGGTATGTCTAGTTTCATGAAGAGAAGGATGAGCAGTATTCCAATATCTCAGGGGCTGCCACAAAGGAGAGGGAGTCAAGCTATTCTCCAAAGCACCTGAAGGCAGGACAAGAAGCAACGGATGGAAACTAACCAAAGAGAGAAGCAACCTAGAACTAAGGAGAAATTTTCTGACAGTTAGAACAATTAATCAGTGGAACAACCTGCCTCCAGAAGCTGTGAATGCTCCAACACTGAAAGTTTTTAAGAAGAGACTGGACAGCCATTTGTCTGAAATGGTATAGGGTTTCCTGCCTGAGCAGAGGGTTGGACTAGATGATCTCCAAGGTCCCTTCCAACTTATTATTGTTGTTGTTGTTGTTGTTGTTAAATATTTGGCAAGAAGTCCTAACATTACAAATGAGGGAAACTGAAACTTAATTACATAGAAGAGGCACACATAACTGATTTTAATAGATTGTCTATTTTTTGTATTGAAGGATAGGCAACATTTCAGAGAGAATAATTAAGTTTTCAACTCATAGAGAAAGTTAAATTTTATAAAGGGTTTGAAAGAAAGCCAAAAACTTTTTGGGAGGCAATAGACTATATATTGTCAAAAGGGCTCATATTGTAATAAGTCAGGAAGCTAAATGGTCTTTAGCTAGATTATTTTGTTTTTAGAATGATGAAAGAAAACAAATCTTTTCCCAAAGCTTGAAACACCTGGGTATTTACTCCTATTTACAAAAATCTATAGAGAACTTAAACAGCACACAACCTGGCCATTGAAGAAGTTTTTCTTCTCAACTATAGTCATTTTAACCCTTTTATGCTTGTTTCTGGAGTTCTGCAATATGATGTAGTGACACATCTTCTCTGTGATTTATCTGATTTGTAGAAGTTGCAGTAAGTTGGCAGTAAGTTCTAAGTAATGTCAAAGGCCATCTTTCAAAGAAGTATCTTCCCATTTTTTCTTTGACTTGAAAAAAGATCCAAGACCTAGTAAAGAGAATGAAAATGGAAATAAGAGATTGCAGCCATCAGTTAATTTCAGATATTTTTTTCCAGCATTTCCACTTTGATATTGTGAGAAGTAGATAACAGAGAAATACACAAATCTGCACCCTCAACATGACAGACAAGCATCAGGTACTGAATATGAAATTTACACAAGTGAATCATTTTGTACTAAGACTGACTCATTCTTCAAATAGAATTAAGACACTTAAAACTGTTGATGGACTCATCTTTAGAAGTGTTCTTAACAAAATTACTGACAGACTTCCAAGAAACAACTTAATCTTTCTCTGAACCCTCTAATCCCTATAGATACTTGCAGTGTGTTAAGCTCTTCTGCCAAAACTCTTGCCTTCAGCTCTGTTCTAGTTTTGTGAATTTAGAAAAACAAAACCGCAACACACATACATGCACACACATTGTGGAATTTCTAAAAATAAAAGGTTTGCAAAAGTGCAGGCAATTGATTGGAAATGTTCTTGAAAAAAACTATTTAAACGTAATATAGGTTCAGAAAAAGAATTCAAATGCTAAAGAGGAAAACAAATGAAGGCCAACAATCAGACAAAAATTCAAATACAAATCAAGGTAATGTAACTTTAGATAGATATGTGCCACGTAGTTGAATAGTTTTTGTCTCTAAAATATACAAAGAATTCCTTGCAAAGTGAATAGCCAGAAAACATGCTGGATATTAAATTTTAGTAGGAGATTTAAATGTTTGTGATCAGAAAAAAGTATTTTTGTGAATATTTTCTATTGTTTTTGCCCAATGGTGATAAATTATCTATTATCTAGATTACCTACTTATTATAATTTTTAATGAGTAACTCCACCTTTTTAATAATTATAATAAGTAAGTAATCTAGGGAAATGGAAATAGATAATTTATCACCATTGAAATATAAAATGATTTGATCCAATCCAACTGGGTGAGCTTTAAATTTAAAAAGATACATTATAAATGCTTACAGAAGGACAAAATATCTGACTATCTAAAAAATCCCAAATTGAAATATATCTAAATAAAATGGTTTATCCCATTATGACAAATAGGCCAATGTTATCCCAGCATAAACAGTATTACTTTAATCTCAGTGAATGGCCAGAAAATATTTATAAAATTATACATAATTTCTATGGTAGTCTTCAGCCAATAAGCCCCACAAAGGTGCTTATTATAGAGGCAGAATCAGATACAAACATACCAAGTACAGATTAAATTGGTATAAACATACCAAGTACAGGTACATATTCTTGTTTTCAGAAGTTAATGTTGCAGCAGATAGAATGGAAAAAAGGTCTTAGCAGTAGAGCTAATAGACCTGTCAAAGACAATCTGAAGAAGTAAAACCGAAAATCTTGGCTGATGACATCTGACAGAAATGAACCAAAGTACACAGGTTTACATTAGAGAAGAATTTGTCCTAATACCTGATGCTTAGCTGCAATGATTATATGGTTCCTAGCCTTGATTTATATGGTTTATTTAAAACAACCATAAATCTACAGTACTACTTCCAACTACAAGTGAAATACATCAAAATAATACTGTGAATCAGTTTGGGTTTCAGAATATATGAAAAAGAGCTTTTTTATCCATCTGGATTATAAAGGAGGATGCTAGTTTTCTTATCTCAAAATAAAGTATAGTTGAAAGAACCAGCATTTAAATCACCACTGCAATCTCCTTTGCACTTCTTGGTTCTGGTTTCTTCAGTGTCTTTGAGGACATAAATAACTTATCTAAGTATTAGGATGTTTGGCTGCCTGAGGCAGCTTATCAATTTTAGTTTTATGGACTGTTTGCTGATAGAAACAAGAGAAATCTACCCTCCCTTGATAGGGAAACCTTCAAAAAGCCCTGGAATGCATTGTCTGGAATTTTTGGTATCTGGAAGTGTCAAGAGAGCAGGGTTTTTTTTCCTTCTCAGATGTCACAGTGTGACTTAAATTAGAGCCATCTGCTTTGCATTCAACTTTCTAGGGCCATCCTTCATTTTTACACACTTCCTGTTGCTGACAGCACAGTTCCTCCTTGTTTCATTCCACACCAGCACTTTTGCTCATCCAAAAGATTGGAAGAGGCTTGCATTTTACACCCCTTAGGAAATTCTTCCTTCCTTCCTTCCTTTCTAATTATGTAACGCCTACCTGATTCTTTGTAATACTTGTTTTATTTATCTCATTGCCATCCCCTCTTCACAAACTAAAATATATACACCATCTGATTGGCTTGTATTTTTTTAACAAATAAATGCCAATCCTGCCTGGTGTCCAGAAAAGGTTTTGCAAGAACTGAAGATTCCATGGTAGCCAATTCACTGAATCTATTTGAAAGCCCTCTGCCTGAGGTTATGGCTTAAGCCCAGAGAATCACACTAGTTACTCCCAGATGAAAGGAAAGAAAAAAAAGAAAAAAAAGCTGTTATATATTAACCACCAATCACTTGGTTATATAAAGTTTTTCTGGGCTCTGAAAGGTCACTCACTTTTGTGTGTATGTGGACATACATAGCTAGGGAAGTCTATACTGCTTTTACCAAAAAGTAGTACTGGCAGTCTAAGAATGCTAGTTCATTTTGTTCACACATGTGTGTTATCCACAGTACACCACAGGAGATAAACTAGCTTCGTATCAGCTGGCTAGCAGCATTTGGGAGATGTCGGGTCATCCGGGCTTTCTTCTGCTGAACCTCATTTCACATCGGATCAGGTCCCCAATGATTCCTACTTCTGCATGAAATGCTGCTACATTTCCCATTGAAATGGTACCTATTTATCTACTTGCATTTTTACATGCTTTCAAACTGCTAGGTGGGCAGGAGCTAGGGGCAAATGACAGGAGCTCACTCTGCCACATGGTGCCATGGGCTCAAACTGCCAGAGTGCCAACCATCTCTGGCCAACAAATCCAGCATCTTTAAGCTGCTGAGCCACTGTACCCCCTGGGTCACTCAGTTATTGTGGCTGATGTGAAGGCCATGGTAATCTAGAATGATTAATTATCCTATCCTGCTAGAGTATATCCTGACACAGAAACTGCACCATGCTAACACCCAGAGAGATAGGAAAACATTTTGCAGATAATGTTGGATCAGAGCAGGAGGCCCCATTGGCAATTGCTGACAGCCCAGGTTCTTGGCAACTTTGCAGGGCTTGATGTATACCAGCACTCAGTAACTAATGAGTAGGTCTTTACCTACCAAATTCAGCAGCCCATAGCAGAATGGCTATGGAGAGGTGAAGGTTATTTTGGCCCATCAAAATTCAAAAATTAGCCCATGGCACACATTCAAGTTTTCCACTTGGAATGGGAATTGGATTTACCATAGCAGTTCTCCTCATCCTCACATCCTGCCAACTGTAGCATGAAAACAGTTAACACTTCACTGATTATAGAACTGATGACATTTTGGGGGCTGGGATTTGCATAATCTGGGCACTGCCCTCAAAGGCCATTTTGATTGAACTACATTTTGAAGTGCCAGTTGGAAGTTTTAAAATGCAATAGACTTGTAATGAATTAGTGCTTTCTTGAAGGAATTCCTTGTAGGATGCTATAAAGTAATATTCCCACACTGTATTCAGGAAAGTGGAAAACATTTTTCATTCTTTTTCAGTTAGGCTGTTACATACTTCAAGATGCACCTCTTTCTCCTTCCCAGGGGATGATTTATTATTATTATTATTATTATTATTATTATTATTATTATTATTATTATTATTATTATTATTATTATTATTATTATTATTATTATTATTATTATTATTATTATTATTATTATTATTATTATTATTATTATTATTAAATTTGATATTATTGATTTTCCTTCTTTCTGATGTCACTCTTTCCACTTCAACATGTAAATCAGTTTCAAAGACATTTGAATCCCAGAATAATTTTGCCTTTTCAATGCACCAAAAAACCTGCATGCCACCTTACTCTCGATGACTCTGAGGACTCAAAATAATCCAACAATGGAATTACAATATAGAAGGTCATCTGGATTTTGGGTGCAACTTCATTCCAGATGGCAAGCACTGCTACAGAGAAGATGCATTTCCAGAGTCCTAAGAGATATTTTTTAATTGAAGGAAGTTGGAGTGCTCCAACCCTGTGGAACTGAATTATCTGGGGGGTTCCACAGATAACCAGGTCCTATGCCATTCAGAGCTTTGTAGGTAACAACCAATTATTTGATTCACACCCAGAAGCAAACCAGCAACAAGTGCAGCTTGTGAAGCTGAGGTGTTATATGCCATTACTGCTCATGCTGCTGCATTCTGGACTAGTTGAAATTTCCAGTGATCTTCAAAGGAGGTTCCATGCAAAAAACGTTGCAATAATCAAGCTGTGAGTGACTAGGGACTAAGTGACTACCTAAGAGAACTCCAGACTACGAAAGGGCACAATTATGCATCAGATGAAGTTGTACAAAGACCTTTTGAGCCACAGCTTACACTTGCTCTTCAAGTAGGACTTGGGAGTCCAGGAAGACCCCTAGATTGCATAGCAAACTTTGAGTCAGTGTTGGCTCCTAATAACTGCTTGAACAATCCCAAGATCATCCAGCTGGCTTCATGCTTATGGTGGTGTGAGGAGTCATAGCCTCCAGGTGTTTAGCTTGTTGCCTTAATAGTGCTATCCCATTAGATTATATGTTAATATTGATATTAGCATAGATTGATATTGTAATAGAATTCATATTCTAGTAATATTATAATTCAATGACAATCCTCTGTGACTTTTTCATAGGAACCCTCAAATGCTATCTGTCCACATGAAAAAAAAATTTGTTATGAAGCTGCACTGATCTATTTTCAGCATGTCTATCTGCCGAATAGGTTTTCTAGCAGTAAAAATGTTTTTAACCAACTCATAATTTTTTCTGTAAAACATGGATTAGATTTAGTTCAGTATACTTATGAAAACAGATGTATTAATTCACTAGACCAGTTACACATGAAAATTACGGGCAGTAAAAAATATAACTGCAGTGCTAGTAGAGACTTTATAAGTGCTAAGGTAAGGAAATTAAAAATTGCTGAACCTGTTAACAAAGGTCAGTGCAGTAACAGAAAGAATTATGCAAGGTAAGAGGACTCAATTAGGTTCATGCATGAACCACAACTTTTAATTTCCTGGTTTTTAAATATTTGGAATCTAAACCATACCACTGCATGACCACCAGAGAACAATAAAAAAAGCAATAAACAGATTGTTTTTGAGAGACGTGAAGTGGCAGGTTTCTAGTCAGGAAAAAATGTTTACAAATAAATCATGAACACCCTTTGGAAGGGAAACATCATAGTTCTAAAAGTATTATTTCTAATAAAAAAGGGGGCAGGGAGCTTTTGTTATTTTTAGCCAGGAAATTTTCACTTGCAAATTTTACTAGTTTTCTAGAACACTTACTGTCCTGTGCCTGTTCAAAAATGAAAGAAATATTTTGGACTTTACCTAGAAAGAAGCATCAAGATATATTTTACTTACATCTTGTTTATGGATATTTGTTATTTAAGAGGCGTCTTGCATTCTAAAACTCTTTGAGTTACAGATACAGCATGTATTATTTTGGCACATGAAAAAGAGTAATGTTGGTATACTTTCCTTGTATATTTACTAAGTTATTGGATATGATTTTCTGCCTTACCAACTGATTATTTGAAAAAAAACTTTTTCAATATAGGTCATTTTTCCTATTATCCAACTCCATGAGACATCAGACATATATAAACTAGCAAGATAAATCATACAAGTAGCATAGCTGAATTACATAACCAGTATTGCAGAATCAAAAATGACCATTAGAATCCTGTTGAATTGGACCAAGTTTTGCCTAAATCTATTATTATTTATTAAATGAGATTGTATAATCATTTAGAAAAATATAACCTAATGAGTTAGATTCCTTTTTTCTTGTTTTTGTTTTCTTCCTTGGCTTTTTTTATTTAGACTGTAAATAAATCAAACTTCACTGATTAGTGATGTTCATTTAAGGAATGTTTTGTCTTCTTTCTGTCACCAGTTGATCCACTTAAATACAATAAAATGTTTTCTCAGTCTATATTTACTTCAGATTGTCAAACTTAGGAATAAATGAGAACTTTAAGTAGAAATATTTAAAATCTTCATTTCTTATACTTTATACCAGTTTTTAATAATAAAGCAATGTTTTTGTACATTACATATTTCTTGACGAACTTGTTATTCCTGGCAAACTCCAGTCAAATGCTATTTTAGTTCAATTCCATAGTTTGTAGTGAGGGCAAGTAACAACCTGTGAATATACAAAATAGCCCTACATATTTGCAATGTGATTATTTCATCTCCATGTTATCCTGTGACTTTTGCAACTTTAGTTTCCTCTTCTTCAAGTGTGAACATGCACATTCAGCTGTTGTTTTCACATTAGTTCATTCTCTCTGTGTGTGTCTGTCTTTCTCTGTCTCTGTCTCCCTCTTTTCTCTCTGTCTCTCTCTCTCTCTCTTCCTTTATTCACTGTCTGTTTTTGTTAGACTTATCTTTCACCATGTTTCCTTAAGCTTAGATTGAATGTTTTGCAGACATGTGCCTACTTGACATGACCTTGTTTTGTAACTTCCATTGATTCAAGACTTTTGGGACCTACTATCTTAAATCAGAAAGGCTTTTAAATCTGAACCTCAACACAAGTTTCTCACTCTCCTGAAACATCTCCAAAACAAGCAAAGGTATTCTTTAATTTGAATTAAAGAAAAGGATTGAAGTAGAAATAAATGTAGAAGTTACATGCATGTTATATCAAAATGAAATAATTTACTGGCAGCACCAGTTTATACAACTATATAGGTTCAGAGCCATTTAACATCTGAATGGAGAATCATTTGGGAAGTGTAGCCTGAAAATCTGAAAAAAAATATGGAAGAAGGTAGAAGAAAATCTTTATGTTAAGAAAACCACATAGATTCTCCACACACGTTATCGGGAGTTCATCCCACCTTGAAGGCAACTTTACTCTGTTCATATAAAAAAAAAGATTATTACTGGTTAAAATTATAATACACAGAATGATAATATCTTTACAAATAATACCAGTTATAACTAAATAGGCATTACTCAAATCACTCAGATCTCAGTGTCAGCATCAGTTTCTAAAAAAGAGCACAAATATTTCCAAATCTTTGAATTTTTGTTTTGTTTACAATACTGTACAAACTTGAAATTTAAGCTTGAAATTTTCAGTCAGTACATTACATTTAGATCTTGGTTATTTTATTACTTTTTCAACTATTTATATGCTGTATAATTAATTATTATTATTTTAGATTTACATGCCATCCAATTCTTAGCAACTCTGGGCAATTTACAAATTAATAAAAAAAAAAATTAGGGCAATAAAACCGCACAAAACAAAAAAGAACAATGATGGCTCATATAAACATATTCTTACTTATCCTTGAGTTCTATGTGTACAGGGACATAGCGTATATTACACCCATCTATTGTCCTAATAATTTAGGGTTGAACTTTCTAACCAGTTTTGGGAAATTTCACTACTCCAATCAATTTATGCTTTCCAGGCAAGACTCACCTATCCTGGCCCTCATTCCTCTGCAGGAAATGTGCAGCAAGAGTCTAAACCACCACCAGATAATACTACCGCTATCATAGCAGTCAAACAATTGCAAGGGGATCACTTCTAGGAATCCTGTGGTTTTCCCTTCAAGATGAAAGTCAGAAGAATATAATCTGTTTCAAAGCTTTCAAAATAATGTGGGGATGGCCTATGAAATTTCACTGCTTATCAGCTGAATATTAAAGGCATCTCACAAATCCAAAAGCAGTTTCTAACATTACTTTGAAACCATCTGGGTCAGATCAGTACAATTTCTGATATATAGAAAGGTGGCTAAAACACAATTCAGGTAGTTACTCAGAATTACCTGAATTTTTACAATTTATTGCAGCTTCTTCTCACCAAACAAAAGCTGCCCAACAAATTGATACAAAATAATCAGCAAGCAACAAATGAATACAAATTCTTGTGCCAGATTCCAAATGATAGCCCTTGTTGCCCTGATGCAGTATTCCAAATTGCACACTCTCATTTGTATCACTGTTCAGTAGATGTGAAGGGGAACTGTTATCAGTGGTCATCAGTCACTTATAGCCTGGATACCCTGGCAGTGATGGTGATGTTTGATGAACTGCTATCTATATATAGCAGTGATGGCGAACCTTTTAGAGACCGAGTGCCCAAAAACTGGCCCTGCCCCTGCCCTGCCTGCCCCCACTCTGCCCCCACCCCCGCCCCACCCACCCAGCCACCCACCACCTCTATGGCCCACTGCAGATCGCCCAGGCAGCCCAGCAGCGCCATGGCAGCCACGCCATCCGTCTGCACCCCACAGCATCATCTGCGTGCGATGGGGCACAAGGGCGGAGTCTTGTCCCCGCTGCCAGACCGCCATGTCCTTGGCTGCGCTGCTCCGTGCGGGCCGCGCTTGGGGGCGAATCTCCTCCGGGGGCCTGCTGGTGAGGAGGGGGCTGCGGAGGGAGGCGGGGCTGGGGCAACGGCGCGCGTGCCCACAGAGAGGGTTCTGAGTGCTGCCTCTGGCACGTGTGCCATAGGTTCGCCACCACTGATATATAGTCTTTCAACCTTGGCAACAACAACTGGAACAGAATTAGGTTGCTATGTCTTGACATGTAACATGTCTTGACATGTTACCTCAGATAACCATTGGAAAGCTAAATGTTTGTTCAATAGTAGCAAAGCAATGAGATCTCTTGTACTTTTCCAGTCAATCTAATTGTAGATACATCTCTGTAAATTTGGTTTTCATTTAGAATGTTGCATATAGTATATTGCTTACAATCATGTAGAAGCTTCATGTCTGCATTTTTTGCCAATGCATATAAAGTTAGCAAATAAATATTGCACTTTATCAATAAAGTGCAATGTCTTTATATGTGAGATCTCCCCCTTCTTCATTTGTGTGTGTGTGTGTGTGTGTGTTTACAGATATATTTTAAGATGATAAAAAATTAAGCAGAATTCTGTACTTGAAGGTGCTCAGAGGTAAAAATCATCATTCCTTAGACATCATTCCTTCTTTAGTTGATAAAACTCAAAGCATGCCCATCCTGACTGACTGGATTGGACAGTAGAAACAACTGAGATTTCTGAAGTAATCCAGTCCCAAGCCACAAAAGGCTTTAAAGGCGAGAATCAGCAGCTTGAAATATCCCGGGAAACACAGTGGCAACCAATACTGCTCATGGCTCTGCTCCAAGACTTGTGTCCAAAACTGAGTGGATCTAAATGATTTTATCTGACAAATGACTAGTATAATCTCATAGAGACTACTAACCTGAGTTCTTAACTGACGTTAAACCAAAACCCAGCTGGGCATATCTCAGAAAGAGGAAATCCCCCTTTGTCCCAGCTCAATTTCAGTAATGCATGCCAGGTTGGCCCTCTCATCCATGGATGAGGGTGGCCTTATTACAGACCAACCTGGTAGCAGTAATATTGTTTAACAATTGTTTTATTGTTCTTCATTGGGTCTCTATCTGTGATCCATTAAATACTGAAGAGGTTATATGTTGTACTCCCTTGTCTTCTCATTGTGATGTGCTGGAATATGTCCAAAACATCTGAAACTCCATTAAAATGGAGATCAAAAACAACCAATCTTGACAGATTATGCCTTATAATTGTTCTTGAAGCCACTTCCTTTTACTGTACAAAATTCTTTCCTGTATGATAAGACACAGACCTCCAGTTAGGAAGCAGTTTATTGTATCAAACACACTGAAACAATATTAGCATGGAAAAGCTTGTTCACATTACTAACATCTGTGATAGTTATGGCTACCAGATTTGAGCTACAAAAATGTGAATGACCATCCAGTGGTAGCAGATGGATACATTAAAAGCTTAAATGTCATTTAGTCATTGACCATATTTCTGCATGTGTGTATACGCATTCAAATACACACCCATGCAATTCAATACTAAGCTAAGTTTTTGGGGAGCCTACTCAATTTGTTTTTCATATTTCTTTTTCTTCTCATAGGTGTGTTCTGTAGATTCAAAGTCTCAATTTCAATATGTGATCAGCTAGCATTTGTTGAAATTTAGAAAACTGATGATGTGATATTTAGTTAATAATTATTTCCTTTCAATTAACTGATACATTTTAGTGCTGCTATTATTAACACAAATTATGCCCTTTTTAATATCTATTTTTTTGATGTGAAGATGATTGTGTAATAGTTTTAGAAAGTAAGTTAGCTAGAACAGTAGTTATTTTCTTTCACTTCCAGAAGAAATACTTTCTGGCCAATTTAATAGAAACTTTCACAGCTATAGCAGATGGTAAAGGTGATAATAGAGAAGTCTCAACTTTTCTAACTTATCTTAATACATCTAGTATTTTTTTAAAAAAAAACACAATCCCAAAAAGATCCATATCTTCTAAGACATGATTATTTGTAAATAATTGCTTTAAAAATGTTAAACTAGGTTTCATTGGGGAAGCAACAAGCAAGATGAAGCAATTCAAATAGAGAAGGCTATATTATAGAAAATAAATCAATAAATGCTTTCCTTGTATTGGATTAGTATTATCTAATTAAGTAATAAATGAAGATATTCCATAGAAAACACCTGCTACACAGATTTTTCAAAGGACTTCAACAGTTCATAGTTGTATTCCATTCCTGCTACGATCTGGATTTGCATTTTTAAAAGCCCATATATTTAAAATACAAATATAAATATATATCTAACATCTCATATTAAACCTTTTTTCAACAGTATTGCTTCTAGATTCTAAATTTGCAATAATATGTAAATGAAGTTTAAAAATTAACTCAATATATTTAGAATATCTATCTTTGTACTAAAGGTTACAGCATTTACAGAAAGCCAAATCATACTTCATTGAATTCACTGGTCAAAAGGGTAAAATAATAATCTTATCTTGTGGAGAAACATTCCTTCCTCAAATCCAAACTCTTCTTACATTTATAGCCAAGAATTCCTTGATTTCTTTTGTGCCGAAGTAAAAGACAATAACTCACCTTTATTGCAATGAGGATCTGCATCGTATTTAAATGAGGAATTGCTTTACTAATTCTTTTAGCAGTGACGAAGTCCAGGTGGACTTGAATAGCCATCTCAGTGTCAAGATGGGAGACAGACTTCCTCAGTTTCACAACTGATCTGTTGATAAATGGGAAAATATCAGAGATTGAGCTATTAAAGTGAATGATGTGGGAGTCAGAAAGTTAAATAAAATAGCTCTCAGAGTTTTAAGGATGTCTCAATGAACAAGCTACATTAGTGTCCTTAATCATTAAATATGATTAAACATGTAACTATAGATGTCTCAATATTTTCAAGAAAAGGGAAAAGCTAACAGTTATAATGAACTAAGCTTGAAAGTTTTTTTCTCTATATTTGCTATCCTGTGACAATTACCGGATTACGCACATATGAAAATTTACACTGATGTTTGTGTACTTATTCTCTATTCCCTAATTTAACCAAAAGGAATATGCAGCTATTCTATGAAAATAACTTCCTAACAGGATTTGGTATATTTCTTTTACAAATAATTTCCATAGAGTAGTCAAAAGTGGAGCATCTATGTCCAAAAATGGATTTAGAAGAAATAAGTTCCATTACTTTTAAATCATAGTTAAAACTGGTTCTGCAAAACTTGAGGAATGTGGACTGAAAAAAATGAAAGCAAATTCTGTAAATTAAGGACAGTGAAGCAAATCCTCCCCCATAAGGTTTCCAGTAGACTGGAGGTAAGAATAATAGATTTTGGAGCAATCAGAAAATTAAAGTAGAATAGTTGAAATTAAAATTGGAAAAGCTACTTAAGTTGTTCATGATGTTCAAATAATAAAGTCAGAAATGTTAACTAACTCTGGAGATCAAAGGAACAAAATCAGAATTAATTGAAGAAAAATGTTACAAATTAACAGGTGTCTATAATAGCCTATGGGATAGTTGATTGGAATACATTGCCTATATGGGAGGTTCCATTGTTTTATTTTTAAAATTTATTCTGGGTGCATTTTAATTGGTTTTAACTTTTTAAAATTGTTTTATTGTGTATGCTGTCTATAGTCACTAAGTGAGATGGGCAGCTATATAAATAAAAACAGTAAATCATAAAGCAATAATTTTTAACACGAGGTATATTGAGCAATATACAGTACCTCAAATGGATTAACTTAATGTGTCCAAAATCCAGGACCCATTACTCCTGTGGGTTTAACATTTGGCAAAGTTGTGATCACTTCAGCCTCACCATACCTTCTAACTACACTTCCCAGAACCCAGTGCTTTTTTTGTATAAAAAAAAAAAAGGTGCCGGAACTCATGCATGTCATACAACCCGCCTTGCCTACCCTACAAGGTTCCATCCAAAAAAGGTGCCAGAACTCCGTTCTGGGTGTTCTACGACAAAAAAAGCCCTGCCAGAACCTATAAGTTTGATGAATAATGATTGGCTGCTTTGGAACTGAGGCTGAAATTTGAAATCTGTGAACAGCAGCAGGTGATAAGGGAAAGATGAAAAGGCAACTTGCATGCCTACTGGCCAGGTAGAATAGACTTGGGTGTCCTGGCAGTCAATGGGTAAACTCTCTTCTTTCCTGGAAGGAGTGGGTTATTGGGGCCACATGAGGATAAAGGGCAGAAGTGCAGTTTTTCGTATGGGCTCCCTTTGTTCACCCTTTCCCTAGTAAAGTGGCAGGCAGTTCCATGGCTCCTCCAAGGAGAAAGAGTGATTTCCAATGCTTCTTGCCAGCTTCCTAAGAGCAACATCAAAGGGAGAAACCAGCAAGAAATCTGCTCCCATTCCCACTTCTTTTTTGCCTACCCATGTTCATTCTGTTTCTCTCTTTAGTTAAGGAAATAGAATGGCACAATGGGTCATGGATTGCCCAGCAATATTTAAAAAATGATTTAAATTAAGCTACAGGAAAGTATCAGCATATATAATAACATCAAAGTTTCAAATTTTAGATCATTCTTTCAAAATTAATAGCAGGAAAGGCTGAGGTTCCACATCTCTGTGGTTGGAATTTAAGTGTACATGTGAATCATAAAAGTAATCTTTTAGACAAATCTCAGATAATGAGATAATTGCTTATAATAATTTCATTCCACATGGTTTTTGTTTACCAGATATCTGAATAATGGGAGGGCATTGGGAAAGATGGACAGACTAACTGCTTAACTTTCTTTGCATCCACAATAAAAATTAGACTAAAAAACTGCAACTCCCTCACCTTTTTTTAATTAACAAACCCATAAATCCAATTCATTTTTCCATTTTCAGAAGAAAGTCCACAGTGGGTTTCCAGTCTTTTATAAAAGTACTTGTTGTCTTATCCTTGATCAAATTGATCAATTATCACAAGTTCTGCTATCTTCACAAACCATTCCTCCCATTGTGGGTATTACAATATTTTTCCATTTTGTGCATATATTTAATTTAAACCTATAGAAAATGTTGATTGGCATTCATTTGAAAATATTTTTTAAATTCTTACTTTTCTTTTGATCCTTCTATGTTGTTGTTGTTGTTTTTTATAAAATCTGACTTCTTTAAAATATAAGAACAGTGGAAAAGATAGCATACTATCCATAAAACTTCTACAGGTAAAGAGTAGAAAAATACCAAAACAAAGTATTTGGAAATGCCAAGAAAAGCATGTAATGCAGACCTTCCAGAACAGCTGCTGGCAATCTCTTTTCCACAGGACTTGAACAATCATAATGGTTTTGGTCAATTTCCAAAATGATCAAGTTCCTCACTACTATATATCAAGTCAATCTACCACAAAACCCAGCTCTTCCCTGGAAGGAAAATGAATACGGAAGAGGGTTTGTCAGAGCTTGTTTGGTTTTAAAAGTAAGAGGCCCTATTAGTGGCATGTTTTAAATATATAATAGCTATGGCCAGAATACAGATGCTATGGCTTTAGGAGGTGGTTTTGATTGCTGACTATACAGTTTCAGATAAGTCTTCCTGATGGAACTCTGGCAGAAAAAGAAGTAAATGTTTATCAATTAAAAAAAAGAAAGTCCAACTTTGCTATCTTCCACATCTTTAGACAGGGATGAGTACCTGTTTTGTAATGGCATGTTGGATACCACATTCCAAAGCTAGGTAGGGCCAGTACAGGTGGGCCTTAGGATAACTTTAGTCAATATGATTGTCCCTTTAGTCAATATGATTGAAAATTTCCTCCTTTTTGTAATTAAAGATTACAACTCTAAGGCAGATTTTATGGGAATGGGGGGTGTTTCTTGGATTCTGTTCAAAGATTTGAACATAAGTTCCTGTTGTTTATTTTTAGAATTTCTAGATTTAAAAAAAAAATATGGCAGCTGATGGTGGGGAAGATTAACAAATAGCAGGTTTTTAGGAAAATAATGATATGCTAGAAATGGAAACATTTCCAATTTGGTTACTTAATAAAGTCTAAAATTGTTCTTATCAGTTAACAGCCATTCACTCTGTTGAACTTTCTTCCAAATGTTTTGTCAATTTTAAAATCATGTTGGTATATCTGAACTTGCCCAGAACTCATGATCAGTCCATCTCCATATATATAGATACAGTATAAAAATGATTATGCATGTCTCTCTGTGTGTGCATGTGTGTGTGTGTGTCAGCACGTGTGCATGGGAAGGTATACACAGACAGTCACACTCATTCCATCTACAAATAAAAACAGCATACTGTAATGAAATACCCTCTAAAAAATTTAACATAGTTTTCAAGAGGAAAAAGAAGATACTCAAATGCCAGAAACGGAATACTGCCAAAATATTTTTCAAAGCACTTAAAAAGCCTGAAGGTTGAGCTAGGTACACAGTGATCTTCACCTGCTTCCAAATGTTTGTTCTTAATAAATACCAAAGTTGAATGGAACCTTTCTAACACACATGCATAAAAGAGGGAAGGAGGGAGGGAGGGAGGGAAGGAGAGAGAGAGAGAGAAATACTTTGTGATTTTAAAATCTTTTTGTGATTCTGTTCTGATGTTCTTTAATATGTATCAACTACCTACTTTTCCCCATTAATATTGTTTTTAACACATACATTATGCCCAGCAGCAGTTGTTGCCCCAGAGGGCAGGTTGATTGGCTCCACTAACTATGTGAATTTCAAAAAAATCCTTCCCAGTCACGCAATTCTCTCATAACGTGGGTGCTATTTCCGGCAATTCTCTACTACGATGTGAATTCTCATTATAATATAGAACTTATAGGCATACAACTTACAAATAATTAAATCTTCTAATTCAACAGCACAGTATTTCCGATCGTGTTTCAGATAACAAATATATATTTACTGTGTTCAAAGAATTTCGTCCTATGGTTTTTACAAATGCATGTAGATGCTTAAACACTTCTGTTCAAATTGGATGTTTCACTAAAATCATGAATGAATAGATGATGTTTCCACTGGTACAAAAGAGCATGACAACTTTCTGCACAAAGAAATGTATATTTAGTTTTGTGAAGTTGTTTACAGATTCAGAGTAAGAAAACAGTAAATTTGAAAATTAACCCTTTTCAGTCACTATTTTATAATACATTCTTTGACAGAAATTTGAGCTCATGAGTATTTTCTATAGTCATCTAGGAGTTTTTTCTATTCGTGTTTTTGTATTTCATCCACCTTGGCTCCATCTCACTTTTTCTTACAGAAGCTTTGTAACTCAAAAATATTCTTAGATGTCCTTGTTTGCATTGCCTCTTTAAGATTTTGATTACTATTCAAGCCTGGGGGCTGTGGAAATCATTTAAAAGGATTTGCCTTTATTTCTTGTGAATATTTAATGATTGAATTTATGTATGCTTCCTATTGTCTTGCTGAAGATCCAAACTTTTTTCTTGCTTCAATTTTTTTACTATCTATCCAGTGGGGGGGGGGAAATCTGTGCTAAAACTGCCTGAAAATCAACAGATCTGCAAGCCTGAAACTGTTGAACACTGCAAGTGATGTGCTCAAATATTTAATTGATACTGGAGAGTTTATCATCATGTCTACAATGCACTATTGCTTATACAACTTTTTGCACTGGAGAATTTTCCCAAGGAAATATTTTCTTTGACCTTAATCAAAATTCCTCCCATAACTCCTCCCGCCAAAAAAAGCCACTGTTGTAAACACAATAGATTTATGGTTGCAACTGTCACAGTTTACATATAAAGTATTAGAAGGCACCAAATATACCTGGAACAAAAAAAAAGTCTACAAAATTATATAATTATTCTTTATGTAATGACTATAATGGCTCTTATATAAATATAATTTGGGAGAGTCACTATGCTTCCAAGACATTAGAAATGGAGTTGGTTTGTGTCTTTCTGTATGTGTGTGTGTGTGTGTGTTTGTGTGTGTGTGTCGTCCTGTGTTTTTGTTTTTCCCTATAAGTTTCCAGCGGAAGAAGGACTTTCATGACTTCAGATTCAATATCGTGAAGAGAAGATTAGTCTTGAACAGTCTTTCATAGCTAGCAGATAAAGTTATATATGCAATGCCAGCATCATCAGATATTATTTATAATCTCTGATAGGTATGGATTTATCTTCTATGTCACATTTCAGATATTTTCACCATTATTGCTAGTATTACAAATCTTGTCACTGCACATTTTATCCTTCATTTTTTACACAGTAAAAGTGTGTAATTTGAACTATGGAACTGAATTCAGATTAAGTTGTTTATATTTTTAAGATACTCATTAAGCAATGCCCATTTTATATTTGGATCCATGCAAATATGTAATTATTGACTTTTTTGTCTTAGAAAACTGGCAACTCTTACATTGTGCGATTGTTTAAATGCTTTGTGTCTGCATCCAACAACTTAGTGAATTAATGTTCAATGAAAATATTGTATCTGAAAGTGTGGAGGTTGTTTGTAAAAAAACAAATTAAGGCTGTTTGGATTTTCATTGTAATGTGTTTGTAGACATTGGTGTTAATATCAGTAATGTTTCTGAGCTGTGTTTAAGGAATGCCTTAGTAGTATAGACAATTTCATGCCTGAAAATTAAAAACCAAATAAAGAACACTAAAAGCATAAAATAGCAAGAGATATGTGACTGGATTTCCTGCTGAGGTTTAAATACCATATGCAGCATGAGCTGGTGACAGGATTAAAAAAAAAAACCTCATGACATTTGGGGAGAGGGTTTACAAAATTCCTTAACAAATAAAAAAAAAGGATTAATAAGTAAATGGCTTAAGAAAAATTACTGATGTTTTGTCAAATATCCAACTGTAGCACAATGCAAAATAATTCTATAGGTCAGGTCAATCTATTTCCACATCAGCATTAAGTCCTAAGCATTAGAACAATATCTACTTTCATATGCCTATTTTTCTTTTGCAAAACAAATATTATCTTTGCAAGCAAAATTTAATATTCAGCTTGTAATCTAACGGGACCATCACAGAATTTCTTATTAAAATGCAGAATGAAACATAGAGACATCAGACATTATTTCTCAACTCATATATACTGAGTTCGTGACGTGGTGGAAAGGAAATGCTTGTGATAAAGGTTCACTTCAGTAACAGTATTAAATTGATTCTTTCCTTCCTTATGCAAACTTGCAAGCTGCCCTTTGGGCTCATTTCTGAAGGCCAACTCAGCACCCATCAAAAAGAAGCCCAGACAGCTTTAGATAAGACATGTCCTACAGCTATACTCTTTTTTTTTCTTTCAAGTTCTCTTTGTTCAGTATCCAGGAATGCTTCGGCCTTTCTTTTGTCAATTTGCTTGTGTTATACAGTGATGTATAAACATGACACAGGAAAAATAAAACGAGAGATTGGTGAAGACTGCTTGCCCTAATTTTAACTGATATATTGGTGGAGGAGGGGGGACGGGATGATATTCAAATCACATTGGATTTCTCATTATATAATAAAAAGAACAAAAATGCAGCTATAATGTGTGTTCATTAAAAGTAAATTTACCCAAGAATTTTTTTTTTAAACTGAAACTGTTAAAATTGGATGAAATATTGAATATATGAAAGCAAGTTTGATATAGAGGTTTAAGGCCTAAGGCAAGAAACCAGGAGACCAGGAATTCTAGTCCCACCTTAGTTTGGGTGACCCTGCTCTACTCATTCTCTCTCAGCCATAGGAAGACAGCAATAACAAATCACTTCTGAAATCTTGCCAAGAAAACTGAAAGAACCAGACAAGGCAGTCACCAAGAGTCAACACTGATGGAGGACACCCTCCAAAATATGTATATATGAGAATCAATCACCACCAGAAATAGATTAAGTCATCCATCCCTGTTAAGAAGTCTGATCATAAACAAATAGGCAACTTTCTAAAAATAGATGAATATCTAAAAGATAGTTGTTCTGTTTCTTGCGTTGGTAGGCATTGAAGAGGCAGGACTTTCAACAGGTACTTCTTTATTCAATGTTAAACAGAACTGAGAACAAAATGGCTCTGCCCCTTTTTATACATAGAGCTTGGGCGGTGTCAGACAATGAATGCAACGTCTTTCTCCCGTGCAAAAGCATGCTGCCTGGGCTTGCAGACAGCAAGACTAGCTAGCAGGCCATGTGGTCTGCTAGTGTCTCGGTGCAACTCCTTGCAACTCCTTGCACCTGCTAAAGAAAAGCTCAGTACATTACACCCCTCCTCTCCTGGTTCTTAACACATACACAAAATTAAATGGTTCCATGGGCTATACATTTCAATACTTGCCGGTTCGTAGTACACACTTTTACAACATCACAACATCACAGCACCCTTTGTTACACGGAACAAAAAAAAACATTTCCCATTACAAACATAAACATTATAGTATGGGGCATTTTCCATTCCAAGGAAATACATAAGCATTTCAGTTCAATACAACATTATAGTACATGGCATTTGTTTTTTCCAATTCCTAAGGAAATACTAAAACAGTTCAGCTTACACTGACAGAAACCTCACGTAGTCCTTTAAGAACTTCGGTGGGCCTCTGGCCCGCTCCGATCGTCGTGGAGTTGCTGCAAGTGCCCGATCTGCAAGCTCGCCTGCCAGGCTTGGCAGACCGGGACTTTGAGACCCATTTGATACGGGCGAAGCCGGATCATGAAGGCTGGCCTATTCCGGTAGGCCCAACCCAGAGTTCCACGGTGGGGTGGAATTCCCCTGATCGGTGTTAACAGCTGGTTGGGAGCACTGTCCCGTTGGCGCAAGGCCTGAGGTAGGAATGGCTTGGAAAGCCGATTGAGTGCAATGTCCCATGGACATGGTGCCCGAGTCAGGAGCCACCTTATTGGCAAACCCGTTTGGTGATTGCGGTGTCCCGCTGTCACTGAGCGGCTGAGCTTCATGATCAGGATCGTGGGCTTCCTCCCCCCCAAGAGCAGAGCAAGGAGCAGAAGAGTGGCTAGGTAACCTCCAACAAAGCTGGTCAATGTGCCTTCTTAACACGCGACCATCCTCCAACGCCACTTCATATGACAGTGGCCCGGTAACCTTGCAAACCACAGCTACCATCCACAGTTGACCTCGACCATAATTGCGAGTCCAAACCGGATCACCCACTTTTAATTGCCTTGGTGCCCGCGGCTGTGACACCTGTGAAGCAACCTGGTCTGGGTGTAATCTATCTAACTTGGTGATAAGACGGCGACCCCAGCGGAGCTCGGCTGGGCTCTTGCCCGTGGACATGCACGGAGTTGTGCGGTGGCAGAGGAGGAAGTCCGCCAACTTATGGTGCCAGCTTCCCTTGGTCATTCTTTTCAAGGCTTCTTTGGTGGTACAAACCATCCGTTCCGCTTGACCGTTTGAGGCCGGGTGAAACGGTGCCGACGTAGCATGACTGATCAAATTCACCCTTAAAAAGGACTGGAACTCCGACAAAGTAAATTGAGCTCCGTTGTCGGAGACAAGCACGTCTGGGAGGCCATGTGTGGCAAAAATGCCACGAAGTACCCTAATGGTGATGGCGGTCGTCGTAGTGGACACTGGAACGACTTCCAGCCACTTAGAGTGACTGTCCACAATAATGAGGAAGAGCTGCCCCTGAAAGGGGCCAGCGTAGTTGATATGGATCCTCGACCAAGGAGCATGTGTGGTTTCCCATCTATGGACGGGAGCCTGGGGCATTTCTGGCCTGGACTGCTGGCAAATGTGGCACCCTTGGACCTGGGCTTCGATCTCTTTATCAAGCCCAGGCCACCAAAGGTAGCTGCACACAAGCGCCTTCATCTGGACTATTCCCGGATGTCCCTCATGCAGAGAAACAAGGACTCTAGTCCTCAGGATTACTACCCTACTTCCCCACAGTATACAACCCTTAAAGGTGGATAACTCATGCTTCCTTTTCCAGAAACTCTGGAAGTCAGTGCCAGGACACGTGTCAGGCCATCCTGTGAGCACCCAGTTCAACACGCATGTTAGCATGTTGTCGGTAGCTGTTTCTGCAGCTACATCCCCTGCATGGAGGGGGGACTCAGGTAAATCCTGGATAGACAGGATGTGGTTGGCTGGTGCAGGATCAGGCTCTACTTGTTTTAAAGGCAATCTACTAAGGCCGTCTGCGTGGCCCATTTCTTTGCCCGGTTTGTGAACCAGACAATAGTCGTAAGCAGAAAGGAATATTGACCATCTCAACATTTTAGGAGAGATGATTTAGGGTGTCTGCTTGTTCGTTGTGAACAACCCCAGAAGTGGCTTGTGGTCAGTGAAGACCGTAAAACGGCGGCCATATAAGAAGTTGTGAAACTTCTTGATGCCAGCCACGATTGCCAGTGCTTCTCTATCTATTTGCGCATAATTGCGCTCAGCAGTAGATAGAGTCCTTGAGTAATAGGCTACAGGAACTTGTGTTCCATCAGCCCTAAGGTGACTTAAGACAGCTCCTATTCCATAAGGGGATGCATCACAAGCTATGCTTACCGGCAACTGCTCATTGAAATGAGCTAACACCGCATTAGAGGACAACAATGCCTTAACCTCAGCAAAACTCCTCTCGTGGACTTTTGTCCACTTCCATGGGGCCTGCTTGTCCAATAACCGGTGTAATGGCTCTGCCACTGTGGCCTTGTGGGAGAGGAAGGCATGGTAGAAGTTGAGAAGTCCCAGGAAGGCTTGAAGCTCTCCCTTTGTTTTGGGACTGGGTGCCTGCTGAATTGCTTTAAGCTTTGATTCAGCAGGATGGATGCCTTCGGCATCAATTCTAAAACCCAAGAATTCCATGGAAGTGACTCCAATTTTGCACTTCTCTTGTTTGAGCTTCAGCCCCGCTTCGCGGAAATGCCGCAAAACGGCCCGAAGCCTGTCTGCCAAGTTTTTCACTGACTCCCCTGTGATGAGGACATCATCGAAATATGGGCAGACCCCTGGAATATTACGGAGAATGCGCTCCATTATGCTCTGAAATATGCCAGGGACTACATTCACCCCAAACTGCAGCCTTCGGACCTTGAAGGCTCCCCGGTGAGTTACAATCGTTTGGGCCTCTGCCGTGGCGTCGTCCACCGGCAGCTGCCGATAGGCCTGAGCCAAATCTAGTTTGGTGAAAATACGCCCTCCCTGTAGAGACGCCAGAATATGGCTGACCACAGGCACTGGGTAGGAATGCTGCTGGAGAGCTTTATTTAATGTGCATTTGTAATCAGCACAGATTCTGACTTCTCCGTTGGCCTTAAGTGGCGTGACAATGGGGGTTTCCCGTGGACTGCTGTCCACAGGTTCCAAAATGCCCTGCTGAAGCAATTTATCCAGCTCTGCATTTATCCTTTGCTTGAAAGCAAACGGCACCCGACGAGGCTTAATCCTGATTGGTGCTATTGAGGGATCTAGCCTTAAAACAATAGGAGGCCCTTTGTATGCCCCTAACTCTGGGCTGAAAACATCAGCAAACTCCTTACAAACCTCTGCAAGGCTTGCCGTTTGCAAACTGTTTAACCCCGTCACCTGAATGCCTAGTGCATCAAACCAATCGAGTCCAATCAGACTTGTGTGGTTGCCCTCAACCACTACGACGTCCAATGGGCCCTCGAAATCCCTGAATTTCACACTGAGTGTGGCCTCCCCCTTGACGCTGACTCGGGAATTCTGGAAATCGGTCAAGAGGAGATTTGACGGCCTGAGCTTAACTCGATGGCTGCTTCTACAGCAAATCTGTCCCAGAGTTTTTTGAGAAATTATTGACAGAGCGGAGCCCATGTCCAGCTCCATGTCTAAAGAAACCCCCTTCAGTGTGACTTTAAGATGCAGCTTTTTCTTCAATGGCCGGTGGGCACCTGTTCTACACATGCTTCTCCTCGTCGCACAAAAACCCAACCGGTTCTGACTGGGGACCCCGGTACCTTTCCGAGGCAACTCTTCCAATGGACAGTCTTTTGTGTGGCCCAAACAAACAGTGGCGATGTGGCCTTGCCTGCCACATGCCCGGCAAATTGTGGTACGGAACTGGCAGTTGGCCCGCTTGTGGCAGCCTCTGTACCTGATGCATTGAGGGAAGGAAACTGCCTTCTCAGGAAGCCTGTGGGATCTCCTTTCTTGCGGTTGCTGTAGCCGATCGACCTCGCTGTCCGACTCAGAGTCTTCAACTCTCTCGGTATCCTATTGGTGGACGGTTCCGGGGCTTGGAGGGTTCTTCGATAGCCGCAAGGCCTTAATAGCTCCACCCGCTGCTTCTTCGGCCGTTACCTCCCTCAAAACATCTTGGAAGGAGACAGTTTCTCTGGCGAATACCTTCTGCTGAAGTTCGCGGCTTTTCAGACCACAAACGAGCCGGTCTCGTAGCCGCTCTTCCAGATCCTTAAATTCGCATGGCCTTGCAGCTTGTCGTAGAGCAGCAATGAAGTCAGCAGCAGACTCCCCAGGATGCTGGTCCCGCTGTTCAAAAACCATGTCGCCAAGCTATGACCGACAGCTTCGGCTCAAAATGTTGTTTGAGCATTCTTTTCAACTCTGCATAAGTAATGGACTCCAAGGGTGCCGGAGCAACCAGGTTCTCCACAATATCAAAGGTTTCTTGACCACAAACGCACAACAGCATCACGGCCTTCAATCCGTCCTCCTGAACCTGGTTGACTCTGAGATAATTTTCCACCTTAGCAACGTAGGAGCTCCATCGTTCTGGATGCTTGACGTCGAATTCAGAAAGACGACCAATCTTTGCCATGGTGTAATGTTGGCTGCGCAGGCTTCCGAAGTGGTTCCAGGATGACTCCTAGTGGCATTCTCCTCTGGCGATTCTGGACTGGCAGGAAGAGCGAAGAACGCCGTACTTCTCAGTGTCTTCAAGGCTTTCGGTGGTGAGTCAGCTCTTGACTTTTGCAGCAGCACGATCCCACCTTCGTCGCCAATGTTCTGTTTCTTGCGTTGGTAGGCATTGAAGAAGCAGGACTTTCAACAGGTACTTCTTTATTCAATGTTAAACAGAACTGAGAACAAAATGGCTCTGCATAGAGCCATACATAGAGCTTGGGCGGGGTCAGCCAATGAATGCAACGTCTTTCTCCCGTGCAAAAGCATGCTGCCTGGGCTTGCAGACAGCAAGTCTAGCTAGCAGGCCACGTGGTCTGCTAGCATCTCGGTGCAACTCCTTGCACCTGCTGCTAAAGAAAAGCTCAGTACATTTCAATAGTGAAGTCCAAAAAGAGTGAAATGGGATACAAATTAAATAAATAAATATTTATATAAATAAATAGGTGTTTACAACTCAGTTTATATTTAAGAATTTAACCTAGGAATTAGAAATAAGTAATATGGATATGTAGTATTTCAAAAGAGTATTTCAAAAAAGATGCTTCAAAATATGCAGGAGTGCATGTTAACACCTGTTAGCAACTCTTTGAAGCCACTGCACCCTTTCCTAGGTTCCTATGCTGGACCCCATAACAGATCAACAAACAGGCATAAGATACTTCTTGAAGTTCATTTATATAATATGGGCCTTGAATTATTCTTGCTTTCATTTTTTTATCTGTGATTTCTGCTTTATTTGTGTTACTGAGACTGGTAGATGGGAACTCTGTGTGTAAATGTTGTAAAATTTATCTAAACCATTTCAGGATATTTTTATTTCTTTATTTGTATCCTGCCTATATTATTTTTACAAATAACTCAAAGGGGCGAACATATCCAACATATCTTCCTCCTCCTATTTTCCCCACCACAACAACCCATGTGGGCTGAGAGATAATGACTGATCCGAAATCATCCAGCTGGCTTTTGTGGCTAAGGCAAAACTTGAACTCACAGTTTCCCACTTTCTAATCTGGTGCTTTAACCACTAGACAAAACTGGCTCATTAGTCCAAACTGGAACATGATTTAGAACATGGTATTAATTCATTGGCAATGACATGCTTAATCTTTGTGCAAAAGAATGTGCTATCCTATGAGATAGGCCTAGACATTTAAAATGAGTCAATCTTGCTTTACTGTTTAAAACTATATATTCTCCACTCTAAGGATCCTTTTAGAGCTCCAACCAACTATTTCTTTTAAGCAGAGCATTTCATCATCTACTTGCCTCACTTTTTCCCCTCCAATTTAAACTGAGCTTGTCAAGGTGACTGAGAATTGACTCTTATTTAATAGTTTAATACAGGGGTCTTCAACCTTGGCAACTTTAAGACTTGTGGACTTCAACTCCCAGAATTCCTCAGCCAGATTTGCTGGCTGAGGAATTCTGGGAGTTGAAATCCACAAGTCTTAAAGTTGCCAAGGTTGAGGACCCCTGGTTTAATACCTTACAATACATATGGTTGTACAGCATATATTGGGGTATCTCAAAACACAAAGTATCTTCTCCCAATGGCTGTATATTCCATTATAGTTGCCATCTAGCACTTCAGTTAGCCATTAAAGGAAGTGATATATGCAGAAATCGTAAACCAAATCCCTGTACATGTACAGCTACATCCTTAACACTATTATTATAGGTAAAACAAGAAACCTGTTTAAATAATAAACTTATGAGTAACTTATTCCTTTGAACAAGATACTATTTTTCTGTCTGCACAGTTTATAAATCATTGACAGACCTGTTATGCAAGAAATACTGGTGTTTAATGTAGCCTGAATGTCAAGTTGTTGGACACAATCTGTAATCTTTCCACTGTGGCACCCGAAAAAAGAAAAAGAAAAATCAGTGGGATATTATGATTCTAATAAACTTTTAATCAATTCAGACAATCCAACACAGTTCTTATCTAAACATAACTGAAGCTGAAAGCTGAAATGTTAACACCTATTTCCAGTAGAAATATATAAAGTGATATGAAATTATGTGATATTGTTAAAAGAAAATGTGTATGACCTCAGTAAATGGAAACAATAAAAATTAATGACACATGGTTATAAAACAGTTATTTATATCTCCTATTTGTTCCTTTGTCTTATTTACCATTCTGTCTGAAGAGTAAAGACAAATTGCACATAATTTTGCAATCTATGAGTTAATCTAATAAACATGCTTCCCAGTGTAGCTTGGGGAGATCCTGGACCTCTTCCTAGATATTCCTATATGTCATTTATTAGAATGAAAGGAAGAAACTGGCACCTCAGCCCAAGATGTTTAGGACTAGACAAAATAATCCATGATTATTCAAATAATGCATAATTATTAATTAGAACTTTTTCATTAAAATGTATATGAAATTTAGCCATTGGGGTTCAGTTACATGTATTTAAGATCAGTTCCTATTAGTAACCTGATCTGTCATCCATTTAAACTAAGATTTAAGACAATGCTATTGCTGGATTCAGGCAATATTGGCCAAGCAAGGCAAATGCCATGGCCAATTAAAGCATTTCATGCCTATATTGCATTTGCAAATGGAACATCCACATCCAAATAATTTAACATTTTTACCTGTTTTGCATAGGGCAGTGATGGCGAACCTTTTAGAGACTGAGTGCCCAAACTGCAACCCAAAACCCACTTATGCATCGTCGAGTGCCGGATGGGTGTGGCCCATTGGCTGGGTGTGGCCCATTGGGTGGGCCTGGCCCATTGGGTGGGCGTGGCTGCGGTGGTAACGGCAGACTGGGTGGGACTAAAAAAGTTCAATCAATCAATTCCAACTTTGCAAGATCTTTTTTTTTTCCGTGAGAAGTTGAAATTGACTGATTGAACCTTTTTTTTTTTTTGCACACGGCGGTGGAGGCCTAAAGCGAAAAGGTTTTATAAAACCCATCTGAAGGCCTAGGACTGGGCAACGGAGCGCGTGCCCACAGAGAGGGCTCTGAGTGCCGCCTCTGGCACCCGTGCCATAGGTTCGCCTCCACTGGCATAGGGAATCTGGTTTAATTACTAGTAGAAAATACATAAATGATAGCACTTAAAAACAGAATATAAAATGTGCTCCTAGAGGACCAAACCCAGGCCAGATGTTTTCAGAAAGATACATTTCTTATCTTTCAATATCATTCATTAGAACATATTAAGGGATGGAAGGAATGCCACAAAACAACAGAGTTTCTGAGTTCCCAGAAGATTTGTTACAATTTCTAACCAAAGTGGTTCTGAACTTTAATTTATGTAGACATTTTCCCTTGATATTGGCAGGAGAAAGGTATTTTTTTTTCTCAACTAGTGGTAAATATTTTATAAATAGAAATGGCTAAAATCTCAAATTCCCAATAACTGGAAATCTTTTTTCTTCTCTTCTTGAAGCTAAAATTCCTTCAAGATGACATTAATATATCAACTATCCTTTACAGAATAAAGTATTAAAGGATGCTTGAGTGAGTCATATAAAGATTTCTGTTTGAGGCACCAAGAAGCTATCTTCCCATGGCTTAAAACTTTTCTGTCAGCAAATTACATTTTAGTGTATCTTGATCTTAAACCACATGGGACTTTCATATGCCATCAAATGCAATTGCACAGAAATTATCTTAGTTGCAAAAACTGAAAAACCTTAGCTCCAGTTAATGTAATTTAAATGTGGAAGTTCCTCAGTACCCCAAAAGAGATTGAGAAGTCTCTTTTAACATAAAATCCTACATCGAGAAGTCTCTGTTAACATAAAATCCTCTAGAAAAATTTTAATGTTTAATAGAGCTGGATCCATCTTCCCCTCTACTATTTCTGCCTCCTATGGGTCCAAAGTAACCACCACAAGGAGTGTTGGGCATGAAAGAATACATAATGTTCATGGTTTGCTATCTGCTTTCATTAGTGAAGAAATGTTGGTGTTTGTATTCTTCTTATTACTAGACCATTACAATATTCATGATAGAAAACGTAGGAAGATATTGATGCCAGGTTATCTGACATATCATCTTTTTCAGAAGTTTAGAGCTCACTATCAAAAGCTCAACTGCAATTCAGGATTGGCCATAGTCAAAGCCTTCTCTTCGCTTTACACTCTTATTTGGGGTATGACTTGTCCAAGGAAATATTTCAGGTGTCTCCTTTGTATTTTTTGCAGTAATGTACAGTTTTTCTTACCTAAAGTTCTTAGGAGCTATACAACACCTGTTTAATAGATTCTGACATTTTAGATGTTTCAGAATAATCTAGTTTAATATTATTGTATGTTTTTATTTTATTTCAACCATTTCAATGTTTACCAGCCATAGAACTTGCCTACATCTATAAGACATATCCGCCTAATTTCCAGAATATTATTGGTCCCTAGAAGCTTCCCTATACTAAACCTGACCATTGGTTTATCAAGTCCAGTGTTGTCAAAAATGATCTGTAATATCTCTTCAGAGTTTCTGAAAGGAACTCATTCATACATGTACATGTCATTGATATAGTAACTCTTAGTTTATAATATGATGAAAATGGATGCCATTATTCTGACGGGAAAAGGTAATATGTTCTCTATAGCAGGGCTTTTCAACCTTTTCACCCATTGTACCACTTTTAGGATAAGGCAATATCCGAGTACCACCAGTCGCCCAGCAAGGTGTCAAAAACTTGACCGAAAAAAAAGGGAAAAAATTATAAAGTACAGGTAGTCCTCGACTTACAACAATTTGCTTAGTGACTGTTCGAAGTTACAACGGCACTGGAAAAAGTGACTTATGACCATTTTTCACACTTATGACTGTTGCAGCATCCCCAGGGTCATGTGATTTACATTCGGATGCTTGGCAACTGATTCATACTTATGACGTTCACAGTGTCCCAGGGTCATGTGATCAATGGCTGGGGGGCGTGGCCAGCTCATCACTCAGGTTGCGGGGTGCCTGTGGGGGGGAATCCGTGGGTCTCTGGTGGAGGAGGATGGGACTGGGTGGGTGCCTTCCTTCCATCCCTCTCTCCCATTGTCCCTTCCTTCCTTCCTTCTTTCCTTCCCTCCCTCTTTGTCCCTTCCTTCTTCCCTCCCTCCCTCTAATTGTCCCTTCCTTCCTTCCTTCCTTTCTTCCTTCCTTCCCTCTTTGTCCCTTCCTCCTTTCCTCCCTCCCTTCCATTGTCCCTCCCCTCCTTCCTTCCTTCCTTCCTTCCTTCCCTCTTTGTCCCTTCCTTCCTTCCCTCCCTCTCTTCCATTGTCCTGCGCTACCCCGCCCAGACCCCAGCCATACGGAGTGGCCGGTGAGGTGAACCCGCGACATCATGGCCCTGCCTGTGCGTGCGCAGAGGCAGAGGAGAGCGCATGCACCTCAGCCTCTGCGCGTGCACAGGCAGGGCCAGGATGTTGCTGGTTCACCTCGCCAGCCGCTCCATGTAGTGAGAATGCGCCAGGCTCGATGTGTGCAGCTACAGCTGAGCTGTGCTCAGAAGCCACCTGTGCTCAGAAGCTGCTCGGTGCTCAGAAGCCGCCTGCGTGGGGTGCTCAGAAGCCGCCCATGCGGGGTGCTCAGAAGCCGCCCGTGCTCAGAAGCCGCCCGCGCCCGGCGCTCAGAAGCCACCCGCACCTGGTGCTCAGAAGCCACCTGGCGCTCAGAAGCTGCCTGCGCTCGGTGCTCAGAAGCAGCCCGGCGCTCAGAAGCTGCCCACGCTCGGCGCTCAGAAGCCGCTCACGCTCAGAAGCTGCCCGTGTTCAGAAGCCACCCCACCTGCGCTCAGAAGCCGCGCTCTGGGTGCAGAAGCACAACTCAGCTGTAGCTGCACATGGCGCTGGCACCTGCAATCTGCCTGGCCTCCCCTCTGGCCCCAGGCAGCACCTCTGCCTCGCGTGGCTGTCCCACTTGCGCGTGCGATCGGCCTCTGCGCTGCTGCCACTGCCACCGCCCGCAATCTACCCGGCCTCCATCTGCCTGGCGTAGCTACTCCTGGGCCCCACGCGTCCACCGTTAACCCTCCCACCACCATGCAGGGTAAGGTTGCCACCCCCGCCCCCGCCCAGATGCCCTCGTCTCCCCCAAGTGTTTTTTTACTAACCTGCTTTCAGCTGCATTCCATTTCTCCGTTTGCTTCTCAGCCTTCGCCACATGTTTGTGAGACTATCGGTAAAAAAGAAAAAAAAGTTCCATCAGACTTTCTAACTTCTCGCAAGATCTTGCGAAGATAGAAAGTCTCATGGAACTTTTTTTTTTGTCCCACAAACGCGTGGTGAAGCTAATGGAGAAATGGAATGCAGCTGAAAGCAGGTTAGTAAAAAAACGCTTGGGGGAGGGGAGGGCAACTGGGCAGGGGCGGGGGCGGCAACCTTACCCTGCGCGGCTTCAGCAGGTGTTCACCACCACAGACCCAGGCAATGCGTCACGCAGCTCCAGCTGAATCTCCACCCGAAGACTGCGTGAGGCTGCCTGCTACCCCCAAGGCCGCCGCCAATCAGTTGCAGCTGCGTGCTTTGATCCTGGGCTCTCAGTAGGACCCAGGCAATGCCTTGTGCAGTTCCAGAAGACTTTCCAACAAGCCTGTGCGGCGCTGCTTCGCTTCACCTCATCCACTTTTACACTTTTCTTTACTTTTTTTTTTTTACAGTGCTGTTCAACCCGTCCTATGCATACCACCTGCCAGGTGCTAATGTACCACTACTGGTACGCGTACCACGGGTTGAAAAGCCCTGCTCTATAGGACCAAATATTTAAGTATTTCTCATTTTATGATACAACTTCAAAATATAGAGTAGGTAGCTGTCTTAATATACATATCTCTGTCCTCTGAAGCTATCACCATAATAACAATCTGTATTATAATAAGATCAAGGATCATTTCATATCCATTGTAGTTGCACAGTTAAAAAGCACTGTATAACTGCATAATTAAAATCAAATGCTTTCTCTGTGGCTACTAATTCATGTCAACAACGATAGATAAAATTCTCAAGACATGAGTTTTATTCATGATAATTCAGAAATTTCCTAGGATACAAGTGGAAATTGCAGAACTAATTAAAATAGAATATCGAAGAACATTATTAGATATGCACAAAAATTAAAAATCATTATAGACCATATCCAGATTTAGCCACTGAAATCAGTGGAAAATGTTATGAATAATATCAATTATGTTTAATAATTTTCTGCACTGTACAAATAGCATTTTCCAGCTTGGCAAAATAAAGCACTGATGTATTATAATTATTTTTGGGTGAGTAAATTAAAAGATATATATGTGAAACTATTGGCTACTAAATGTTATTATTATCTATTCTGTTCCTTTTCAACCAAATGAAGAATGTATAGACCTAAAAATTATTCAGAGATTTTATTGATTGATTATTTGCTATCAAGTTATTTTAGACTCCTCATAGAGTCTAAAATAGACAGATTTTCTCTATGACGATCTATCCCTAACCTGGTCTTTCAGATCTTCCAATAGTGCATTCATTGCCACTGTAACTGAGGCCATCCACCTCACTGTTGGTCTTCTACCTTTTCCAGCATCAGAGCTTTTTCCAAAGAATTAGGTCTCCAGCATAATGTATTTCAACTAGGATAAATGAGCTTGTTCATTTATGTCTTGAGTGAGAAATCTGGGTTAATTAATTCAATGATCCATTAGTTTGTTTTCTTGGCTGTCCATGGTATTCACAGGAGTCTTTTCTAATACCAAAGTTCAAAGATGTCAATACATAGATGTTTTTTAAAGTTCAGATTTTGCTAACATGGAGTGTCACCGGAAATACCATAGTTTCCATAATTCTGATCTATATCATTCTTGACACATTACAGCAGTTAGATATATAACAACAACAACAATAATAATAATAGCAGGGGTTGGACTAGAAGACCTCCAAGGTCCCTTCCAACTTTATTATTATTATTATTATTATTATTATTATTATTATTATTATTATTATTATTATTATTATTATTATTATTATTATTATTATTATTATCATTATTATTATCATTATTATTATTATTATTATTATTATTATTATTATTATTAATCATCGCACAGTCAGCCAGATGTTCAGACTGGATTTGGCATTTTTGTCTACCTATCGAGTCCTTACCAAGGACCTAGGATAGGCAGATGTGGATGTTTGATGGTATTACAGATATCGTCGCAGGATGGAAGCAGTTCCTAGTAAGGCCGCCTTTTGCAATTGACTAATGGCAAATTTGTCAATGCCAATGGTGTTCAAGTGGTGCTCCAGTTGTTTTGGGATTGCACCCAAGGCGCCTATTACTATTGGTACTATCCTTGCTTGCCTTTGCCACAGTCTTTCTATTTCTATTTGTAGGTCTTTGTATTTTGTTATCTTCTCCAGTTCTTTTTCGTCTATTCCGCTGTCTCCAGGCACTGCCACGTCCACTATCCAGACTTTTTTGTCTTTCTTATTGTTAAGTCCGGGTGTTATGTTGCAGATGCTTGTCTGTTTGAATTCTGAAGTCCCAGAACAGTTTAATTTTATCATTTTCTATGACTTTCTCTATTTTATGATCCCACCAGTTCTTGCTTACAGGCAAATGATATTTCTTGCAGATCTTCCAATGCACCATTGTTGCTACTTTGTCATGCCGCTGCTTGTAGTCAGTCTGTGCGATCTTCTTGCAGCAGCTTACCAGGTGGTCCACTGTTTCTTCAGCTTCTTTGCATAGACAGCACTTACTGTCTGTTGCTGTCTTCTCAATTTTGACTTTGTATGCATTTGTCCTTAAGGCTTGGTCTTGTGCAGCCAGAATTAGTCCCTCGGTCTCTTTCTTCAATTTTCCTGCTCTTAGCCATTGCCAGGTCTTCTTATTATCTGCTTTCCCAGCTATTTTTTTAATGTACTGGCCATGTAGTGCTTTGTCTTCCCATGCCTCTATTCTGTTCTTCATTTGGTCTTTCTTGTAGGCCAGTTTGGTCTCTCCAGTAGTCAGTAAGCCTTCCTGATATACTAATTTCAGTGCATCTTCATCATTGTCCTTCAGATATTCTTCCAAAGCCATTTTTTCTTCTTCAACCATCTGATGTACTTGCAGCATTCCACACCCACCTATTTGCCTTGGTAGATAGAGTCTGTCAATGTCACTGCGTGGATGAAGGGCATGATTCATTGTCATTATTTTTCTGGTCTTCCTATCCATTGCTTTTAGTTCTGCTTGAGTCCAGTCCACTATTCCAGCTGTGTATCTAATGACTGGAATTGCCCAGGTGTTGATTGCCTTTATGGTATTTCCTCCATTGAGTTTGGACTTTAAGATCTTCTTCACTCTCTTGATGTATTCACCTCTAATCTTTTTCTTGACTTCAGTGTGCTTGATGTTGTCAGCTTGAAGGATACCCAAGTATTTGTAGTAATCTTCCTCATCCAGACTCTTAATGTTATTTTCGTGGGGCATCTTGATTCCTTCAGTTTTCACTATTTTTCCTTGTTTGATAGTAAGTGTGGCACATTTGTCCAAGCCAAACTCCATTGCAATATCTTGGCTATATATACGGACAGTGTTGAGCAGCGATTCTATTTCAGATGATGTTTTTCCATACAGCTTCAGATCATCCATGTAAAGGAGGTGGGATAGTCTGGCAGATGTTTTTGATGTTTGATAGCCATGTCCTGAGTTATTCAGTATTGTTGACAGAGGAAACAGTGCAATAACAAATAGTAGTGGTGATAATGAATCTCCTTGAAATATTCCTCTCTTGATATTAACCTCTCCCAGTCTCTCACCATTGACCTGCAACTGTGTCTTCCATTGTGCCATCGATCTTTGCACAAATTTTCTGATGTTTCTACTGACTCCTGTTATTTCTAGGCACTTGATTATCCAGTCATGTGGCAGAGAGTCAAATGCCTTTTTGTAGTCAATCCATGCCACATTCAGGTTGGTCTTCCTTTTCTTGCAGTTTTCCAAGATCATTTTGTCTATTAGGAGTTGATCTTTTGTTCCTCTGCTATTGGGGCGGTTTCCTTTCTGCTCAGGTGGAAAGAGATTGTTTTCAACTAGATGCTGTTGTACTGCATCAGCTACCACACAAGTTAGCAATTTGAAAGTTGTTGGTAAGCAGGTAATTGCCCTGTAGTTGCCTGGTGTTGCCCCTTTTGCTGGATTTTTCATTATTAGGTAGGTTTCCCCAGTTGTTAGCCACTTTTCAATTTCTCCTCCTTGTAGTATATTGTTGAACTGCTTGGCAATGAATGGGTATATAACAGTTAGATGTTTCAACCAAAACCCATGCAGTTCATCTTCACCTGGTGCTGACCAATTTTTGATCTTCCTTGCTCTTTTTTCCACATTTCTGTTGTTATTACTAGTTCTTTCATTTCAACTTCTGTTTTATTTGCATCCACCTCTTTTAACCAAGCTGCGTCCTTGTTGTATTTCTTTGGGTTATCCCATATCTGCTTCCAGAACTGCACTGTTTCTTCCTTGTCAGGTACTGACTGATTCATTGCAGTTTCTCCATTGATGGATTGGTAGAAACGTTTCTGATTGGATTGAAATTGGAGGTTCTGCCTATAATTTGCAATTCGAGCTTCGTATCTACTGATTTTCCTGGCTATAGCTGTTATTTGCTGCTTTATTATTTCCAGTGCTTCCTTGATCTTCCTTGTTTCTAAGTGGTATTTCTTGATTAGGTATTCTTTGGTCTTCTTGTTCTTCAGCTTCTTCTCTTTCATCTGTTCTAGCTTGCTTGCATGTGATCTTAACTTGCTGATCTTATTTTCTAGTCTAGCCTTCCATTTTTGTGGTGCACTGTTTGTTTTTCTTCTTTGTTGATTTTGCATCCCAGGTATTCAGTTATAACTGTAGCTGTGCTGTATATTAGTTGGTTTGTTTCTTGCAATGAATTGGTGCTTATACTTGATATTGCAGTATTTGCATCTTTTAATGCTTGTGCTAGCTGTTTCTTTGGAACAAGCTTCAATGCAGGCAGTCTTAATCTGTTGTTTTTGTGCTGTTCTAGATGCTCAGTTATTCTTTGTTTCAATTCTTTTATTTCTTTAGTTAGAGGATTTTGTTCTTCCTGAGGAAGAGGTACCTGGTTTCCAAATGAGAACAATTGTATATCTCTGCTGGATTCCTTCAATGCCAACTCCCCCTGGTTTGCCTCTACATTCTGAATTACTTCTGGCAAGGCTTTGATTTCTCTGCCCTGGGTAAACCTTTGCAGTTCGTCCAATTCTGTTTCTGTGAATATTTTATTTCATATTATAAATCGGCATTGATCTGCTAGTCTTTGTTCTGTTATTTCTGATTCTGGATGTTGTTCTTTCCAGAACTGGTGCATTTGTTTTAGATATCCTCTTCTTGTTGGACTTGATCTGTAATAACAGATCATTATTTCTTTGTTTTCAATCACTGTGTATTTGCGATGGGTAAACACCTTTTTTCCCAGTAGTTGTGCAGCTGCTGGCCCTGGTTGCTCAGCCAACAGTCCTGAGTCCTGTAACCTATTTTTCACCAGATATCCAGGAACTCCAACATCTAGCGCGGACCTTGTTAACCCGGGCGACATCCGAGCCAGTATGGCTTTCTGAAATTTACATCTCACCATATTTTTTTAAGGGAGAGACACTCTTTGTCTGACTCCTCTGATGAGACCTGTCCAGTATGGTTGAACCTCTGGCATAGCTCTCATCTTCCTCAGAATACACAAGCCCCACAACCATGTCAAGGTAGTATCTCACTGGGGGATTATTATTATTATTATTATTATTATTATTATTATTATTATTATTATTATTATTATTATTATTATTATTATTATTATTATTATTATTATTATTATTATTATAGTTGGAAGGGACCTTGGAGGTCATCTAGTCCAACCCCCTGCTCAGGCAGGAAACCCTATACCATTTCAGACAAATGGTTATCCAGTCTCTTCTTTAAAACTTCCAGTGTTGGAGAATTCACAACTTCTAGAGGCAGGTTGTTCCACTGATTAATTGTTCTAACTGTCAGGAAATTTCTCCTTAGTTCTAGGTTGCTTCTCTCTTTGGTTAGTTTCTATCCATTGCTTCTTGTCTTGCCTTCAGGTGCTTTGGAGAATAGCTTGACTCCCTCTTCTTTGTGGCAACCCCTGAGATTTTGGAACACTGCTATCATGTCACTCCTAGTTCTTCTCTTAATTAAACTAGACATACCCAATTCCAGCAAACATTCTTTATGTTTTAACTTCCAGTCCCCTAATTATCTTTGTTGCTCTTCTATGTACTCTTTCTACTCAATTTTTTTTTTACATTTTTCCATTTTTTCCATTTGTTGAACAATTATTCATAAGGTTTAAACACAGCTTTCTAATTTTAAAGGAGAGGAAGAGCTAGGAAACTGGACTGATACTCTGTGAATTTTTTCCAGCTTGATTTTTCTTTTTCCAGCCTTATTGTACACACTGCATGAATGCTTCTTTGATACTTCCAGATGTTGCTCTGATTCAGTCTCTGCTTTTTAATATTCATCATATGTTCTCTAATCTTTTAAGATAGTTGAAAAATACTAAGCATCTGCATAGTTTATAAAACCTTTGTTTGGGTTAATCTTTTTGTCTATCAGATTAAAAGTAATAGATTTGAAATTCAAATAAATAAAAATATAAATAAATTTAAAAAAATATAAGAACTTGGAAAATAGATATAGTAGAACATTAGACATATGATTTTTACTAAATATTTTACTACATAATGAAAGAAGTAAAAGATGATATAAAAATAGTTTAATTACAAATTATTTTAGCCAATAAAATGATTACTCTTTAAACTACTTATGTAGAAAAATAAATATGTTTTATTTAGATCTGGTATTGCTAAACTACAATTATTAGAAGTACTAACCAGTTGGCAAATGGAAAGAATGCTGGAAATTATAATTCAGAAATAACAGGAGGAATACCATTTACTCATTTATGTTTATATATTACAAATGGTGCAGAGGATTATGACACTTTTCTTTGCATTATATAATTGAGGCATGTTATTTTCCATTTCACAACTTGGATACAACATTGAAACCAACTTTAAATATGGCAGCATTTGTTATATTAGGCATATAGCCTAATAGCAAAGATGTTCTGTGACTATATTGCAAGGGTGTCAAACTGCTGGCCTGCAGGCTGGATGCGTCATGCCAAAACCGCGTCCACCCCATTGCCGGCAATGGAAAAAAAGTCGCAATATGTCGCAACATTGTGAGTTTGACACCCCTGCTATATTGGGTTCAATAAACTAGTTTCAATTTATGGGCAACTATAGAATCACATTTTTCTGTGATTCTACATCATGCAAAGAATCTCCATAAATAAGAAGTCTCTCAATTGCAAATAGACTCCCTGACAAATCATAACAAAAGCTCCATTTCCCTATACTGCTATAAAGATGACAGTAAAGGGACATGAAATTAGGAGCAACAGGTAAAATGTATTTTAGGAGCACCTCTTTCAAATGCTGCATTAAGATAATTTTGTGCAACCAAAAAATGTTCCAGGAATCAGTTTACTCATCCTACCAAATAAACTCAAGAATGAAAACTAATCTATTCTGCTATAGCCACAGAAACTCAGTTGTGGAAAAAAATGTTTTGTCACAAATGTCCAAAAGTCACAAAAACACAAACCACTTTTCCATTTTTTATTGGATAAACATGAGGTTGGTAACTAACTAGAAAACACATCACCTTCACTATTAATATCCTTTCTCTCCTTGATTGCCAAAAGGTAAAACCTGATAACATAGTTTTTTCAGTGTTAAGTCAACAAAGATCTAGGTTTATTTGCATATTTCTGTTTCATAGTGTTAAGCTGACAACTAAAAATATTCACCAAAGTCCCTTTGAAGTCATTGTTTTGTGGAAAACCCTTCTTAAAAAGGCATTTTAAGAACTGTCAAAATATCAACCAATCATGCTACCAGAATTTGTTTTAAGAACTTGATCTTCTATGTAAACTTACATTTTGTTGTTACAATATTCTGCTGTTATCCAATCTGCTTTCAGATTGGAATTTGAAGGTTGTTCTTATTGTGATTTTCCCATTGTTGTTATAGAACATGTTATAGTTCTTATTTTATTTATCCTTCTTAGTGTTGTGTTCCTTTCTTCTTCATCCATGATATAATGCTTTCACCATTCTCATAAAAGAAGTTCAATGATGTCACCTCACTTACTCCATTTCTTTGGAGTAATAGGTGACATGTCATGTTGATGCAACATTGCTGATTTTGGTCAGCCCTCCCCTGCCCCAGTTACCACTGAAACTATATGTACCATGGCTCTTATTTATTGGTGAGTACATTTTAATATGAAGCTTATTCATTGCCTTTCATATGCCTTTGATTTTCTCTTATGGAGCTGGATGCTAATCACTTATTTAATACTATAGAAAAGTCCATCTTTTCTTCTTATGCAATATTTTGGAATATCCATTTTCAACGTCATAAAATTATACTACATCAATTTTGCTGAATTCAATGTATACTTGATACTAAACTAGCTACTTGATGCTAAATCAATAAGAGTTTTAGTAGTATGACAGAGCATGAATTCAAATCTACTACAGTATATATAAATAGATGGGGAAGAAATGGAGGTAGTGACAGATTTTATCTTCCTGGGCTCCAAGATCACCGCAGATGGGGACTGCAGCCAAGAAATTAAAAGACGCTTGCTCCTGGGGAGGAAAGCTATGGCAAATCTAGACAGCATACTAAAAAGCAGAGACATCACCCTGCCAACAAAAGTATGTATAGTCAAGGCCATGGTTTTCCCAGTTGCAATGTATGGCTGTGAAAGTTGAACCATAAGAAAGGCTGAGCACCAAAGAATTGAGGCCTTTGAACTATGGTGCTGGAGAATACTCCTGCGAGTCCCTTGGACTGCAAGGTGTTCAAACCGGACAGTCTTAGAAGAGATCAACCCCGACTGCTCTTTAGAAGGCCAGAGCCTGAAGTTGAAACTCAAATACTTTGGCCACCCAATGAGAAGGAAGGACTCACTGAAAAAGAGCCTAATGCTGGGAAAGATTGAGGGCAATAGAAGAAGGGGACGACAGAATGAGGTGGCTGGATGGAATCACTGAAGCAGTAGGTGTGAACTTAAATGGACTCCAGAAGATGGTAGAGGACAGGAAGGCCTGGAGGAATGTTGTCCATGGGGTTGCGATGGGTCAGACACGACTTCGCAACTAACAACAACAACAACAGTATATATAATTTGTTAAGATGGTTAGTCAGAAGAAAAAGGTGTTTTACAATACACAGCAAAAACACAATCTTTACGAAGATTATTCTTATCTAATTTAACACATTCTAGGGTTAGCCCTCTTGTAGGGTTTTTGAAAAATGCTTTACTTGAGATTTGTAAGAGCCTTGGCAGCGCAGTGATTAGAATGCAGTACTGCAGGCTACTTCTGCTGATTGCCAGCTACCAGCAGTTCGGCAGTTCAATTCTCACTGGCTCAAGGTTGACTCGGCCTTCCATCCTTCCAAGGTCAGTAAAATGAGGACCCAGATTGTTGGGGGCAATATCCTGACTCTGTAAACCGCTTAGAGAGGGCTGTGAAGCACTGTGAAGCGGTATATAAGTTAAGTGCTATTGCTATTTCTGTTTCCCTTTGAAAGTGTATATGTGGTGTATTTTTGTTAAAATATTTCTTTTATTTCATCACATCGCCAAAGTTAACAATGTTTAACAAAGGGCAATTTTTTGAACGCAGCATTATTTGAAATCTGCTTCCTGAGTATTAATATAATAGCTCTAGGTCTACTAGCTGAACTGTAATATTTTCTAATACAAAAAAAGACTGAAATAAAAACAAAAACATATCTCAAAAATGTTCATGCTACTGATAATTCAGTACAAGGCATGCTTAACAAACACTCACTTTAATACCAAGTTTTTCATCCAACATAGTTATTTCCTATGAAAATCATTGTTGAGATTTCAAATATTCTAGTACTGTATTTTGCTATCCCTGGCTTTCAAGCTAAATTCAAACATAAAAACATAACCTCTCATTGTTGTTGCAAAAATGTTATAAGTAGTCTGGTATGATAGCTCCTACATGAATTGTCTGAACTATTTTGCAGCAACATTCAAATTGAGCTCACAATATCATATTATATAAGAAAAGGGACACACCATAACTCCAGAGAAGCTCCTATTCCTCTCTGCTAACTTGGTATATCACTCCCTGTGTTTCAGTTTCTTGGAATTCTTTCCACCATCTGTTTTTAATTTCTATTCATAACATTTGGACTATTCTTAAGGCTCTGAGCATAAGAAAGTAGCAATTAAGACTAGCTTACAGCACCTCTTTCATATTATAGAAATATCATTAACATAGTCTATTAAAATATGTACTAGTATTTCAACATCACTTTCTATAATTATCTTTGCAAATATAGTTATTTATTTTTATTTGTATCTATTTGTATGTCTTCTTAACCATTCTAGTGGTTCACAGTTCATAAACTAATAAAATATAGAGTAAAACAACAGCAATTTTTATCAGCCCAAAAAAGGTTGCATCTTATCAAGTCTTTTCCAAACAGTTGCATCCAATTATGTAGTACTTTGTACTCTGAAGCAAAAATTTAAAACCTGGCTTTTGATGATTAGACTTGTTTATGAAGATAGAAGAACTGTTTTTTGCCATTTATTCTAGTTCAAAAGGTCATTAATTTTTTTAGATTTTCATCTGCACCAAAAAAAGTTGGAAGTTACTTTTTTATATAGCTTTTTTCCCTTTTTGTCTATGTTCCCCAATTTTCCTTTTTTGCATACTTTTCCCTCTTTCGTTTTAATACTTAATGTATAATGCAAAGTTGAAATATCAACAATCATGATACTCAGTATATTATTTACTGTAATGCTGACATTTAAAAAAATGTAAACTTCTTATATATTAAGTCAATTATTTCTAATTGGAAAAAACTGAAAGCAAACCATAATTCAAGAAGTTTATTTCCATAAATACTAGTATACATATCATGTACAACATAACTGTAGGAGAAGAAAGGCAGAGTTGGGGAATGGAATTAAGTGCATCATCAGCTTAAAGTCATTACATTGCCACAAATGGTCCAAGTCCTAACCCTCTTTAATTCCATTGAGCCTTATCTGGTGCCAATTTACTATTGAACTTTAGTTGACTAGATTTTTGTGCATAGACTTGAGCAATAAATCTTGAACTGCAACTTAATGTACGGCCCTGATCCTTTGCATTTGACAATGTCTTTCTTAATGTGTTAAATTTTGTGAATTAATAACATTTTACAGTTTTAGATCAACATAAAAAAATAATTGGCACTGACATTATACATATGTTAATATCTTGATGCAATTTACATTTCATTAATGCATGGTACAGTTCATGTGCCAGTACCAGTACTAATGTAAAAAGAATGTTTCTATTATTTGGAATATGTTGTTCAAGTAATAGCACAGAATTAGCTAGTTTGCAAACATTGCTGATTTGAATTGCCTAGCATTTCTCTTAATAAACTGTGTTAAAAGGTGGATATAATAGAGCACCACAGGAAGACTTATCCCACAATCTCAGTGCTATCCAGTCAGAATGAACAGATATGCTCATTACATTACAGTGTCTTCATTTAAGATTAAAGGAAAAAACAACACCTTTCTGGACCTTGGGCAGAGTGCGAAGGAGAGCAAGTGAGTTTTATTCTTGCAGAATGTTTACTAAAGGTGATGAAATAAAAGGAAAAATTATAATATATGCAGTTGCTAGTGCAAAGATATTGAATAGAATGTTTCTATCCACTGTTATACAGGAATGAGAGGTGTGGCAAGGAAAAAAAAGTTGAATGCAGTGGAAATGGGTACTTAAGAAATCTGTGCAGTAGATAAGATCAAGAATGAATGATTCATAAATGCATGTGGATTGGAAAAGAGATGTATTGTTCAAATATAGAAAATCAATGATGGAACCACATTCAGTGAAGGAAAAATGAATGGCTGGATAAAAAAAGGAAGAACAAACAAAGAAACATTTTGCTTGTGATAAGCTAATACCAATGTAAAGTCCCTGTTCACATCTCACCACTGGGATAAAGAAAAAACAGGAAGCTGCAATTTATCATACATCCTCATCTCCACTACTCAACCTCACTATAACTAATGCTCACTGCTATTTTGAAATTATTTTACCATTTGTGCCAGCAACTGATGGCAACTGTGCCAGGAAACCAAGATGTTGTTTGTTTGTTTGTTTGTTTGTTGTGTTTATATTCATCACAATCAAAAAGATTCTTGGTGGTTTATGAATTATGCATGAAATACAATGATACCGCCACAATAAAATAATTAAAACAAATAATAAAATATGATAAAACATTTTTGACCCACATCATATACACCTGAACTAATAAATCAATGGCTCTCTAAAATAATTGCTATTAATGCTTATAGGAAGTCAACAGCATGGGGACCTATTGAATTGTCTTGTATAAAATACAGTATGTCACATAGCCAATTGCTCTTGGTCATTACAATCTGGTCATTACAATCTTGTTCGTTACAATCTGATTATTGTGATTCCCAGTGCCCAACTCTTGAAGAATTCCCCCATTTTGTTGCCATATAGCTTTATCTGTGTCTATTGCATGACTTTGAACAAACTGCTTTGATATGTACTTTCATAAGACTACTCAAGAAAAAAAGATATTTGTATATTCAGCACTGGAAAACAAACCTTCATTGATATTCTGCTCCAGTAAACAAATGTTTCTAATTGGCAGAATAACAATGGCTTAGCTACCTTGGGAAAGAATTCATACTTGTCTTGATTCATGTCCCTTTTAATAAGTTTCGCACCATATAATAAAATGGGGTACATATATTAATTATGCATTTCATATTGGAAAATAAAATCTATATGAACACACACACACACACACAGAGAGAGAGAGAGAGAGAGAGAGAGAGAGAGAGAGAGAGAGTGAGTTTTAGCTCAGTGGTGCATAAAAATGCTGCTTGTTTTTCTGGTATTCATTGTGTCCAAATTAATAAATCACTGAAATTGCTCATGGGACTGAAATTTTCAGAGGTCAAGTTAGATTGGAAGTAGTACAGATCAGTTTCTCACAGACATGCAATTAGAACATCTGTTTGCATCTTCTATGCCTATTAAACTGTTTACACTATTAATTGTAGGAATGGCACAGCTACCTTTTATATTTTTGTTTTCCTAGCAGGGTCAGCAGTACATCATATTTTTAACTTGAAACAACTGTAATCTCTCTCTCATACATACACAAACACACGTGTGTGTGTGTGTGTGTGTGTGAGAGAGAGAGAGAGAGAGAGAGAGAGAGAGAGAGAGAGAAACTTTAATTTTATAGGTGGCAGCATTCATCAGAGCTAGTATAACAAGATAGTAGGAAAATAGACAACTACACACCTCATAGAGGTTCTTTTACAATATCTCAAAAATGATGCCAACAAATCGTGTCACAAAAAGATGGAGGAGGCAGTTTGTATTGCTGCTATCTAGAGAGTAAAGAACAAGAAGGATGGAGGGTTCCTCTTCTGAGCTGTGTGCCTCTCTACATTCCCCCCCCCCCCACAAGCACAGGTTCCATGCCACCTCTATCCAAGACTTGCTTCCTAGCAGCAGGATAAAACTAGGGATCACCATTGGAAGTGACAGAGATTATTGGTAAGAATATCAACCTCATGGAATATGTCCAGAGAAAGGAGAAATGTTCACTGCCAAATGAGAGAAGATAATTCTGAGTCCAGCAATTGGAGTCCTGCAGGTTTCCAATTTTTTGGCTAGGCCTCCTCAATATGCATTCAGAAGGTTTGCCTAGCAGAAGGCTTATGCAATTTTCCACTAGAAACATTGGTTTTCATTGGATCATTTTGATCTAGATTCAGAGTCTCTCAATGGAAGCCTGTACAATCCCAGAGCTTCTGTTTCTAAGATTGGATTTGAACCAGGATCTCCCTGATGCCAGTTTAATAGCTTACCACTATAATACTCTGATTGTAGGTAAACATTGATTGATTTATGTTTAACTATGGAATGTTATTAAGTGCTTCATGATTATTCACCAGAGTTATATGATTGACATGTACAAGAATTCTTAATGCAGTGTACAGTACAAATGCCAGTACCAGTACCAATGTAAAAAGAATATTTCTATTATTTGGAATATGTTGTTCAATAGCACAGAATTAGCTAGTTTGCAAACACTGCTGATCTGAGTTGCCTAGCGTTTTCTCCAAAAAAAAAAAAAAGTGTTAAAATGTGGATATAATAGAGCACCATAGGAAGACTTATCCCAAAATCTCACTGCTATCCAGTCAGAATGAACTGATGCACTTGTTATATTACAGTGTCTTCATTTAAGATTAAAAGAAAAAACAGTATTTCTCTGGACCTTGGGAAGATGGCTCTGGGAAAGATATTTGTATTTGGCAATTGAACAAATTTATTTCAGTTCAGAAATTAAAAAAAATAGCAAAAATTTCTAGGTGAAAATTCATTATTTGAATTGTAATGTAAATACATCTGGAGTGAATTTCACATAAATATGATACAGTTTTCTCAGTTTCTCATCTTGTTGATTAATTTACTATATTGTTCTTCTTAATGTAATCTGAGCGAATTTTTTTGGACATATATAAGTTATAAGAAGCAATAAAAGGGAAAATAGATCAAATTTATTCCATCAATTTCCATTTAGTTTGTTTTAGTGTACTTTAATAGAATAAACATTTATTCAATTTACTTTTATCTAGTTCTCGTTTTGTAATGTTCAGATCATTTGTAAGCAGACACATTCCATTTTCAGTCCCATTCTATGTAGTCTTCTGCCCCATAAGCAAATTTTAAAAAAAATACAGTTAAAGGGTGTTTACAAACCAAATCAACCCATGAGTTGCGACTTATGCTCACTTTTAGTTGAGAAGCAAACACACACCTACAGCAGACTTGAAGTCAGCATTCCACAGACATGAAGAATGTTCTTGTTTGTAAACCAAAAAGGAAGAATTATAAGCCAGACACTTACCTCACCTGACAGATGTGTTTCCCAATCTTTCTCAAGGTTTATTTTTTAAAGCAAAAGTAGCTTTTAAAAAAGAGATAGCAAGCAACTGAAAATGAAAAAAGAAAATCATGTCATATAACATGTATCCTCTTTTACAGAAGAGATAGAAATAGATTAATTTTATACCACTATCAGAATCATCAGATCCTCCTTTGTATCTAAGAAGTAAATATTTTATATTTCCCCTTCAAACTCTATAGCTTGCAGCTACTGGTAGATCAGAAACATATAATAACATGGTAGCAACACATAAAACTGTCAGTCCCCAAGGGAAATGGACACCTAGGCTGAGGGGGTAAACAGACTAAATCAATTTTAACATGCATGTTAAGGTCTGCGAAAGGGCAGAATTTAGTGCTCTAGGCTGAAAAACATTTGTCTTTGTCTCGTTGTATTTCCCTACCATTCAATGGAACACACCCACAGGCTTCTCCCTTGGCTCCAGCTAGGCTCCATGGCTGATTAATGACAGCTGGAGGTGTCCAGTCATTTCCTCACCTAATAATAAACTACAGCCCCTAACAGTGGTTCCCCTCCAGCCCCCATTTAACAGAACTGTATCACCAGGTCTGAGATAAGGCACACTTAAGCAGCTTTTGGGGACCCACTTAGCTCGCTCTGGGCATCCTGCCTTGTCAGATAATGTTTGGGTCAGTTATATAATGACCTGGCATTCCAAAAATGTCTTCATGGTCCTTGCGGGGGACTAAATCTAAACAGAAGAACTGTCCTGTCCAAGCATAGACAGAACCAGCATAGCCACAGCCAGCCCTCTTTAGAAACAACTGGTATTTCTGCTTTTATTTCTTAGCCTTGAAACAATGATTACAACTGTTTCTGCAATCCATTTCACAGCACATTACTCAAAGGTACCCACTAAAAGATTTTTATAGGAGTATATATATTATTACCAAGACTTTTACAAGAAACTTACAGTAATGAAAGCAGATCCTTCTTATTCATGGACATGCATGTGTTTCTCTCCATGTGTAAAATTAACTATGTAGTTAATGAAGGTTGCATTATTTATAGACTTGAGGATCTCCTTTCTCATCAAATACTAATTTCATTAAAAATGCATAACTGAGTAATTGTTTCCTCCAAATAGAAGACAGTAAATCAATGTCTTACATTGGCTCTACATTACACAACTTGTGTCCAAGGTAGTTCCTCCTGATTTATTCCAGGAAACATTCATTTCTTAAAAAAGGAAGGAAATGGGCTTGAAAAGCATAAATTTTAAGTAAAACAATGTACATCCAGAATATATTCTGAAGCTATGAGAATTATAAATTATGGTTTCCCTAATTCATTAAGAGGAAACAAAGATATTATAATTCAAAGAGCATGCTTAGTGATGCATTTCCTGTATCAAAACCTTTGTTCGGTAGTTGAGGATTATGGGAAATGTAGCTAATAATAATACCCTGAGGGCTGCAGGTTCTGGATCCCTATTTATTTATTGGAAGAGGATTTAGAACAGGCAAAAGAAAGCATTTCATGACCAACAGGGACAACAATCTGGATAACCCCTAAGTGGCAGCAAAGGAGGGCAATCTGTTTGCTGTCAGCTGGTAACTGTTCAGATTTCTGAAGTTCTATTCATGCTGCACAAATTTAAGCTGTGAAATTTATTTCTATAACATAATGATGATGACTAATATGATTCGTTGTAAAGAACATTTCATGATTTCACAAAGGATTGGACCTCTCAATAGCTATTAGTTTTAAAATTCAATTTTAAATTTAAAGTTAAGGGAAATATGTTTCCAAATACCAGCTGCAGGGAAACAATATAAAGCTTGTCATCATTACTGTTATATCAGCAAAACTATGAATGGATATGTCTAGGTCTCCTGCTTCTAATCATATGGATTGGATGGTCACTATGAGACACAAAGTGCTGAACTAAGATTTGACCTACCCAGCAGGACTGTTGAAGCACTTAATGAAAATAATCCCATATTAAATGAGCAGAGATAAACATGGCAGATTATTCAGAGATAATAGTGAATAGTAATCTCTTGCAACTCAAATATTTTGTGATATTTAGGTTATATTTTTCCTGACCCTGAACAAGCAGGACACTAAGTATTCCATTTGCTCAATAACTGAACTATTTTGCATTTTAAAAATCATGACTGCCAATAACATACTCCCTCTCCCCCAGTAGAAACCAGATATATTTAACTCCAAGAATAGGGAGACAAGAATTTGGGGGCTTCCGGTTCCAGATCACGGCACACACAGTCGCACGGAAAGATCCGTCTCTCCCACCGGCTGTTTTCCCTCCGCCGGTAGACCCTTAATCGGGTCGAAAGTCGCCCCGGAGAGGCGACCACCGTTGAGGAGGCCCTCGTTGATGGGGGAAGGGCGGCAGCTCCTTCCTCAGTCCGAGCCAGCTCCTTAGGGCCGTCGGAGAAAAGATCGGCCAGTAAAATGGACGATCACTTTGCTGCACCAGCCGAAAGCCAGAAGAACAACTAAGCACAAAGAACCCCCGTGGAGAATCTGGGTGAGACCTTTCCTCCCCCTTCTTTCCCTAATTACTCTCCTGTAAAAAGCTTTTGTATTTGAATTACTTCCCTGCTGTGAGGGAGCAGCGTTTGGGCACTTGGGAAAAACAGCTTTGGGAATTGAAAAAAAAATAAACCAGTTAATTTTTTATTGACTATTTAACTTCTGGAATACTGAGGGGGCCTGAAAATATTTCTATACTTGATCATTATTATCATAACTACGCGTCTATTATTTTGGAGAGGCCTTTCTTCATCTTTTTAACGTGAAAAACAAAAAATCTATTAACTTGGAAAGAAAGAAAGAAAGACCTTACAGCCTGCTGAGGACATCTGGTGACGAAAAGTGTTACTGCAACTGTATATTTTTTCATTGCTAGAGGATGGCTCTGACCTTCAAAAGATGATAAGAGTAAGATAACTGAAACAGCTGTGTGGTGATTTGGTCTATTGAGAATTGGAGTGAAATAAAGCCTTCACTAAAAGATTAAATGATTTGTTCACCACTGACATGGAACTTAACACACAGCTGAACTATGAGCTTATATTGGAAAAAATCTTGGAAGCCAAGGAGGATATGAACTCTTACTTCCAAACTTTGACGGATCAAATTACAGGCCGAAAAACAGTGGAGAAGGAGCAGATTGGCGCTAAAGAGACTAGTGAGCAATATGTACAACCTAAAGAGGAATCATCTCTACAACTCAACTATGAAACTACACCGAGAGAAATTGTGGAAACTAAGGAACAAATTAACTTTATACAACCCCAAATGCAATCTATGGAGAAGCTTAATGATCAAAGAATAACTTTAACTGAGATGCCTGAAGCATCAACATCAACAGAGACTGACACTCAGATACAAGTTATTGAAAACTGTGATAATGTGGACAAACAACTAGTAACTATAACATGGAATAAAACGGCTTTTATCATCCAAAGGCTACTAGAAGAAAGGAAAGAGAACTTTGACCAATTTGAAGCATTGAGGAATATTGACTTTCTAATATTGTGGTTTGATGATGCAGGAATTTTATTATGGAAACCGGTATGGCACAGAAAGAAACCAAGAGTTAGATTTAAAAATGTATTTTAAAGTTTTACTTAATGGGTTTAAAAAGACTTTTGAGTTTTTGACTGATTTAATAACTAACGGAGTACGTGAATTTTCTAAGAGGATATCCTTTGTAATAATACTTTGTCTTAGATATGATAATTATTGGAGAGGTAAACTTTATCTACTGGGTTAAAAAGATTTTTTATAGACATAGATGAATTGATAGAATATATATTTAAATCAGATAGAAACCTATTTGTTGGTTTGATATTTTTATTTTAAATAAGATAACTATTTTGTAATAGAAGAAGAATAAGAGGGATTGGTGACAAGAGAAGAAATGGTATTAATGAAGAAAATATAAGAATGTTACTGCGGGAATAATATACTCATTTTAGATATAATCATTATGTTAAAAAGGGACACCCGAAGTGTTAATAATATGTCTATTTAAGGCTAATTGGAATATGGTAACTGTAAATTAGTAAAGCCTAAAAACAGGACTTGGATTTCTATAATTGAAATGTGATTGATATTTGATAGGATTGTTTGAAGTTTATTTAGAAATGTATTAATTTGAATATGCAAGACTATATGAGGGAATTAGAGAGGGAATTTTTAATGAATTAATTTGAGCTATATATCTGTGATTGTTCTTTTGGATGTTTGATATACCCACCTCCATGGTGTTTCCTAAGCACCTTGATGTAACCCTTCCACCCCCATAAAAATCCAATAAAATATATTAAAAAAAAAAAAAAGAATTTGGCCTGCTACAGATCCTAATCCCACTGACAATTGCATTTCTCATCTCAGTAGCAACATTTGGAAGACAAAAATTAATATTCTGTCTAGAGTTGTATAATTATATATATATATATATATATATATATATATATAATTATACAACTCTAGACAGAATATTAATTTTTATATATATATATATAACATGAACATTCCTAACCTATGGTTTACAAGGGACAATTACATTAGCATCAGTCTATCTATGTGAACATTTAAACACTAATGCCATAAATATATCTTTTTCAAGTGGTTGTGCAAATGGTTCATGTGTATCACTTAGCTCTTTTTTCTTTATTTGACATACAAAACATTCTCAATACTTTCCCAGTTGCTACATCTTAAAGCAAATGATGAACTGTAAGAAATATGCAAGGAGGACTTCCGGTTTTGCGCAGTAGTGACACAGCAGAGGGATCGCTGGGTTCCACACCCCACAGCTGGTTTTTGCCCTGCCAGGGAACCCTTAAATGGGTCTAAAGTTGCCCTGGAGAGGCAACGAAGGAGGGGCACCCCATCAATCACAGAAAGATGGTGGCCTTTCTGTTTGATTCAGAGGAAGCCCTACAATCCGACAGGAGAAAGACTAGCCCAAGCTCCCAGCACCAGAAGTCCAAAAGCACCAACTAAGAACAACAATGAACAGCGTGTTGGAATCTGGGTAAGAACATTGAACTTCTCTTCTTTAATTTGAAACTGATTTCCTGGAAAAGATCCCCAAGAAGCAAAAAAAACCCCTCTGAAAATGAAGGAAGGGGATTACAACTCCACCCCTCCATAGACGGAGGGGTGGAGTGATTTAAATTTTTAGGGGACAGAAATATATTGAAATGGACTAATGTAAAGTTATAATCTGGAAAAAACTGAACACTGTGGAAATTGGCAAGACTTTCCATTTGAAAAAATATGGTTGAAATTATAAGAAAATATTTTTTTTTTCATTTTGGAGATTGGAAAATAAATAGTTACTGCCATCTAGTGGTGGACTAAAGTATAGAACTATAGCTACCCTGCATCAGAAATTGGCAAGATGCCCAGAAACAGAGCACCACCTGTTCCTTTGATCATCAGTCTAAATAAAGGACAGCTGGGAACAGAGAAAAGAAAATACATTGAGCTATCTATTGTGGAATGAGTAATATAATAGCTATAAAAATGACTGACCTTCTTGGACTATAAATACTTACTGAACTGTGATATCTGAGTTTAAGAATTTTGCAGAGGAAGAAAAACTTTGATTTTTTGTCTATTCTTCCAGGAGGGAAACTATTGGACTGTGTTTTAAGTGACAGAACATTTTGGACTGTCTATAAAGATAAAAACTATACAAAACTATGTTATTTGGAAGTTAAGACTGGTTGATTTGATGAAAATGGAGGTTACACATTCAACTAAGAGTGGCAGGAAGCCACACTCAATATTCTTCTCTAAAATCCCCAATCTGGAATACCAGAGACCTGCAAGAGTAACACTTCAAGACAAGACAAACATCTTCCAGGAGGAAATGCATGCTATGTTGCAATTAATTCAAAAGACAATTGTCTCAAATCATGATGAGATTAAAAATAATTTTGATGACTTAAATGAGCACATCTCTGACCTAAACTTACAATTTAAAAATTCCCAGAAAATGATGATAAAGAATGAACAAGTAAATCAGATAATAGAACAAAAACCAGAGGAAAGTAATTTAAAGATGGAGTCTACAAACAAAGAAAATTATAGTTTAACACAGATAAAGGAGAATTTGCAAGATTTTGCTATAATATCGAAAATAGAAAAGATATCTTATTTTTCAGGATCTCAAAATAAAACTGAGGATAAGAAAGAAGATTTGACAAAATGGACTATAGAACTATCAAGAGAGTCAAAAAATGAAAAAAGAAATTGAGAGAGAAGGAATATGGAAACTTTTCAATGAATACAAATGGGCGAAATCCCTACTTAAAAGTGCTTCACCAAATTTGTTTTTCCCATCTACAATAACATTTATAAAAATACAGGAAGAACCCCTTGGTAAGCTGAACAGATTGATTTGGAAAGTTTCTTGGCAAAAGAAACTTTTCTTGGTGAGAGCCAGACCTAAGAGAGATGAGTTGACCTACCAGATGGAGTATTATATGATTAAATATCTGTTTGAATATGGTTAAAGGAATAGTTAAATTTTGGATATGAATGGGTTCTATGGCAAATGTGATTTATATGTAGTATAGTATTTTTTTTATGATATGGGAAATGTAAAAATAATGGGATGACTTAGATGAATAAAATATTTTGGATACTCAAATGTAATCAATTTGGAGAAAATTATATTTGATAAGAAATGTTTTCAATATTGAGGGGAAACTAAGCTTAAACAAGAATAGGCGAAAGCCAAATTTAAGAGAGATGATTTGAACTACTAGATGGAGTACTATATGACTAAATACCTATTTCAATATGGATAAAAGAATAGTTAACAAATGTACGAAATGTTTTGGATATCTCAATGTAATCAATTTTGAGAAAATTATAATTGATAAAAAATGTGTTGAATATTGAGGGGAAACTAAGCCTAAATAAGAACTCTGAAAACAGGACTTATAGCGATTTACATAAAATGATTTTTTTGCAAAAGTAATTGTAAAATAATATGTCTAGAAAAGATGTTACACACTGATGTTTTTATTATCTATTCAAACACTAGAAAAATGCTTATACTTAACTTTGTATTTATTAAAAGTATCAAGAACTATATCTGCTTAATGTTGGCAAAAGGAGAAATTTATTGGAAGAAGAGAGGATCAAGGAAAGATATTTCTAGTTAACATATTGATTATGAAATTATAGAAATTAACTATTACTAATGGTTGTTAAATTTATGAACAAAATGTTGTTTACTAAGCATTAAAGATTATTATTGTAAAAATAAAATATATTTAAAAAAGAAAAAAGAAAGAAATATGCAAGGAGAAATAATGACTGAAAACAACACATGCAGAACTAAACTAGACTGGCCAAATAGAAGAGTCAATAATAAAGTTCAGCTCATATTTCCTACAGTACAACTGCTTACAGGTAACTTTTTTGGGCATTACAGAATGCCAAAAGTAGCATTTGACAACAAACGCCAAGTCTTTGGGTGCTCCAAAGTTAGATGTCAGAGAGCCTCTCAGCTTTTCTGAAGATAAGATTAAATGCAGACATGAAATAAAAAATAGAGTATATAATGCAGATCTTGCTTGGATAAATATTTTCTACTAGTTGCTGCCATGTAAGATTACAGTATGGTCAAAAGTTGAGTATCCAGCTCCTAAATCCTGTCAGAATGTGTTACAAATTGGTGGGCTTCTGAATGGGGATCTGTGGTGGACTAGATGTCCCCAAAGGACCAGTGACAGAGTTGCGGGAGAGATCATTGGCTGACGGCAAGTTCTGGCCAGCATTGTCTTTTGGGGGGAAAAGGAGAGATTGTGAGATTGGCTACTTGCATTTTGGACAGCTGCTCCTCTTGAGAAGACTGCAGAAACCAAGGTTTTTCAGTTGACTCGTGAATTGAGCAGCTGGGAGTTGAAAGATAAATTCACAGCTGTGATGCAGCCTACTGTATATGGATTCAAGGTTTGCACAAGCCTCATTTACACTTTCAGATGTAATTAATTTACAACTAAAGAAAGATTTTTCTGAATAGCAGGATGAGAGAATTCAACTTGGGGGATTGCATTCCACAGAATGTGATCATTGTTCTTTCTGGATTTTAAAAAAAGCAGGGAGGCCAAAAGCGTAACAAGGAGTTAAGTTTAAGAAACAAGGAGTTCAGCTTCAGAAAGAAAGGAGAGGTGTTTATCTGTTTGAAAGATTATTACTTTGGTAAAAATGCTTTTATCACTTTTATCACTATGACAAATCTGTAATTGTTTGTTATTTCAAAATAATTATCTGAAGACATAGAATGAAGTTTAAAAACTTATGTTAAGCTGAGACAAACTACAACTGTCATTGCTGATGCAAATTCTGTGATAAAATTATTGTCCTGCCTAGAATGATGTTTTTGTTTCAGGCAATATCTATTTGAATTGAATGCATCTAATACATTTAAACAGATAAAAACATAAAAAAGATATATCTAAATTTGTGTGGGAGGGGAAAAAACATGCTTTAAATAAAAGATATTATAGGATGCTTAGGAAATATGTGGACTGGGTTTACCTGATTTGAAAAGGTATTTTGCAGTTTGTAATTTGGTTTGGATGAAAGAGTGGTAGCTGCTGAGAAATAGTAGGCATCTGAAATTAGAAGAACATGAGCTGAGATTTGAATATGGGTATCTGTGCTAAGATAAAGTCAACATCCATGTAGATTTTAAAAATCATTATGTCAGATGTGACATGTTGAGAACATGGAATAGATGCAAATCCAGGTTGTGCTCAAAGACACCTTTGTGGTCTAAGCACAAGAAGCATTTTTATATGAAAAATAGGCAAACATAAATGGCTAATTTATTATTTATTTAGTGTATGGCACACAATGTCATGGAAATCTACGAATGCTAGACACACAATACAGTTCTGACAGTCTAAAATGCTAGTTCATTCAGCGCTTATGCGCCTATCCTTGGTGAACCAGAAAGAGCGAATTAGCTTTACACCAGCTGATTAGCGGCGCTCAGGTTTCTAATTCTTTCGGGCTCCTCTGCCAGTGTCACATCATCCTGCCTTGTGTCATGATGCCTTGCATCCAGCCAAGTCCATTCCGGCTTCCACTCTCCACACACATGGTGGTTTTTCCCACCAAAGTAGTAATCATTTATCTACTCAAATATTGCATGCTTTTGAACTGCTGTGTGGACAGGAGTTAGGAATCAAGCAACAGGAATGCACTCCATCTCATATAGCCGGGCTCCAATCGCTTTTCTGGCTGGCAGTTCCAGCATCATTAAACCTCTGTGCCACCTCATCCCCTCATATGGCTAATTTATCATCAGATACTACAATTTTTTCACAGGTCATACAAAATAAAATCAAGGGAAGAGGTAATACAAAATAAAATCAAGAGAAGAACTGATAGTGCAATGACATAGTTACCAATAGTTTTCTTATTTGCAGTTAGATAATTACAGTTAGAATTTCTGCAGCTAAGCAAGGCAATTGCTAAGTAAGTTATGCCCAATTTTATGACCTTTTTATCACAGTTAAGCAAATCACTACAGTTGTTAAATGAATCGCATGGTTGTTAAACTTATCCAGTTTTTACCATTGACTTTGTTTGTTGGAAGTCTGAGAAGATTGTAAATAAATGGCAATACATGCTAATTGCCAAATGCTCAAATTTTGAAAAGTGACTGTGAGGATGCTGCAACAGTCACAAGTGTGAGGACTGGTTATAAGTCACTTTTTTCAATGTCATTGTAGCTTCCAACAGTGCATAAATTAATGGTTGTAAGTCAAGAATTACATCATCATATCTTGTCTATCCTTCTCTAATACATCTGGATCACTATGAATATGGTTTCCAGGTACAAGAAGCATGGACAATTAATGCTTCACCATTATTATTGCTTCACTACAGAATAGACTCAAGTAGCTCTTTTCACTGCTTGGTTAAAGTCCAGTTTTCATTTTTGGCCATTATTATTCCAGGTTTGAGTTGTTTGAAGCACAAGTTGCTTTTTGGACACACAGGAGCAGTGGTGGGATTCAACCGGTTCGCACCACTTCGGCAGAACCGGTAGTTAGTTTTTTGTTGCCCAGGCCCAGAATGGACTTCCAGAAGCAGCATCCACACAGAGAACCGGTTGTTCATATATTTGAATCCCACCACTGCACAGGAGCAATCTCTTTCAGCACTCCAGTTATCTCCACATTCCAATAATCAATTAAGCATTCCTCATTAAATTGTTGGGAAAATAACTGGAAAGTAAGAATATCTATTGCACACCTTGGGTTGACCATTCTAATAGATTATCCACCCAGACATTTGGGTTGTCAATAATTCACTACTTGATGATCATGTGACCTAATCATGACAAAGGATAGATGTCATTGTTCTCCAGATCAAGACATGACCATAGCAGGTGCTATTACGTGTAACAGTCCATGGAAGTTATATAGTCAGAAGCAAGCCCAGATTCCTCCTCTAAGGCATGGAGACTCAAGTTCTTCAAGACCAAGAACTCCAGAGATGTTAGCAACATTTCCAACACAAATTTGTTTGTTTAATTAGATTTAGGGGCTATCCATCTTGTCTACAAGCAACTCTGGAAAACCTATAAGCATTAAAACTCTAGATATTAAAATGATAAAATAAATAACAACAGTAGCAATAAGTACAGTTATGGAGAGAAAGGGAGCATGAAGTACATGGGGATTGTCACCACCCAACCCAAGTACACCGATTGTCACCACCCAACACCCAGCAATCACAACCTATTGCACTCATTCAACACACACAGTTGTTCAGTTCACTTTCACAATCCAATCTACCAACTTCATCCATCCTTTTAAAATGAAAATCTTTTCTTAACCCAATAGCCATCTCCAAAATGGTGCAGCCCTGTTTGGACCCCAGGCCAACTGGCAGAGACAGGTTTTCAAGCCCATACAGAAGGTAAGTAGGATGAATATGGATTTCACCTTGGGGATACAATGTTCCAAAGGGCAGGAGCCACAGCAGAAAAAGCTCTTCTCTTAGATGACACCAGTTGAAATTCCAGCAGTTGCTAAGCAGCTGATCATCAGTAAACCAACAATAGTCTTAGCTTGTTTATGCAGTCCAACTTTACACACAGATACTTATAACTAGGTACCTCCAGACTATGTTCCTGGTCACTACAATGAAGTTATATATGACTACAACAATCTTTCCTTCCCAGTCATAGAGTTATGATTGTAAAATGTGAAACTTGGGAGACCTTTCCAGCAAGTTACCATTCTTAACACTGGCCAGCTACCCAATAGTATACTCCTATCACATCACCCATAGCAATCTCAGTGAAAGAAGCCACCTCCCTCCCTTGGTGTCTAACCCATTCCTCTCCACCATTCCACCCAACTTTCATCAATCATCATATTCCACCAACACCAACACCTATCATATGAAAGGAATTCTCTCACACAGAACATACATTGACAAACACCGATTGTCACCACCCAACACCCAGCAATCAACCTATTGCACTCATTCAACACATACAGTTGTTCAGTTCACTTTCACAATCCAATCTACCAACTTCATCCATCCTTTTAAAATGAAAAAAAAATCTTCAAAAATTTTCTCAGGCTCCACACTCTGATGCACATAGACCTCTGACCATTCCTTAACACATACAGTTCTATCATTCTGGGGAAGCTTCCTCATCACTTGTCAGCTGTCACTTGTCAGGAAAGCAGAATCTAGACATGTCACTTCTTTCTGTCCTCACATTCTGAACAAGACCTTTCACAATCTGTTCTCTGTCTAACCTTTGTCTTAAGGACTACTGCTGGATCTGAAGTATAGTTTAGCTGGATCTGAAGTATAGGGTATAGTTTACAGTACAGTTTCTCCACACCAAGTAATCTCATATTCATTTCTCTCAACTATTCTCTGCTTCTCTACTTCCAATAGTCTATACTCATCACTCCAGTCACCTCTGCTTTTCTTTGCTTCTCTTTTACCACCTGAAGCTAAAACAAATGAAACTACTCCCAAGGGTGCTTTTTCATGAGGCAACTGGACTTTCTTGTTTTTCTTTGAAGATGTTTCACTTCTCATCCAAGACGTTTTTGGGATGAGAAGCAAAATGTCTTCAAAGAAAAACAAGAAAGTCCAGTTGCCTCATGAAAAAGCACCTTTGGGATAACTATGACCTGGATGACTGAGAATCTCCATAAATGAAACGACTCCATCTTATATAGCAGCTTCTACATTGCTGTTGCTCCACTGTCCTCTCTAGGAAAGCATGGGCAATGCAGTTCACCTTTCTCCAGAATGCCAGTCACCCTTGATGAACTGGCAAGTTCAACACATTCTTCTCTGGAACATATCAGAATCTAGTAAGAGTCATAATATGTCTTTTTCAATTTTTTATAATCAGCATGATAAACCCCAGAAAAAGAATATGATTATTTCCTGCAAAAGAAAAGCTGAACTAACCATGGACTTCACCCTGAAACCTCTTGCAAGATGAAAGGAAAGAAAGGGACGGGTTTCTAAGTAAGAGTAGCAATATAGAGCAAACCAACTATTGTAGGCTGACTAAAGGAAACAATCATCCTACATCCTAGGTGGAGCTGGAATTCCTTAAGAAAGTGATATGAGGTCAAGAATTTTACTTCAAGCATCGCTTGCTTTTCTATAATTGAAGTCTATACATCCGGAAGGAATAAGGTTGTCTACATACTGGCCTTAATTCTTAAATTCCAAATTAGTTTTGTGCCTAAAACTGTTCTATTAATAAACTATGCTAGAAGATAAACATAATCCTATTGATTCTTTTGATATACTAATATCTTTTAATACCAAAACCCATGGTATTAGGAAAGCAAAATGATCACATTGTTCTTTCTAAACAGGGTTAACTGTTTCAAGGCTTTCAAGAAAAAATCCTGAAAGTTTACTAAAATGCTTGTGTTTGCAGCTTACACAATTTCTTCAGACTTGAGATAAATATTACTCTTTTAATGCTATGCTTAAAAGCTAAGCTGGTTTTTGTATGTACTGATTTTTGACCTTTACTTTTTTCTTAACATTTTATTTTTATTTCTTTTTATTTTTCCAATTTTGTATCTTTTCCCTTTACTTCTATACATTAAAGCAAATGAAAACATTAACAATTAATTTTGAAAATCTGCCAATTAAACAGAAATATGGAGGTCATAAACTAAATTGAATACTCACTGCAACTGTGGCTTTACATGCTGAATGACTGGATTGACTCAAAATCTGTTTAACATACGAGTTGCTATTGTAGATTAAGTTGGCTTGAACATCTGAGGCTGCCACTATATCAGTTAAGGTTCCCTTGTTGAGTTCAACAAATTTTTTGTACATTAAGACAGGTTCTTTAGATTATTATTTTTTTAAAGTGTCAAATTTTTAAAAGGTAGAAATTCTTAGCAGGATTGTTTAAAATCCTTTGCCAGTAATCTCATATTCAGACTTGAAAAATGGATAGAAAGATAAGCATATACCTTCTTTTGAGTTTTCTTTCTCAATTTACTCTTGGAAAGGTGGCCCACACATTGTAACAAGCTGATTCACATTCCATGATCTTCCAGTTCGTTTGAACTGCACTCTTATTCCTTTAAACTGCTGCTTGTGTATTGAGATTGTATGTTCCTCTAGTACAAAGAGGAGGACAAAGCCAGGGAAGAAACAGGAAAGCTGGTCTACTGTCAGAACTGAGGCTTATCACAGCAGCTTCCTATTTTTAACTTGATTGCAAACTATATTGCTGATCAAAGGGCTAGAACCCCTGCAGGAGCTTATGCAAACAGCATGGTGGCCGGAATTCTTCTTGATGATTTGTAAGCAGGAAAGAACTTTTGACATAAAAGACAGCTTAAACAGCACAGAATAGCAATAAACCATCTGAAAAATGCTTAACATTGCCCTTGAACGAATGCAAATTTGTTCCAAACATTTTTTTTTCTCTTCCTTTTTCTCCTTCTTGCAATCGCTGAACCTCCTGCTGGGGCATTTGAACAATCACAGACTCAACATACAAAAGCCTGCAGACAGGAAGGGAAATAGGACAGAAAATACTGTATATTAATATGTTCAGAACAGGGAATCAAACTCCTATAAATTAAATCTGCTGTATTCTTTCTTTTCTTTTTATTTGTTAATCCTTCATCGATAACAGTGTGGATAGCAATGTTAAAGAATAATTTGAATAATTCAAATATTCTGTTAAGGATCATACTACTAGTTAGTCAAGCATACTTAATTAATTTACTATTCCAGTTCAGTAAAAACAAATTATTTGTTTCTTTGTTTTAGTAATCAGAATTGTAAGTGTAACCTCAGGACTCTTGGCAGATCAGGAAATACAATAAAACATAAAAACATAATAAAATAAATAAAAGCAAATACAATATATGGCATCAAGTTAAAAAATTCCTCTGGAAAAGTTCTGTCTTTAGCTTTTGAATCTCAATTGAATCTAAAACAGGAGGTCATAACAAAGGATTGGCCCTATTATTGAAAAGCAATGCTTTCTTCACCTGGTGCTATGTTACAGGGTTTTTGTAAACACAAACTGTTGCATTAAAACAGGTTAATGCAAACAAGTTGGAGCTATAACATATTGCTAGCCAGAAGAATTATAGTGATAGATACATGTAATGGAACCCTTGAACGAGTCCCAATTATCTATATACTACTAAAGCGAGTAGCAATTGGCTGAAATATTTAATTGCAGTAATGGATATGAGGGAGGGATTCAGATGCCTGCAAAGTAGGAATGGCTGGGGGGCACCAGTGTTGATGGGTGAATCCTCTTTCTCTCTGGAGAGATGGATTCTTGGGGATATGTCAAGATGAGAAGTTTCCTTGCAGTTAACAGCTTTCTTTGTTCTCCCTCCCTCCAGCAAAGTGGCAAGCAGTCCTACTGGTCAGTCAAGAAGGAGCAGTGATTCCCAACTCCACCAGCTTCCACCAGCTTCCCACAAGCAAAATCAATTGGGAAGCCAGAAGGAAATTTGAAGTCACTCATGCTCCCACTCTTTTTTGTCCACCAGTGGTCATTCTTGTTTTCTGTTTAGGTAAGGATGCTTAAGGATGGCCCAATGGAACATGAGTTGTCTAATATCTCATATATTTGAATGGAATTTATAGACTTGTCATACTATCTGTACATGAACAAAACCATGCTTCTTGCTTATTGTTTAAACAAGACATAATTTACAAGACATAATTATCTATTAAACATATGCAGATTCTGTTATTACCTTTCATTATGCCTGAGACATTACTACTCTGCTGTCAGTCACCTGGAACCAACCATTTCCCCATTCAAGGATAGGATTTAGATTACTTCCAAGTAATTTTTAATACTAAATGATACAACCAAATTCAATAGCTGATTTTTGGGTAATTTCCCTCCAATATACACTGCCAGATACTGTAGTTATGGAGGTTTGTAGTCCATTCAAATCAAGAGGAGAAAAAGAGTGCCGAAAGAGCTTATTAATCACAAATCGCTTACCTTTTAAGTTGCTTGTAAAATTAATTCTTTACAATATTAATCTGCTTTAAATACATATGAGTAGGACTGCCCACCAGTATCTACCTACAAAACAAGTTTCCTGATTTTCATTGGGTAACTTGGATGTGCTTTTGAACAAGATTTGGCAAAAAAAATATATGCAAAAGAACATATTCTTTATGTGAACATGCCAAAAGATGCAAAGAATGATATGATCCAATTATGGGTTAATTTGAACTAATTTTCTCAAAGGGGAAGGCTTCAATTTCCAATCTGGATTGTTATTTAAGTTGAGAGGTTGGGGGGGGGGGTGTTCTGATATTTTTACATGATTCAGAAACAGCAGCATTTTAGAAAATTTATATAACTGGCTGATACATGGCAATATTTAATTTTTTTAATATCTATTCCAGTTTGGAGTAGAGAAAATGCTTGATCCATTTACAACAAGCAGAATGTTTGGGTTGGATCATTGATGAAAATGCAGCATTCTTGAATATGTTCATTCCAGTTTTTTGTGATTAAAGTTTTGCAATAAAAAAATTCCTGTGTTGCTTGCATGCAGTAATTTGAATATAACCTTAACAGAATGTATTACTTTATGATGTTATTACTTTATGATGTTATTAATTCCAAATGTTTTGAAAAATGAAAAATGAAACTAAATCAAATAAAAAGTGTTTCCAGACACAGTTGAATCTAATGTTGAAACATGTTTTACACAAACATCATCAAAAAGAACACAACTGGGTCTCTTACCTTTGTTTATCCACCTTTTTCTTAACTTTTTAACAGTGTTAGAGATTAATATCATTGCTATTTCATCCATAGCTTGAATTTAATGAAAGTAATGAGGCATAGCATCCTGTAAATGTTTGCTTTGTAGAGGAAACAATATTGGTATTGACCACTAAAAAGATACAATCCTAACTATCCCTATCTATGACTAAAACCAATATCTCTTAAAGTTTTCCTAGTAATTCAACAAAGGTTTCTTGCTAAGAGTGACAACAATATTCTGATTTCACTTCAGGAGACAGAGGAAAAACAGTTCAAAAGAACTAGATTAACATTTCTCCCATTTCTGTCATTTTTGAATATTGTTTATCAGGATGAACAGCATTTACATTGAGGGAAGTAAGCAGTGGGGTACCCCAAAGTTCTGTCTTAGGCCCAATGCTCCTCAATATCTTCATCAATGACTTAGATGAGGTGATAGAAGGTGAACTCATCAAATTTGCAGATGACACCAAACTGGCATGAATAGCCAATACTCCAGAAGATAGACTCAAAATACGGAAGGATCTCAACAAACTTGAACACTGGGCCATATCTAACAAAAGGTTCTACATTTAGGCAAGAAAAACCAAATGCACAGGTATAGTATAGGTGGTACCTGGCTCAACAGTAGTAACTGCAAGAGGGATCTTCAAGTCCTAGTGGGCGATCATTTGAATATGAGCCAGCAGTGTGCTGCAACTGTCAAAAAAGCCAACGCAGTCCTAGGCTACATTAATAGAGGGACAGAATCAAGATCATGTGAAGTGTTAATACCACTTTATAATGCCTACACTTGCACAACACCTGGAATACTGCATTGAGTTTTGGTCACCACAATATAAAAAAGAGACTCTAGAAAGAGTGCAGAGAGCAACAAAGATTTTTAGGGAACTGGAGGCTAAAACATATGAAAAACAGTTGCAGGAATTGGGTATGTCTAGTTTAATTAAAAGAAGGACTAGGGGTGATAGGATAGCAGCATTCCAATATCTCAGGGGTTGCCACAAAGAAGAGGGTGACAACCTATTCTCCAAAGCAACTGAAGACAGGACAAGAAGCAATGGATGGAAACTAATCAAGGAGAGAACCAACCTAGAACTAAGGAGAAACTTCCTGACAATTAGAACAATTAATCAGTGGAATGACTTGCTTTAAGAAGTTGTGGGTGTTCCAACACTGGAGGTTTTTAAGAAGAGATTGGACAACCATTTGTCTGAAATGGTATAGGGTTTCCTGCTTGAGCAGGGACTAGACTAGAATACCTCCAAGGTCCCTTCTAACTCTGTTATTCTGTTAAAAATCCTTACTTGGCCTTTTTTGTTTTATTGCACATATTGCCTGTGTTTTCTATAAAAATGTCCAACAATGAAAAGAAGCAGTGTTATAATGATATCTGTAAAGAAATCAAAGATGGAAACAGACACATGGAAAAGCAAGGAAAATTTTCCAAAAGTTCTCTGAATTCAGGGTGTTCCAGCTTCAAATTAGCATTCTAAAGGATGTCAATGGACAGACAGTAACTTATTCAAGGGATGGAAAGAATATATTAAAACTCTATGTAGAAGAGACAAGCCTACTGTATATGTCTAGCCCATTTTAAATAATTCTTAAGTAATTCTATATACATAATCAGTATCAAACTGATATGCAGAAATTGATGGTAATATTAGTGCCAGTTGAATAAGGAAAGGCAAAGGAATATTTAATAAGGTTTCACCGTAAACCAAATAAAAGCTGAAGACACTCCATATTAAACTAATAGGAGCAATTTTTGAATTGCATAATGATAAGTTACTATTACCTATGAATAAGTAATTTTTTTAATTTATTCACTCAAATTTGTGTAACCACCCCAGTCAGGTTTTAGCCTATAGTATAATAGTATCCTCAGTAAGCCATAACAATAGAAAAATGATAATACACATATGGGGAATTCACGACAAAAACCTTACCATTACATATGTGTGTGTGTGTGTGTGTGAGAGAGAGAGAGAGAGAGAGAGAGAGAGAGAGAGAGAGACAGACAGACAGACAGACAGACAGACAGACAGACAGAGACAGAGACACACACACAGAGAGAGAGAGAGAGAGTCAGAGAGAGAGAGAGAGAGAGAGAGAGAGAGAGAGAGAGAGAGAGACTGTAGATATTCTTAGACTTATCCTAGAAAAGAAAAAACAGATGCTAGATCTTTACCACTAACACTTTACTGACAATCTCATTTGATCAATATGGTGTTGGACCAAGCAAATATTTATAATCTACATCCCTTCCAGTTTTCTAAATGTTGGTGTCAGACAATAACAACATCTCTGCTATAGTCTAGTTTGACATATTAGTGCAACTTTCATGTTGCTTCCAATCTTTGTGAAATTTAAAACAACTTCTGATTATTCTGTCTGGCTTTTTGAAGGCTATTTGTGTGTATGTAAACAGTGGAAATGTGAAGAGATAAAAGTTATAGATGTTATCCTCAGTAATATCAGACCATGTCCAAGTATATCCAAGGAAAATTAAGGATATTTTAGGGTATAAAATCTAAACTTTCTATCCCTCTAATTATCAAAGGAATCCATTGAACCAAGAGACATAGTGATGCAGTGGTTAGAATGCAGTATTTCAGGCTAACTCTACCCATAGTGTGGATTTCAATTCTGATCAGTTAAAGGTTGACTCAGCCTTCCATCCTTCTGAGGTTGGTAAAATGAGGACCCAGATGGTTGAAGGCAGTATGCTGATGTTGTAAACCATTCATAGGGTGCTGTAAAATACAATGGAGCAGTATATAGGTCTAAATGCTATTGCTAAGTGCTATTGCTATTCTATTTGACAAAATAGGGATGTAATTTTCAGAAACAATAATACTGATATATAGATACTGCTGTATTTAGGCTGGGCCTTCTATTTTTAAAAGGATCTTGCCAAGTAATTTATTTTTATTGTATTTCTTCACCAAATTGATTATTTGCAAGCAAAGTTAACCATTATGAGACAAGTTTTAGGTAAGTGAACCAAGAATGAGTGAACCTTTTGTGCAAGAACAAACAATTTGGAGGCATCCAAAAATGAAAGTGCCTTTCCCACTATGGGAGACAATTATGAGAATGATCACAATCAATATGTTGCTGGATAAGAAAACCAGAATATTTTTAGGAAGATGGGTACAAATTTGAGGGAAGAAGTTATATTTTATTTCAGTATCCTCTTCCAAATTAATAGGATTAGAAAATTGCAAAAATCACAGTAACTGAATTAGAGCTACCAAGCCAAAAAATAAGGTCCTCTCCTTCCCCTCCTTGCTTCCACATCTGTTTTTTCCCTATATGGAAATTCACAGAGAAATGAATCAACATTTGCAGATAGACTATCAGTGACACAAAGTCCCTACAAGTTTCTGCATTACTAAATAAGCTTTGAAAAAAATCAGATTTGGACCTGGTTCCATTTTGGAGCAGACACTTTTGATTTTCAAATATTTTAGAGAAACCTGTTTTAGACATACAAGGTATTTGTCCAAATTGATCAGATTTAGTTAAGGATTCAGAATGAATGAAACCTTTTATATGTATTTATTTCATTAGACATATGCTGATTCAAAAGCAACTGAATGGCTTGTGATTGTAGTAAACAACAGTATACAAAATGCAGTATGAAGTATTTGATACTCTATGAGCTTGGTTGTTTTCTTGCAGATGGTTCATTACGCAACTAGGTAACATCTTCAGTACTAGAAGGGAGTGGGGTTTGCTCTCTGTTTATGTACAGTCGCTTGCCCTGTCAGTGTTGGTGGGAGAGTTGTTTTCTTCTTGGTAATTCCTGGATTACACTGTTGTTGTTTTGTCTGATTGTTTGAGTTGTTAGTAACAATAGCAATAGCATTTAGACTTCTATACCTCTTCATAGTGCTTTTACAGCCATTTCTAAGCTGTGTACAGAGTCAGCATATTGTCCCCAACAATCTGGGTCTTCATTTTACCAACCTCAGCAGGATGAAAGGCTGAATCAATCTTGAACCAGTCAGAATCAAACTCCTGGCAGTGAGCCTTGAATTTGCCTGCAATTCTGCATTCTAACCACTGCACCACCTTTGGTTGGGCAATTGTTTACTATTAGATTGTTGGTCTGGTATTAATCCTCATGCTAAAATAATGCTTATTTAGGTGTTGATTGCTGGTGAGCTCCTTTAGTTTCCTTTAAAGCTTTTTGATTGTCTCTTTTGAATGGAATGTGAATATTATTTATCTCTATGTGTCTATTGTTGGCTGATTTAGATTGGTTTAGAGTACTCAGTTTCTCAATTGAAACTATGATTAAATCTGTCAATGTGCTTGCAATTAAGGAGTTTTGTCATATTTTCTAATTGCTAGTTAGTGTTTATGGATCTGTCTGCTAGTCTTCTGCCTGTCTGTCCTGCCCACTGATTGTTACACTGCATGTTGCTTACACTGCATGTTGCTTACACTGCATGTTGCTTACACTGCATGTTGTAGATGACTCTGTGGCTACTGGATCTTTTGGTTTACTTAAAATATTTAGGAGAGCTTTAGTTGCTTTGTGTGCTATGGTGTTATCTGTTGGTTGTTTCTGACACTTTTTGATATATGGCAAATATATGTATATACAGATATATACATTAAAGTCTGCAAAGGGAAATATTGGAATGATTATTAAATTGGTGTTGCAGTTTTTCTGGTCTCCTAATTTGTTCTGAATTGTACATCATGGATGACTGTTTCAGAGTACTTAGTATTTGACCTCTGTTTTCATAGCTTGTGTTGGTTGTGCTGTAGTATTTCGTAGTCAACATGTCCAACAGAATACCATAGATTGAGAAATCAGTGACCAGGAGCCAAAAAGTAAGCGTGCTTACATCAGCATCATGTGGTAATTAGGAGTAGGTCAATACACCCCTTCCCCTTTAATCTTATCCTGGTATGGTGCACTTCAGATGAACTGGATAGCATGGCTAGTGGCAGAAGAGGTGGAAAACACTTTTTAGTTGGAACAAGAAAATACAACTTCGGGCTTCTTTTTCCTAGGTCAGGCTGAACGAACCATGATGTCACCATTCATGTTCTCTAGATCTACTTCCTTAAGCATAAACAAATCATGGTTAATGGGTGATGCAGATGAGTTCAGAAAAGTAGGTATTACATTATGTAATCACAGATAACACTGATCAGCCTTAAAATGTAACTAGTTAAATTTTCTGTCAGTTGATTTAAAAGTCCATAATATTTGCTATTTCTATGTGTGCATGATAAAAATGCATGATGGACATAAGAGCCATCAGAAGAACCAGTAGCAGATAAGCATATGTAAGTACACAGAAAGATATACACACGCAAGTCTGAAAAGGGAAATTTAGTATCACTATTAAATTGGTGTGGCAGCTTCTCCTAATTTGTTCTGGATTGTATGTCAGAAACAGATGTTTCACAAATGTACTTTTTATTTGAACTCTGCTGAGACAGGTAGCAAGAGGAAAAGCATACCGTTTTTGACAGTTGTTTCTTTTACTGCATGTTACCAGGGTGATCAAAACATTCACTGTCTTTGCTTCTGCTGTTCATAACAAAGCATTTTATGCATATTATGTTGGATAGCTTCAAGTGATTTCCACATGACAGAAAATACACGATGTTTCTCTAAGCACAGTTTCCACTGTTTTCAGTTACCGTGACCTTTCACTCTTATAAACTGATTCAAAGGCAGTGCTTAAATTTGGTTTTTCCAAATATGTGCAAGATACACAGATGTATGCACCAAGAAGCAGTGTATAAGCAATCCTCTGTCAACTTAATTTTATGTTTTATGCTTTAAATCAGTTTTCTATAAACATCTAACTCATTGCTAGTAGCATCACACAATTAATAATAGTTTTTTTTTAAAAAAAATCAAGGGTCAAAAAGCAACATCACTTTGGCCCACTACACTTAAATTCACACACTCAAAACCCACACAAGTTTCCTCAAAAATACATGACCAAGTAAGGCTGTGGAAAGTTTGATCAGTTTGGTGGTTGTCCTTTGCTTCCCTTCTTTGTTAGGAGAAGAGTATGTATCCAGTTCTTAAATGTGAATTGGGGAAAACTGAGGTCTACCTCCCATCAAATTGCAAGGCAAAACATCTTTGTTATTTTTATCAAAATGACACTTGCAGCAAGACTAAGCATACAGTGTATAAGCTCATAGCTTATTCCAAACTTAATAGAAATCAATGCAGGCATTTTTTAGTTATACAGTACTTCCATATGTATGGTTTATTAAGAAGCTCATAACAGTTTCAGAATGTTTTTGAAGAATTAGGAAGTAAAAAATGCTGGTATAGAACAGATTATATTGATAGGAAAGTACAGAGTATAGTAGAAAATTATGTAATGAGAAACAGGTAATGGGTTTTTCTGTAATTTTCTCAAAAGCATCATTTGCTCAGTGGCACTCTACCAGTGCCTTTTGAACCTGTGTCTCTCCATCTTTGCACTATCTAATGACACCCTGACTGATATATTGTGAGGGAGCTGATGAGTCTGTGAAGCTGCATTTAAACAGGGTTGTTTGGGTAAGTGGGTGAGGCTTTACTTTTTGCTGATTGAACACACATCCTGAGTTGCATTCCTTAATTCAATCCTGGCCACTCCAGCCCTGTTTAGAAAGGAAAAGATGATTGGAAATTGTAACCAGGAGGATAAATAGGAATAGGAACAGTTTTGCAAGGAAGTTTAATTGAAGAAAAGAGGTGTGCACTGATCTCTCACCTTCTGAGATTAAGCACTGATGTAAGTTTAACAACTTATTTAACAACTGGACAGAAGTGTAGTATAGAGTTATTACACAGGTCAAACAATTCCCAATAAAAGAAGGAAACTAAGAGCTAACAATAACTAAGTAAGTATGCAGACGAAGGAGCACTTTGCAGTTTATTGTTTAGAAAGTTAAGAAACCTGCCAGGGTTTTTTGCCTCGTGCAATGAGTTCAGGTTCTCAGGCAACAAAGATGACAGAGCTGGAGAAAAATGTAGATGAGACCTTCCAAGATATAGTAGTTGTATCATTTCCAGAATGATAGCTACTTTGTTGTCAGAATGAAGATTATAAAGAAGGAAAATATCTTTTCAATGATAAATGAGATGTTCGTATAGGAGGAATCAACCCTGAATAGTAAACAGTGTGAGCTTATGACTGAAAATTTCCATTTCTAGTCTTTCTCAATTAGTTGATGTCTAATATGTTAATTTTTAGTCCTTTAACTTCCTCTTTTACTGTGTTGAACTTTTTATGTTCATGTTTCTTATGTTTCATATTGAGCTGTAATCCTGTATTTGCCAGCTAATCTGGAAACTGATACAGTGGCCAACAGAATGAAATTGCTCAAACTACATTTCAATATAAAAAAAAGGAGACTTAACAGAATGTGCAAACTATTGTATAATATCCTTAATTTCACATACTAGCAAAATAATGTTTAGGATTATCCTAAAGATTAGAACCCTACATGGAAAAGAGATGCAAGATGTTCAAGCTGGTTTTAGAAAAGGCTGAGGAGCAGGAGAATGACAGCAGAGATACTGTACAATAGATAATTTAGAAAGCCAATGAATACCAAAAAAAAGTCAGTAAGTGCTTCATTGATTATAGAAATGCCTTAAATTATGTCGATCACATCAAGCTGTCAGATGTGTTCAGCAAAATAGGAATCCCATAACATGTCATTGTCCTCAAGAGAAAATTATACACAAATCAAGAAGTCACAATATGAACAGAATATGGGAAAACCAACTGGTGCAAGGTTGGCAAAGGAGGGCAACAAAGCTATATACTCTCTATTTGCTCATTCAACCTATATGCTGAATATGTATTAAGGGGCGATGGAATAGAAGGAGATACATGATTTTAAAATTGGAGGAGTGAATATCAATAACCTGCATTATGCTAACACAACCCTGATAGCCAAACATGCAAGGATTGCAATCTCTGATAATGAGGGAGAAAAGTGAAAAAATGAACTACAATTAAACATAAAGAACACCAAACTAATGATAACAACTAGAAGAACAAAAATCCCAAATGTTTCATTCTGCATTGGTTTCAGATTTTTCATTGTATTAAATCTCATTCTTCCTTTATATATATAATAGGTACCACCAGTATTTTAACCTCAAGCACACCAGATCTGCTAGAGATCAGGAATATTCAATTGTTTTCTTATACAAATATAACACATATATTGTATGCCAAAATCCCTCATTTGCTACAAATTAGTATGTCTTTGATTTATATAACAAATTCTGCAAGCTTTTTTGTTTTACTTTGGTCTGTATTTTGGATGAGTTTCCTGCTATTAAGATGATGGCTTTCCAAAATCATTAGGATTACCTTTTTCCAAGTTTTCTTTCAGTCATTCTGAGGTTATGTCTTTTGGCATAGATACATATAGGCCATATTGTTTTTACATGTACATGTGTTGGGAAATGGAGCATGATAAGTTGCTTTAGAAACTTTAATCTCTCCAAGGGAAAGACTGAAGGAAAGAATTCTTAAGTTTCAGTTGTCATGGAAGACGCTTGAGTTGTTTTTGTAAAGGAGAGGTCCTCTGCAGAGATACTGTATAATTTGTGAATCACCAGTGCCAAAGGAATTCTGCCTCTTGTGTTTAGGTTTTTAATCATATTCCTGAATTGCATACTTGGTTCCAAATAGACAGCCGTAGAGTAAGCATGTTTATCATATTGATCTAGTAGTGAGGGTGAAGAATCTTTATTTTTGATTTTTCTATCATCAGATCCTCTGCACATACAGTATCTCTCTCCTAATTGCATATTCAGAATAAGAAAGTGTGATGCTTCAAAATTCCCTACAAGCAGTACTGAAATATTGCAATTTTAAAAAACCAGGCATTTTAATGATCAAGAATTTCCACAAACTGAGTATTGCTACATGCAGGCTTCCCTATTAAAGAATCAGTAGTAAATCAATACTAAACCAACAATACTCCTCCAGAAAGAGAAGTTAAACAAGATTGCATTATTACTTTGCAGTTATTAATTGCTATCAACTCTATGGTCTAACACCTAACTAAAATAGAATGTCATTCATCAAATATTGTAGGTAAATATTGTTAATATGCAGATTACACAATGAACCTCATTGTCACCAAAAGGAATAAAGAGAGGGCTTTCAGTTTTATCTCTTTTTTTTAGAGCACAACAGCTACAGTTACATTACAAAAAAAATCAAGATTATGGAGACCTACCAGTCTGGACTCTTGTTCACAGACTGGTTGTCCTGCAGCCTGGTTGTGGCAATAAGAGAATATCACATTTTGTAATACATTATATGGATCACTCAGAGTATGGCAAGCATTTAAATTCAAGTATCTGTTTACCATCCCATGTGTTAAGTTCATCTTATATAGTAACTCAATAAGTTAAGTTTCCTCTTTTTCACTTATTGCCATTCATTTTTTTATTTGTCTTTAAGCGGAAATTAGATCTGTTTAGTTAATTCTCACATTAATTGCTTGCCTCTCAGAACATCTTAAAGAATAGCTCTGAACTATGTATAATGTATTTACCATGCATTCCTGTGAACAAAAATAATTCTTCCTTGTTATCAGATTAATCACAAAGGAAACAGTTAAGTGATCTAAATATTGAGCTAGAAATAGCTAGAACCATCAACTGAATCTCAGGAGGGCTGACTCGGTTTGTCATTTTAGATAGGACATAAAATCTCTTAGAGTCTGTGTCTCGTCTTATTCAGACAGCAATGTTTGGGAAATAATATGAAGTTCCCTTTTGTTACTCTATTTATAATTTCAGTTCCTTTGTATTCTACAAACTTAAACAAAAGCATCCCAAAACATATAACCCCTTTACTTCAAATATTATTATTTTCCCTCACTCCAGATAGGTTGTGGGGAACATATACTGGGTCTTATGTTTTGTGCAACTTTATTATTAATTTTGAAGATTCAACTCAAAGTTCATAGCAGTATATATAGCATTGTCAGGGGAGGGGTGGTTCTCCCACAATAGTGATGTAGGATACATTGAGTCAAAAAAAGAATGACAAGCCCAAAGCTATCAACTAAGTTTCCATGGCTGGGCCTTCACTTGAAGGTGGGAACCTTGACCTGTGTACCACACTAGCTGTTTATTATTGCCTCTCCCTTAGCACATCCTACTATATCGTAGAACTGTCCATGTGGACCTAGACTTTTTTTTTTCGTCTATTGGGAAATGAACAATCATCAGTGGGATAAATGGAAGGCATCAGTATAAGAGAACAAAAGACCAGAAAGAAGTACTTTACACTATTTTTGGCAGATGATAAACATAATGAAATCTGGCTTTGGCATAAAAATCTATCTGGCTCTGTATTTGTCTAGTTACCTGTTATGTCCTGGGCCTTGCTGAGTCATTCAGCAAGGCTCAGGAAGGCTGCAGGAAGGCTGCAGAGACCCGGACAGACCACGTGTCTGCCCGGGACCGGCTGTCTCCGGCCTTGCATGCATGCGCAAGGCGGGAGAATGGCCTGCAATGATTGGATGTGCATCCCCTTGCAAGAGGATATAAAAGGCCAGTGGCCATTATGTTCTTGCTTCTGTTCTGTGAGCATGTTTCAATAAAGAGATCTGGTTGTGAACCAGCCTCGTCTCGATGTCTTCTTTGCAAGAACAGAACATTACCTATCTTAATTTCTCCAAAACACACACAGATATACATACCTACATGTATATCCTGAGCCATTTTTGTCACCTTGAAATACCCTTCTGCACTTGGTTTCCTATCTAGCATTTCTCAAAAATAAAGCAAACAATTCTAAAATGTTTTCCATATCACACAATTACCAACCATGAAGCAAATAAACTCTTCATTCTGACACAATGCCTTCTGGTATTTCTGCATGAGACAGGGACAGGTTACACAGTACATGTCAATCTCATCAAGAGACTGTGAAAAGTAGGGAAGGTTTTGTAGATAATCATGCAATCATACACATTGTTAACATCCTGTTTATTTGGCCTGTTCCCTGATTATTGGCTGCAGTCTATTAACATACAGTATTGCTAGCAGCTGGAACTTTTTTTGGTGAACATGCCCTTCCTACAACACTGATCCAAAGCACAACAAAAGCATATATCTATACATTATCATATAAAAAGCACACTGGTTCTCCAAATGAATCAGTTACTGCTGAAGCACTACTAAAAGAGCCCTCTGTGACCTCTGGAGGCCATCTGAGATCATAAATCTTTGAAACCCCAGTTCCGGATTGCTTTGGGCAAGGTCGGAATGGCAAACTTCCCACATCCACAATATCAGATGTTACGGTAATTCCTCCTAACTAATATGTAAGAGCAAAGGAATGTCTTCAAACCTCATTTAGGCCCTGTGGAATCTGTTGAAAATGTATGACAGCTGTGGGGTTTGGCTGGATTCAGCTTGTGAATGCATGAGATTTGGAAGCATTGTGACTAGGAGAGGAGGGGTGATGTTTATTCAGTGTCTCTTCCCTCGGCCATTCACCCATGTTGCAGCATAGCTGTATCAACCTTCTTTAATGTTGCCATAGTCAACACACATTCTTTACGAATGATTGTTACAAACAACTTTTAGTACAATGTAGATGAACAATCCACAGTAGTGCGGACAAAACAATTCTAATGACTTTAGTAAGACACAACAACATTATTTTTACAGAAAAGAACAAGGACTAAAAAGAAAGAAGCAACTAAAATGTACATTTATCTCAGCCCTCTATGAATGCTAAAATGTAACAGGGCTCCTAATGAACCAAGCACATTCTTGGCCTATTCAACTTAACACCAAACAAATCTAAATGAATTAAAGTCCATGAAAGTAAAGAAAGGTCCTCTCTTCCTTCTGCATCAGCCAGGAAACAAAATGATCTGTAAGCAAGGATTAATGTACCATTCCTACAGAATTGTACAGGCAGAAATAGTCTCTATTTCTATGGATAACATTTGAGAGAAACTAATTTGTTTGATGTTTTAAAACATCAAACAAATGTACCGTAAGCACAGAAAGTGATCTGTTTTACCATCAGCAAACGAATGAAAATATAGTTTTATTCATATAGCAGACTGTTACACAGTATAAAAATGTAAACTCTTTTCATACTCATTAATTTTTGACTTAACACAGAATAGTTAAAATTTTAACAACCTTTTCTTGCTGACAATTTATTGAAGTATTTGTCATATTAAACAAGTTGCAAAGGTGTTTACATATTCTGAGCATCACTCATGTATTAAGGACACTAGTCTCATATATCCAGTGCACTATTATGTGACCAATTACATGAAAGTTGCATATTTTGAAAATGCCATGCACATTTATGAGACGCAGTAATGGAATGAAATAAATTATCACCATATATGATAGTTCTTAGATTCATCTACTCCAGAGAATTTTTAAAAATGTAACTAATGTAAAGAAATAGAACTGAATATCATACAATGCAATTACTTCAATACTGTCTGTCATTATCAATCATTTACTTTACAAGCTTACATATAGTTGAGCCAGCAAGCCTCAAACAAATCAGCACCAACTTACTTCTAAAACATATTCAAGGTTGTTTTGCAATCTATTTTTACTTAACCACTTTTACTTTTACTTTCTTTGTTGTTTTAAGGGAAGTTGCAGAATCATGCAAGTAGGTATGTGTGCATGTGTATGTTTCTATATATCGTAATGGTGGCAGAATGTCTATGTACACATACACACAGCATTAAGAGCACTTTTTTGCTGTTAGGAATTATGCATTTGATGTTCAAATGATTACCACATATTAAACATTAAAGATTTTGAGAAGCACTTTGAACGAGGCCCATAAACCTATTTACAGCCAATGCAGCCACTTTAAAATGGTTTTCCCAGTTGCAATGTATGGCTGTGAAAGTTGGACCATAAGAAAGGCTGAGTGCAAAAGAATTGAGGCCTTTGAACTATGGTGCTGGAGAAGACTCCTGCGAGTCCCTTGGACTGCAAGGCGATCAAACCGGTCAGTCCCAGAGGAGATCAATCCTGACTGCTCTTTAGAAGGCCAGATCCTGAAGTTGAAACTCAAGTACTTTGGCCACCTAATGAGAAGGAAGGACTCACTGGAGAAGAGCCTAATGCTGGGAAAGATTGAGGGCAATAGAAGAAGGGGACAACAGAGAATGAGGTGGCTGGATGGAGTCACTGAAGCAGTAGGCGTGAGCTTAAATGGGCTCCAGAAGATGGTAGAGGACAGGAAGGCCTGGAGGAACGTTGTCCATGTGGTCGCGATGGGTCGGACATGACTTCGCAACTAACAACAACAATGTTATAATGGTGGGTTATCCTATTAGGAGTCTGGCCACTATATTTTGAACAAATAGTAGCTTCTGAAACATTTCCAAAGGCAAGTTCCAAGCAATTCTGTCATTCTTACTTACTTCTGTCATCATAAGAAGTGTTTTCCATAATAGGCCTGATTTTAAAACCTTTCATAAAGATGAATTAGTTTCAGTCAAATGTTTTGCAATTTATACTTTAATAAAATTAACAAATTATGATCAATCAAAAAGATGAAAAGAATCCAGCAGAATACACAAAATTCTTTTGTTGGATTTTTAATGCAAATTTAGGGTAATGGTAATGGTTTTAAATGGATTAAAAAATTAATGAATAAATTAGTTTTTTTTTTATAGATTTGCTCAATGCAGCTTATCCAAGTGAAAATATTTTAAATATATTATAAAACATGCATAAAGAAAAAATGTAATATAGTTTATAGATGAAATCTAGCCTTTGCAATTTATAAGGATGATAAAATAGGATCATAAATTGCCAAGTGTATAAAACAAATTTCTTTCCTTTTCTACTCTGTGATTTATTATTCCACAAGTCTCATTCCAGAACTCTGGTTTAATAATTACCCTTGTCCTGTAATGATATATAATATAGTCTTAGAAAAATTGTCTGTTTTAATAAAATCACACAGATTGGAAAAGACTAGCTGTATCATGCCTGTGAATTGTTTTCAGTAGATGGTATCTTTTGTGATTCCTGCATTTACAGAAATCAAAGCAGGCATTCCACAGAAGTCTTAATTTATACTCTAAACACATGCAGACACTTCACAAATGTTACAAGTTAAAATCAAATGAACTTTCAACATTTATGTGGACTACAAAGTAATGCCTAGACAAATTTGGCTTGCAGTTTTCTCTTTATGCAAGAAGTATTTTTGCTAAATAAGTACTATTTAGATTTTATTCTCATTTAATCCATTCTACTCCTTGGTAGTGTGGCCAAACCTATCCTGCAAGCTATATATACAGGCAAAAGATTTCTTTTTCCCATATTTGGGCCGACTGGGTGCATCACAAAAAACAACAACACACACACACACACACACACACACACACACACACACACATATATATATATATATATATATTTGAAGATTCATCAATACTTAAAGGAAACTTGCATGTTACACAAAAATTAGGCTTAAGGCTAGAAGCCCTGCTGTATGGATGACTCGAGATAAGAAGTTCAAAAGGGTGATGTTGGGGGGGAACCTATAGAATTGGACTTAATATCATTCAGACATGATAGAAATATTTTAGTCAGTACAACAATTTGAAAACATGATGCAGCCTATTGTTGCAGTCAGTTATCCATCTTGGGTGACTTGTTCTAGGATATTCAAACAGGAATATTTTTTTGCCCAAGTGAAGGGGTAGATAAACCTCTATCTATAAAAAAACGATATGGCTGTGATGGCATGTGTGTTAATTACTTAAGGATTCAATTCAAAGAGTACAATGTGCTCTACTTGAACAATTATGTGAGCTTGCAAATGATGTAGTATCCTGATGAAGGACTTATTTCATAGATATAATTATTGAGAGCAAGGGATACCTTCATTACATTGGCTGGCTAATAGATAAGTTTTCAGCTTGAATTAAAATACCAGCTGTTACTCTGAAAGCCACAAAAGCCTGAGGACATAGACATCTAAAGAATATTCTCTTATTATAGCAACCTATCAGAATCCTACAATAAATAAAATAATCATTTTTATTAATAATTTATATTTCTTTGACATTTAAGATATGATAATTTCTATTGTCATCTCAAGATCTCAAGTCTCTTTACTTGGAAGAACCATTTAGGTCCCCCTTCAGAGGTCATTCTGCTTTATCTCCTTCATCAAGATATATACATAGGTGGAGACAGAGTCAAAATGGGAATAATTCCCATTCTTCTTCTGAAACACTATTTCCCTTTTCCTGCCACCTAATGATAAAAGAAAGCAAAAAAGAGGGCTGTGAAAATATCTACAGACCCCTCACATCCTGGACATAAACTATTTCAACTTCTTCCCTCAAGACGACGCTATAGGGCATTGCACACCAGAACGACTAGACACTCTGCTTAACAACTAATTCCCACAACACTGTCAACATACTAGTAAAGCTGTATTACTATGATATTCCTTATCTTTCCTATTATCTATCCTTATCTTCTTATGACTATAACTTTGCTGCTTGTATCTTACAATTTATATTGTGTTTTTTTGTACCCTAGTATGATTTATGTTGTTTGCTTAGCTAGTACTCTATGACTATCACTAAGTGTTGCATCTTATGATTTATGATGAAGTGTTGTATTTCACGATTTATGATGAATGTATTTTCATGTTGTATATGATCATGATTATCACTATTACTTGTATGTACACTGAGAGCTTATGCACCAGAAACAAATCCCTTGTGTGTCCAACCAACTTGGCCAATAAAGAATGCTATTCTATTCTAATATCCCACACACTTACAGCAGGATGAAGGAAAGAGAAAGGGTAGGTTTCACCAGAGCTTTGAAACAATATCTTGGATAAGGATAGAATAAAGAGTGGAAATGGCCCTATTATAGCCTTTAGTTGCACTATGCATCCTCTAATGTTTATATTTGACTTTAAGTATTGATTAATTCCATGATTTGTTGTGAGCACTTTGAATATCTTGTGATAGTTAATACAGAAAAATAGGATTGAAAACAAACATGCATGCTTTTGCTTCCAAGTCTGTCATTTTTCATCCTTTCAAGTAGAAGAAGCACCTGTCAGTTTTTTCAAGATTCTAAATCCCCAGTGCTGCAGTGCAGTTTTTCTTGCACCTGTTGTTTTAACAGAACCCATTAAGCCCCAGGGAGGAAGAAGAACAGCTTGGAAAAAAAGACACTATCGGAGCTCTGAGAATGACTAAAAACTTTGGTAAACTCAGTGGGATTTGCAACATAAGGTTCAATTTGGAAGGTTTTCTTGTTGATTATTCAAGCCAAATAAATCACACATATACTAACTTCCAGCACTACATATTTATTGTCTTTTTCTTCCACTATGTTTTGCTGCTCTCGTGTAAAGAGATATTTAAAACAATCTCATTTATTTCCAATTCTGTAATACTCTATAGCAGCAAAATGAAGATACTGTATTCTGTATCAAAATTAGCTTGGCCCTATTCCCAACTCCATATATTTGGCCATTTCAGTCTTCTGGAAGGTTTACCTATTTACATTAGAAAATCCAGTTAGCTTTATTATTTCACCTAATTCAAAAAGCTCTATACAAAATTATTCAACACTAATATAAGTATCAGTGTCTAACATTAAAATAATAAAACCGAAAGTACAATAAAGCTATTTTATTTCAAGCCATCATAAATAACACACACAAAAAAGCAGTTGAACCATTATATACAGCAATTAAAACATTGTATTGCAGCAGAGCCATGATATATCCAAAACAAAACATGAAATAATAACAGGCCCTTTCTCTTATATCTGTAATATGTAGTGTCCCTTTTGAAATAAGCATTCCTATAATATTTTTGTTCTATACGTAAGATCTGCTAGAAATATATATTGTATCCTATTGTATATTATCAGTAGTTCCAAACTTTTTTACATATGCAATAGCAGGTGGTACACAGCATGGTACCTTTCCCTTCATATATGCCTGCTAGGCATGAGAAAATTAATGTTTACTGGTATTATTACCAGCCTATTATCACTATCTGAGAAATTTTCATCTGTTATGGCTTATCTTCAAGTATACCAACCTAATTTCATTGCTGTATGTAAGCAGTCAGCTCCAGTCCCATAAGAATTGTATTAATCTTCACATTTTTTCTGAATTACATTAATAGACTTGTGTTTTTTTAATCTCATCCCTTCCCTCTCTCTGCCCCAACAAAGGAACAAAACTGCAAGTGGTACCAGTTAAACCTGATAAGATGACCTGTCGGTGTAACATCTCATATGAGCAGAAAACTACTTCATGTGCCACTTACAAAAGAGTCCAAGCAATACATTTTAAAAAGCTGATAAAAGCTTTAGGTTTCAAAGGTGGTAAAGTCCTGGAGTCTTGTTCATACTGGAATTTCTGAGCCTGCTTATGTAACCACTTACATCAAACAGTGTAGTAATCTAAGTAAACAGATCTGCAGGTTTCTATGAAACTAAATCTCAGCCAGGGACAAACCATAAGCCAGAGGAATAGCTCTGTAATTCAGAAGAGCTTCAAAGATAGCACTCCGGACCCAACTATTTATGACATTCCTCTCAGCCAATACATATTAGATATGAAGAATTTACTTGGAATAGGTGACCCCAGAGATGATGAGGTTTTGAGAGATAATGGACTTCATATATAATGATCAGCCTGGTAACCATTAGATAACTAGTACAGATTCCTCCTGTATAGATGGCACTTTGCCATACCATCTTCCTTAGGTCAGCAAACAAGAAGCTGCATTCTGAACTAGCTGTAGCTGATGACTCACCTTCAAAGATAGTCATATATAGAGTGAATTGCAGTTATAAAATAGTAGATTGCAGACAGGTTTTGTTTCATAGGATAAGAATTAGTACAAATAGAAGATACTTCCATCTGGTGTACAGCAGTGTGGATAAAAAAAATATCCTCTGACAGTAACAGATTGTGAGGTCCATCCTCATTTTGACCTGTTTTATTCAGTTTCTGTTGAAATTCATTTTTGGAATGTATTTCTATGCAACAATTACAGTAGTATTCAGCCAGGAGATGGCAGTATTTACAAGTTTGGATCTATGGTATATACCACCGGTCGGCAACCTGCGGCTCCGGAGCCGCATGCGGCTCCCTGGGCCGTCCCTGGGCCATCCCCGGGCCGCTGAGCCGGCCATGCATCTCCCCGGGCCGGGCACTAGTCCCAGCTGGGGCGGCGGGGGCCGCCGAGCCGCCGAGCTGGCCATGCGTCTCCCCAGGCCAGGCAGCAGTCCCGACGGCGGCGGCATCGCTTCGGGCTGCTCCCTGGGCAGCTGAGCCAGCCACGCATCTCCCCGGGCCTGTCTGTGGTGCCCCGGGCGCCTTTCAGCGCCTTCCGCTGCCTCCTGCCCCCCCTCCCCTCCCCTCCGGCGCCGTCTGCCTTGAGAGAGAAAGAGGGAGAGGAAACAGAAAGAGAGAAGGAGAGGGAAGAAAGAGAGAGGAAAGAGAAGACACCAGTGGCGCATGGCCCGGATTGTCAGCGTTGCCGTGGGACCACCCCCTGCGGTGCCAGCTAATGCAGCGTGCTTCTCTTTGCAAACGAACGTGAAAGGGAACCCTCCAGACCTTCGGTACTCCCTGCTTGCCGGCGAGGCTTGCAAACTCAGCTCCCGCTGTGGAAGCAGCACCTTTTGGGGCAGGGGCTCCAAGCAATTGCACGCTTCAGGGAAGGAGCACGGAGGCCTGCAAGCAGGCAGGCAGGCAGATGCTGGGCAGCACGAACTGAGCGGCAGCAGGAGGGAGGCGGGGCCTTGGCTTGTTGCTTATCAAGACCGTGCTCAGTTCGTGCTGCCCAGCGTCTCTTGTTCCGCCGCTGCTCAGGCCCCTTTTTCGCAGCTGGAAGCACGCCGCATTAGCTGGCACCGCAGGGGGTGGTCCCACAGCAACGCCGACAGTCCGGGCCATGCGCCACCAGTGTCTTCTCTTTGCAAACGAACGTGAAAGGTTTCGGGGTTTCGCTCACCCGCCCGCCCGGGTGGAGACCAGAGTTGGCAGCTCTAACCTCTATTGTTGGCTGCAATCCTATCCACCTGTTTTGCCCAACCTATCGCAAGCCAACCGCTGCCTGGTTGCTGGATTAATAGCTTGGGGGGTGCGCCAAGCCCACTCAACTGTGTGATCCCAATGACCGAGCTGACTTCGCAGGAGCCTCCATCGGATTGGACCTTTCCTGTCCGATTGAGCTCAGTTTAGGCAGGGCCCTTCTTAGCGTGGGGTTCACACGTTAGTTAGCTGGGCTGGCTCTATTTCTCCAGCAAGGGTGCTGCGCTCCGGTCTTCCTCCAAAGCGCCATCCTCAGAGGGGTAGTCCAAGGCACCACTTTCGCTTTTAGCCGGCTCCTTTGGCGCGGCCCCAACTCTGCTCTGGGGAAATGAGGGCACCACTCTTCAATCAAGCCCCCCCATTGCGCGAGTGCACACACATGCACGAGCGCATTTTGCGGCTCCCAGGTTTTTTTTTTTTTAAGGGAAACGGGTCCAAGTGGCTCTTTCAGTGTTTCAAGTTGCCGACCCCTGGTATATACTCTTATGTTCTTCCGTTCTGAGTAGAGTTTTCTGTTTCCTGTTACAGTTAAATAGTTGAGCAGTAACGCACATGGTGACTGTACTCTTTGTTTGCTCTGTGTGGTGCTTTATATAAACAGAATTTCTAACAGTTTCGTTATTGAAATACTAGCAGAAATACTAGGAAATATCAAGGTTTAATATAAAAATAATTGTCAGGTTTTGTTGAATTGTTCAAAACAATGTTAATCCAGATATGTATTTAGTTATCTAGGAATAATAATTATAAAGGTTGGCATCAGTTAAAAATAGAATTATGATGCTTTGAGGCACAAGATTTTAATATTGTTCATCACTTATAGTCAAAGAACAAGGATATCAAATTCCATAGATAAAGTTAAAGATCTGAAATTAAAAATACAATTGGAGATGATAAATAGATAGAATTAACAAAGTTGCTACACTTTTAAGTAACAAGTCACAATGGCAAGTGAGCAAACTTTGGCACCCTTCTGAAGATTATAGAAAAATATATCAGCTAACTGTTCTGAACAATATTGGTGTCCATTACTTATTTCAATTAAAACACTGTATTGGCACCTTTTTGTTACTCGTTGTTTTGTGAAAGATGATTATTTGTCTAGAAAGAAATAAAAAGAAGCATCAAGCAAGTAAGCAAGCAGCCCAGAAGACATGTCCATCTTCTGAATTCATACATGCCCAAGAATCTGTGGGACAGTCTTAATGCAGCTACACAGAACCTTTAAACAGTTATGGCTACTTCATGGCTTTGAGATTCAGAAGGATACTTTACTTGTAAGTGAAGCTATTAATAGAATGATATGTACAAGCTTAGTCTTCCTGTCAGAATCACACAAATTTCATTCTGTGCTTTTCACTATTATTCTTTCAAATATCTTAGAAGTTAGACTATGCCCTCGGGCCCTTAAAATTACTATTGCAGCCATATTCTGATTGTTGTAGTTTTTGTCTCTTTCTCAGAGAAACTTTTTTTTTCCCATTTAGGTACGATATTTCAAGGTTCAAATTCAATGCTGTTCCAATAATTGATTTCCTTTCTTAATTCTTAGAAGAGGTTCTGCCTTGCTTTGTCCAAATCTTTGTATCTCATTTACATTCATTCAACAAGAATTTGGTAATTCTTGTTTGCTTTTGCTTGTTTGTTTTTTGCTTTTTAAGACAAATCTATGAAATATCAATCCAGCACTATTTCTAGTGAATTGATATATGATATGGCTCAGGCCTAACAGTACAGCACTTGATTTTTACTGTGCATCCTTATTTCCTTTTATTTTGCAACCTTTGGATTTTCTTCCAATCTGTGTTAACTGTTTTAATCATTTTTTTCTGAGTTTTAGATACATTTACAGGTAGTCCTCGACTTACGACCACATTTGAGCCCAAAATTTATGTTGCTAAATATGTTAAGTGAGTTTTACCCCATTTTACGATTTTTCTTGCCACATATGTTAAGTGAACCACTGCAGTTGATAAATTAGTAACACCATTGCTAAGTGAATCTGGCCTTCCCACTGGCTTTGCTGGTTAGAACATTGCAAAAGGGGATCATATGACCCCGGGACACTGCAACCATCATAAATATGAACCAGTTGTCAAGCATCCGAATGTACATCACAGGACTATGGAGATGCTACAATGGTCGTAGATGTGAAAAATGGTCATAAGTCACTTTTTTCAGTGCCATTGTAACTTTGAACAGTCACTAAATGAACTGTTGTAAGTTGAGGACTACCTGTATTCTGTTTATCTTGGGATTGAGGGTCTTTCTGTTCCAATTCAGCCTGGGGATTCCAGAATTGGTGTCATTCTGATACCATTTCAAATATAATTTGTGATGCTTAATGCTCATCAGTGATGGCATTAGGAGTAAATAAATGGGATAATTGCCCAGGTCCCCACATTTAAGGGAGCACCACATTTTTATTAAATGGATGGGGAACAACAGGCTTCAGCTGAACTTTGGTAAGATGGAGTGGCTGTGGGTTGACAGTTGTTCAGTATCTGGGGTTTAACAACTTTGGTCTTGGATGGAATTACACTTACAGTCCCCAGATGGATTCAATATGTAATCTGGATGGCAATTGTGGCTAGGAGATGTTTGCCCAACTTTGTGTTATGTGCCAGTTATGTCTCTTCTTGGATCAAGAAGATTTTCTTTCATTCATGCCCTGGTCATCTCCCATATGGACTACTGCAATGTGCTCTACATTGGGCTACCCTTGAAGAGTATCCAGCAACTGTAGCTGATGCAGAATGCAGTGGCATGAGCAGCCTGAGGTGCTCCTAGAGTTGCTGCTACATGAACTGTATTGGGAGCCAGTTTGTTTCTGGGTTCGCTTCAAAATCCTTGCATGTCATGGGACCAGATCACATGAGGAACTATCTTGTTCTAATTACATCAACCCATCCCATATGGTCAGACAGGGAGGATAGATTGTGGATCCCGTTGATCAAAGAATTTCAATTGGTGGGGTCTAGGAAGAAAGCTTTCTCTGCTCTGGCCCCACCATATGCAAAATTTTGCCCCGTGTGGGGAGGTGGGTCCCCACTCTGCTGGCCTTTCAGAAGAGAATCAAAATTTGGCTCGATCAACTGGCATGAAGATCTAAGAGTGACATGCAAATCTGGGCTGGTTTGTGACTTAAGAACACTCCAACTACCTTTTTAACTTTTTAACTTGCCTTTACTCCTGTTTTTAACTTTGTTTTCATCTATTTTTATTTTATATGCCTATTTGGCTTTTGTTTGTAAATCACTCAGTGTCACTTAAAATTTCTTTATCCACTGAGGTAGACTGTATAAATTTGATAAATAAATTTTGAAAAATAGGAAATGAAACACAGGGTGAACACAGACAACATGAATAATGAAAGCACTGAAAAGGGACACAAACATACCTTGAGGGAGATACTGACACTGCTGGACTGATTATTTAAATCAAGAATTTCCTTACAGCATAGAATCAGTGTCGGACAAAATGTACTGTTTTTGCATATTTCACTTTAAGTGTAAAAGTCAAGATATATAGCCAAGCAGGTTTGTGATATTTCATATTCTTTTAATCTTTACTGTACCTGGTGGAATATTATTTTTGAAAAAGAATATTACTGATATAAACATAAATTTATATACAAGCTATTCAATGTCACAAGAACTAGTCATTGATTTAGCAGTTATTTCAACTAGAAATAAAACTGGAAAACAATTAGATCATATTGATCCTATTGAAGTTCACAGTAAGGTTATATTTCAAAGTTATATTTCACCAAACTATAGTCATATCACCAAGCAGCTATCCCAAACTGGATCCTTGTCTTATAAGCAAGCAATTACAAATGGTCCTATTACCCAAGGAGATGCTCAAAGTATTCCATTTGAGAATCATGGTTCTAGAACATTCTACCTGCTAATCCTGTGCTAGTTTAAACCTGGAAAGAGAGCAAGATTGTGCCAGTTGTATCCTGCTGGTTCTACACCAATAAGTTCATTACAGGATTTCCTCTGGCAACAAGATGTTTTATATCTCAATATTTTTATTGTTTTCTTCACTTGAGGAAGTGTGATTTTTTTCCTACCTCTGCACCATTTTGCCTATTCCACAGACTACTTCCAAATGCTGCTGGCCACAGTTTTTTCCTGTGTCCCTCTAGTTCTAGTCAAGGGCTCACTCATTGCTAATCACTTGATTCATACATCACAGGAGCAAAGGATAGGTTGCCTGGAGATATATCAAGAGTGGGTGTTTAGAATGGTGTGTTTTGCTCAATTAAAATGTCACTGGCACAGCAGTGCTTCATGCCTATGATGGCATAAAGGGAAACTTTTTCTGAGTATAGACAATATTTAATGAAAGAGCATTAAATTGTGTTGGAAACTAGTTTAGCCCATTGGCTTCATAGATTGATAAGGGCTACAGGTTGAATAGAAATCCACAGTACGTTTTCCTTCTTCCCCGCTCCTCCCCCACCGACTTAGGTCACAGCTTCCAAATTTCTACAATCATTTTGCATTAGTGAATTGTTCAATAATCCAGAGATCCAATCCGCAAGATGACAAAATAACACTAATCAGATCAGACTTTATATCACTTCAGTGATGGTTGGGCAATATAATGAAGATGTTTTAGTCAGGAAATTACCTAAATAAAACCTCCTTGAATGGATTATGGCTTATAGGCTTGTGAAAACAACATATTTACCATTCTTCATACCAATCAAATGTTAACCTATATTATATACCTGAATGAGAAGCTGTTGTCTAGAGTTGGTTGGTACACTAATAGAGAAAGGATTCCCAAGTCTCCCTTCCAAATCCTTATTTTTTAGTTTGTTTTATTTTTTTAATTTTAATCAGAGTTTTTTATTTATATTGTTGAATGTTTGTGTGTTTTATCTTGTTGAAAGCTGATCAGAGTCACATTAAACCACAAGATGAGCAGCAAATAAATTTGATAAATATTTCCATAGGTGCAATCTTTACGAAAAGCTTTATATAGAATTTTAATACAATTTTAAGAAAGCCAGAAATCTTCAATGTTTCGCAAATCTTTCAGAAGCTTGGTACAAGATTGGGATAATGAGTAACCAGGGATAAATTATCTACTTCTAAAAGATATAGTATTAGAGATATACTTTATATTTAGCTTTATTGATCCAAAATATTTACAACATAAAATGGATTTTTAAAATAGCCATAGTAGATTTTCAAAGTAATTAGTAGTGAGTAGTGAATTAGACTAAGTATCTATAACTCACTCAGACCATGTTGATAGCAATCTTTCTCTTCTGGCACTTACCAAGCAACAACCCTGTGAATATCATCTAAGTCAGAGGTCTTCAAACTTGTCCCTTTTATGACTTGTGGACTTCAACTCCCAGAATTCCTCAGCCAGGCAAGTCATAAAAGGGACAAGTTTGAAGACTCCTGATCTAAGTCAAGGGATAGAGCATAAGCAGGTGGAGGTCACCCAATTATGCTTTCTGAATCACTCTACATTCATTGAAAGGAATCAAAATAGCAATAGCACCTAGACTTATATACTGCTTCATAGTGCTTTGCAGCCCTATCTAAACGGTTTGCAGAGTAAGTGTCAACCCCCAGCTGAAAAGCCCAACCAAGCAAAACATCAGAGCCATTGCAAACTTCTAATAATTACTTTTATTGAGCAGAATCAAACCGGTAGGGTCAAAGGGAAGCTAGCTCTAAGGAAGCGGTGGGAAGCAGTTAATTAAAAGAACAAAACTTTTCCCACTCTCCTGTGACAGTACAGGTCACATTGTCCAACACATCTTTACTTTCGCCAACACAATTCTTCAGCAGCTTCGGGTCTCACACTGATAAAGGACACCTGTAGCTTCAAAGCTCTCTTCCTGTCCTCCCCCCTCTGTTGGCAAATTAGAAGCACGCTGTGGTGTTAAAGACAATAAGGTTCTTAGCTTGACAGTCAGCCTATGGGCTCCAACAACCCAGGTCCTCAGTTTACTGACCTCGGAAAGTGGGAAGGCTGAGTAACCTTGAGCCAGTGAGGATCGAGCTCCTGCCAGTGAGCTGAATTAGCCTGCAGTACTGCATTCTAACCACTGTGCCACCATGGCTCAAGATAGTAAATACTCTAACATATTCAATATATTTTTGGCAAACAAGAAAAGGTTTTTTTATAAAATTAAAATACATTGGATGGCAAAGTAACTTCGATTAAGCACAGATGGAATATATCCTGGGAAGGGCTGTTTAAAACAGCAGATTTTACGCTGACAACACTTCTTGTCACATTCCCCTGGCCCCCAAGGCACAAAATTTTGTGTTGAGCTTTGTTTTGTTAAACTTGATTATGAACACTTGGCTCGAAAATCCAAGCATATGTTCCTCACTGGTTTAGTCAGTTTCCAGTGTAATTTTTATTTGTCCAACAGTTTCAGAAACAGATTTATTTTCATAAATATGCAAAAGGACTGGAGACTTCAGCAACAGTAGCTTAGGAGCTTGACTCATAGTTTTTTATGCTGTTACACTCTTTCAAGCTGCTTGAGCCATCTGTGTTGGTTGGAGTTAAAATGCGACAAGAGTATAAATATCTTGAGTGGGCACGTGTGCCTTAATGTGAATGTTAGGGAGCCCTTTCACTTCAAAGAGCTGCCACTTATTCCATGGTTTGGAAATTATTTCAGCATTCTTTCTCTCTAGAATCCAGGTATGTATGACACATCAACCCAGAGATATTTTCTTCTGGTCAGTTGTCCATATCTACAGTATATATCTATTTATGAATTGGTAATATCCTGAGATCCATTAGACAAAACAAGAATAGTTTGGGATCATTGCAAAAAAATAAATAAATTGTGCCTCAGCTGTTCTACATATCTAAAATGTAGATATGCAAAAATGATATCACAAATGCAAAAGTTCTTTTACAAAATAGAAAACAAGGCAAGAAAGTTCTAGGCAAAAAAAATTAAGCTGTCAGCAAGAAATGCTATATGAAGCACAACTTTATCCAACCTTCTATGTGTAAGAGAGTTCTTTTCATACAGAGAAAAACTCAAATATTCTATATAGCAAGATAACCCAAAGTCGAGAATGCGGGTATTACTGAAGCAACTGGCCAATAACTAAAGTGAAAGGATTCAATAGATATCACAGTGGAAAAAAACAGAGGCCCAAGGCAAAAGAAAAAGGAGGACAGGTAATAATGATAAGAAAAAAGGCAGAAAGTAGGAAATCATAAAAGAAAGACTGTCCATGAAAAAAATCACCATATAGACTGAAGGGAATCTGTATTATATGATTAGAAAAGGAATAATATGACAAGCGGAAAATCAGGTAACAACAGACTTGAGAAATCAAAGCTCTGATGTTGCTACGTACATTGCATACAAAAATATTTGAGGAGAAAATCACTGGTCCAAGATGCTTCTCAAAATGTCCAAAGAAGCTCCCCCATTGATCATGCTACTTTTGGGTATTCATTTTATTTCTTTGTATCACATCTTTATTATTTTTACAAATAACTCAAGGATCAAACATCTCTATCACACTTTCCTCCTGCTGCCCATGGTTTACCATTTTCTGGTCCCAACTGTTGCTCTTCTGTTGATCTTTGAGTCACTTCTAGGATGTCTGAGATTATTGCGGAACACCAAAAGAGTATTTGGAAATTTCTGAAACACTGTTTCCATGCTCCCAGTGTAAAACTATCCAGTAATTCCTTTCTTCATACTTAAAGCATGAGAAAATAGCAGAAATATTCATACAGGAAGAAAATAATCACTTTCTCTGTGGGTAGTTCCTTCCTTTCTAGACAACATATTGAAGAAAGAGACTCTTTGTCAACTGGTAGCATGGAAAGCCTACTAAGTATCCTTTCTCGCTTCAGGGGCACTTTACTATCTTTAGAGTGATAAAGATAGAAAACTTTAGGAATATGCAAAATGTCCATAATAGCATAAATGTGTGTGTGTATATACTGTACTGTATGTATGTGCACATGTATATATTATGTTCGGATACGAACATAAATATCATCCCACCTACTGCTAACAGAGATACGTAGGACTGATGTGGCTTTCAGGATGAAAAATATTCCCCATCCAAAACAGGCAGAGAAGAGCACGATCAAATATTACCAATCAATTGAGCAAAAGAGTTTGGGTGGGTAATAAAACAGAATAATTTTGTTAAATAGTTCAGGTAGTCCTTGAGTTACAACTACAATTGGGATCAGAATTTCCATTCCTGAGCAAGGTGTTGTTACATGAGTCACATGATCCCATTGTATAGCCTGCTTTACTACTGTTGTTAAACATATCATTGCAGTTGTTAAGTGAATTATGCAGTGGTTAATCAAATAGAGCTTTGTCTAATGACTTTGATTGTCAGAAGCCAGCTGGGAAGGTTATAATGGTGATCATATGACCTCAGGACATTGCAACCATCATAAATATGTGACAGTTGCTAAGTGACTGAATTTTGATCAAGTGGCCATGGGGATGCTGCAATGGTTGTAAGTACAAGGATGCCCGTAAGTCACTTTTTCCAGTGTCATTTTAATTTAAAACAGTCATTAAACAAATGGTTATAAATTAAGGACTACCTATATATGTGCATGTTTTAATTGTCAGAACAAAAATGCAAATCATCAATATTTCAGTAACCTTGGAATGTTATTTTCAGGGTCACCACCCAGCAAGTTCCAGAAATAAGCTGTCCTGATGACCCATTTTTTTAATATGACATGTCTGCATAGACTGAAACTAGGGCCTCCTTGAAATATAATCAAGCTGAAACAACTTGTCTTATTATTATTTGAAAATATAATTCATTGTGTCACTGAGAGCTAAAGAAGGAGAGGACAGGAGAACAAGTACTCCTTTGTTATAAAAACAAGAAAGTACCCATCTGAATTTTCTACTGCAAGGCATGTCATCAGTAACATCTCTGAGGATATATGAATTGTGCAATATATTGTCTGCTGCATATTTCCTCTTTTTAAAAAATGCTCTGACTTAGTGCAACAAAGGACATCGTAACAGCCATAGATGATTTGGATCTCCTTCTACAAGAACAGAGACAAAGATTTGATTGAGAGCGTTCCAAATATAATGTCCCTCTGCACAACAGGTCTGTTTAAGTTCCCATAGAAAATATTAATAACATCTCTACATTGATTAACACTGATAATTTTACCCAGTTTGGTAATGAAAGGTCTGCAAGAAAACAACCAAGCTCAGCGAGTACCAAGGGCCTCTCATTTCAACCCTGAACTACAAATATTCTCCTTTATTGATTAATAACATCAACAGGAGCAGGATAATGAGAGAGAGAAAAACTACAGCAGCTTAGGATATTTTATCAAATAGAATCAAAAGGGGGGAAATGTTTAAAAAGAAATTCTGTAGAAACAAAAAACCATCATCATAAGCCCAGCAGTCAATTAAAAATGCATTTTCTCCCCAATTTTTCCACTTTTCATACTGAGGATTGATCTATGTATTGACTTCCTACTCATCAGCATTATATGTAGAAAAACAACTTCATGTTTAACATTGTGCCAGATAATGCTACATGAAGGAAACCAGAAATCTATGGACCTAATTGCAATGAAGATGTGGCATTATTCACAGTTTAAAGAAATGCATCTAGCATTACTCTCCTGATAAATAAATCTTTGTTTCAATATAAATCCCATTTGATGGTTAGTCCTGAAACCACGGTTGAAATCTTGTGCAGTATTTGAGCAGATGAATGGGCAGATACTCACCTAAGTAAAACTATTCATACACTTAGAATTGACAAGATAAAATTGTTATCTGGCTGGTATACCAATCTCTTCTAGCTGCTTTATAAATAGAGAGACTCATCTCATTTATTTGAAATATTTTAGAAAGAGAATTGCGTCAATAGCAAGCTATAGAAATTTTCAGCTTCAATAAGGGCAACTGGCTACCATCATGGTTTTTGTACCAACAGACTGTTAACAATAAATAGGACATAGCTACCTGTGTGACTTTGAGCCAATCACTCTCATTCGGCCCAACACATCTCACAGGTTTGTTGTTGTAGAGAAAATAGGATGAGGATGGAGTATTAGGTGTATTTGCCGCCTTGAGTTATTTATAAGAATAATAAATAAAATATAAAACAAAATAAAATACAGATAAGCCCTGACTTAAAAGCACATTTTCCATTGCTAAGCAAGACAATTATTAAATAAGTTGTGCCCCATTTTACCATATATATTTTTTTGCCACAGGGATTAAGCAAATCACTGCAATTGCTAAGTGAATCATGTGGTTGTTGACTTTGCTTGTCAGAAAACTGCTGAGAAAGTTACAAATGGTGATCACATGACTCCAGGACATTGCAACTGTCACAAATACCTTGCCAAGTGCCCGAAATTTGATCACATGACCATGGAGATGCTGCAACAGTCATAAGTGTGAAAACCATTACATAAGTCACCATCAAATAAGTCACTTTTTTCAGTACCTTTATAACTTCAAACTAAACAAATGGTTATAAGGTGAGGACTACTTGTAAATACAGAGTATAGCTAAGCAACCACTCAAGTCTTTTTTTAATGTATGCTTTTTCCTTGAGAGAATTATCATGTTATTTGATGTCACGTAACAGCATTGCTATCAATTCAAAAAGATATCATTTTCTTTCCATGTGCTGTAGCTGAATAAACACAGATAAAATGAATCTAGTGTAAATATGTTTGCTACCATGAAGTGGTCACTTTTCTACTCATTTTTATTATGTTCATAAATATAATAAATCTGCTATTTCATTGTCTGTTAGCAGATAAATCCTGACAGGTTTTTATGGAACAAAAATATAATGCTTCGTATGGTCAACTCCAAGAAACTTAATACAGTATCTACAATTTGTTGTTGTTAGTTGCGAAGTCCTGTCCGACCCATCGCGATCCCATGGACAACGTTCCTCCAGGTCTTCCTGTCCTCTACCATCTTCTGGAGCCCATTTAAGCTCACTCCTACTGCTTCTATGACTCCATCCAGCCACCTCATTCTCTGTCGTCCCCTTCTTCTATTGCCCTCAATCTTTCCCAGCATTAGGCTCTTCTCCAGTGAGTCCTTCCTTCTCATTAGGTGGCCAAAGTATTTGAGTTTCAACTTCAGGATCTGGCCTTCTAAAGAACAGTCGGGACTGATCTCTTCTAAGACTGTCCGGTTTGAATGCCTTGCAGTCCAAGGGACTCGCAGGAGTCTTCTCCATCACCATAGTTCAAAGGCCTCAATTCTTTGGCGCTTAGCCTTTCTTATGGTCCAACTTTCACAGCCATACATTGCAACTGGGAAAACCATGGCCTTGACTATACGCACTTTTGTTGGCAGGGTGATGTCTCTGTTTTTTAGTATGTTGTCTAGATTTGCCATAGCTTCTCCCCAGGAGCAAGCGTCTTTTAATTTCTTGGCCCCATCTGCGGTGATCTTGGAGCCCAGGAAAATAAAATCTGTCACTACCTCCATTTCTTCCCATCTATTTGCCAGGAATTGAGAGGGCCAGATGCCATGATCTTGGTTTTCTTAATGTTGAGTTTCAAGCCAACTTTTGCACTCTCCTTCTTCACCCGCATCAAGAGGCTCTTTAGTTCCTCTTCACTTTCTGCCATTAGAGTGGTATCATCTGCATATCTTAGGTTGTTGATATTTCTCCCGGCAATCTTAATTCCAACTTTTGATTCATCTAGCCCGGCCTTTCTCATGATGTGCTCTGCATATAAGTTAAATAGGCAGGGCGACAGTATACAGCTTTGCCGGACTCCTTTCCCAATTTTGAACCAATCAGTGGTTCCGTGTCCAGTTCTCACTGTTGCTTCTTGACCCGCATATAGGTTTCTCAAGAGACAAATAAGATGCTTCATATGATCAACTCCAAGAAACCTAATACAGTATCTACAATAAAGGATATTTTTTAAAAATGAGATTCTTCCAACTGAATTTAATCCAAAAATTAATTTGGCATTTTACCTATACAGGTCTTTGTTCTTTATCTCATACAAATGCCATTTTCTGCACTCTATAATAATAATAATAATAATAATAAAGTTGGAAGGGACCTTGTAGGTCATCTAGTCCAACCCCCTGCTCAGGCAGGAAACCCTATACCATTTCAGACAAATGGCTGTCCAGTCTCTTCTTAAAAACTTCCAGCGTTGGAGCATTCACCTCTTCTGGAGGTTGTTCCATTGGTTAATTGTTCTGTCAGAAAGTTTCTCCTTAGTTCTAGGTTGCTTCTCTCCTTGATTAGTTTCCATCCATTGCTTCTTGTCCTGCCTTCAGGCGCTTTGAAGAATAGCTTGACTCCCTCTTCTTTGTGGCAGCCCCTGAGATATTGGAACACTGCTATCATGTCACCCCTTGTCTTTCTCTTCATTAAACTAGACATACCCAATTCCAGCAACTGTTCCTTATATGTTTTAGTCTCCAGTCCCCAATCATCTTTGTTGCTCTTCTCTGTATTCTTTCTAGAGTCTCAACATCTTTTTTACATCATGGTGACCAAAACTGGATGCAGTATTCCAAGTGTGGCCTTACCAAGGCATTGTAAAGTGGTATTAATACTTCACGTGATCTTGATTCTATCCCTCTGTTAATGCAGCCTAGCACTGTGTTAGCTTTTTTGGCAGCTGCAGCACTGTAGCATTTTCTTCCCTTTTAATATTTTTCAGTACTATCTCTCACCAGTGATTGCACTGGTGAATATCACGTAACCAATATGGATTAGAATGAGTGACATGTGCAAAATCATACCATTTATATAATTGTTCAGATGAGAACAAACATATTTATGGTTCTTCAAATCTGTCAAATTGTTCAAAGAGACAACTGATAGCTCTACCTTGTCAATCCTTTCCATTTCTCCTAGCTTTATTTATGGTTTCCCACACCACCACTACTTTCCCAATGCTAAACCAAGAACTCAAAGCAACATTCAAAATAAAATGTCTAATCAAGGATGTAAACTGTTCTGGCAGTAGCAGCTTGAAGCTTGTTCTCCTGCTGTCTCACCAACAGTCTCAATAAGTCTTCCAGCCTCAGCTACAAGCAACTCCTTACCTCTGTAGTCTCTGGCTCCCTTTCTTTCCTTCCTAAGACATTTTCCAGCATAAGGAACTATCTCTCTTCTCTTCCAGGACAATGGAGTGAGTCAAGGCCGGGCAGCATAGAAGGGTGGGAAAATTTGTTTATACAGGTCTAAGAAGGGTAAACAGCAGATACTTGCTTTGTAGGTTTTCTTTGTTGCTCTCCAGCACCTATCACCTTCACCAACCCCCATTCGTCAGAGCATCCTTTATGCGCAGCAGGCACTGAGTCTGCAGACATTCCTATTCTACTGTTGTGGCTTTTTCAGAAAGAGGCTGGTGTGTTCCCTTCCTCACCCTAGCATCTTGTGTATCCTTTCAATTTCTCCTAGGAGTTTCAATTTCTCCAACTATGGGTTCTCCACCACCGCCACCACCACTACTTTTCCAATATAGCTATACAGTGCTTTTGTTATAACCTTACTTATTTATTTTTGGAAACACTAATAACCACAGATACAAAATCTGATACATGTTAAGTGCATAATGCATTAGTGACTGATGAGAAACAAAAACTATAATGAACAGGGTGATGATGTGGTAATATCATAGGCAAGGCAACTTCCAGCAGCCTTGTATATTTGGGGATATTGGCTTTGCAGTAACTTTATCATTCTTTTTCAAGCTCACTCCAAAACCTAGCTTATAAACATTGTTATGTTTTTTTAAACTTTAATAATGTACAATTTTTGCCCGATTAATGCCCAATAGTCTTCCTAAGTAGCTATTGTTTGAAGAGATATTTAGTGATTTATATCTGAAAAGCAATAGGTTGGATACAACTGGTTTACAGTGTAAGATGCAGGTCAAATGCATTTCTTTCTGCGGCTTTAGACATTACAGTATCCCCCTTCTTCCTTCTACCATAGTGCATTGTTTTGAAATTGTATTTTCCCAGGTACAATATGCACTGAGTCCAGATTCCTTTCTCACCACACCCAAGGTCATTTTAATGAAAATTCCACAGCCCATGCCAAAAAGATAGAATTGCTCTTAATCCTTTACCAGCATGTCATCTGATCCCAGGCCCACTAGAGTTGTTATTCTGCGTCTGCAGAGCACAGCAGTCAAACCAGAAGCAAATAGCAACAGCAGTACAAAGCAATTAACTGTATACTTCACCATGGGATTTTTTTAAACCCCAAATATGCCGTGGCTGAAAGAAAGCAAATATCTATAATATAAAAACATGCATAGATATTGCTGCCCAATTTTTAGCAAGTCATGATATATCTTCTTCTTTGCTTCCATATATGTTTAGTAAGAATTTGATCTGCACATGATGGAAATTTAATCTTTTCCTTCTGTATTTCTCTCTATAACTAGATGGTTTGTTTCATTTTGTATTTTCCAAGAAATCATGGTTGGTTCACCTATGCCCCAAATGTAGCTTATTATACCAGAACAGATTCCCACTGGTGCATGCTTTATTCTTCGCATAAAAGGCTGACAGACAACAAGCATACCATAGATTTGCCAATCTGCCAATCAGAGCTAACATTTGTTGTATGCTTGTCAAGTCAGTCTTGATTCCTTGTAACTGCATAGGCAAAACCATGTAACATTTTTCAAAGATCAGTGGAAACCATTTCAAAACCCATAGCTTAGAATGCTCAAATACTTGTCAAGTGAGATGATGATTGGCGGAAATATGTTAGAAGCAAAAAGAAAAATCAACACCTATGATGGCCAGCCTTTCTAACACCAATCCTCAAACCATGTCTTTTGTCAACATTTAATTGGTCAAGAAACTGCACAATGAAAGGTATTCTGAAACCCAAAGGTGAAAATACTCTATCTAAGAGTAAGAGCAGTAATAATTATTATAATAATACTATTATTATCTCTTTCACAGTTTATAAAATCAGCCACGTAGCCATGCTATTCTGCTGCATCTCACTTTATTAGATGCATAAAATGGATAGATTGTTGTAGGATTTAAGCTGGAGGGAAAGTGGCAGGAAGGGATGTATGGGGTGGTCATTCAGATGCAAGTTATATGTGATAGATTACTTTTTCAGTTATCAATTGTACTGTACTAAAAACCCATTGTGTTTGTTGAGATCTCCTGAGCTTGCCTGAAAACTTTTGATACTATATAGGTGAGTTCAACAATTTCTTGCTCAAATATACTGTTAAAAGTTTCTAAAAGGACCATACTAAGGTTTGCTATATTGCTAGGAGGTTGAAAATCTCTTATAATACTTTGTCCTTCTGATTCCTGATATCAAATTAATGTTATTAATTATTTTGCACAAAGTTTGTTCCATTTCTCCTCTGTAGAATTCAATGGAGCATTGATGGAAAATAATGGAATATATCACATTGGATGAAGAGTAAGTGAAGGTATCTCTAAAGATGACTTTTGAGATACCTGAAAAAAAACCTCCAGCTGCCAGCCCTGGTATAACTGTCCTGTGGCTGTGTGGGCAGAGCCGTGAGGGAGGCCAGGTGGCCGAAACTGCCAGCCCAGTGACGATGCAGAGAGCCTACCACCAGCCTCCAGAGCTGCCGCCATTGAAGCCATACAATACAGGTGGCGAATGGGGAGCAGGCAGCATGAGGTGGCGCCACACAACACAAGCAGCAGGTGCAGGAGGAGGAAGCAGTCTCCACCGGGCAGGTGATCTGTGAGGTGGGGCAGGGTGGGGTGAGGTGAAGCAAGGGCAGCAGATACCAAAGAAAGCCCCTCCAGCAGTGGATGTGGATGTTGCGCAGTGGCAGCAGAGGCTTTTCGCTATCATTCCCCCCTGGCTCCGAAATGGCGGAGGGGGACTGGGTAAGGGGACTGAGCCTCCCCCGCCCATCCTCCATAGCATGGCAATCCGGCTCGGGAGGGGAGTGAAAGGGAAGAGGCAGGCAGGCAGCTGGGTCATTAAACGGGCAGGGAAGGACACCAAGCAGGGAGTGGTCTAGCTGTGGGGGCCCTGAGGTATGTGGGTGCAGGGCACACAGAGCAGCTCCATGCCCCCCGCCACCTACCTCGCCTCACATGGCGGCACCAGCGCACCGCATGGCCTCCTGCTCCATTGCAGCAGCGGGCAACCAGACGGTGGGACTCTTAACTAGCGTTTATTTTGGGAGGGCAGGGCTTATATTAGGCAAGCTAGGGCTTGATGGTGGGTCTTATTTTCAGGGAAACATGGTAGTTATAACTTTGTTTGTAAATATTCACAGATATGTTTTTTTATTATTATGTTTTTCCAGTAGCTTTCCAGGTATTGCTGTTAGGCTGATTGATCTGTAGTTTCCTGGCCTGTTTTTTTTTTCCTTTTTTGAAGATGGGAACCACATTAGCTCTTTTCCAACCCTCTGATAGTTCCCCAGTGCTCCAAAAATTTTAAAAGATATGATACAATAGTTCTGAGATAACATCTGCCAGATCCTTCAGAACTCTGGGATGTAATCCATCAGGTTCCAGTGATTTATATTCATCAAGGTCAGACAGGTGTTCTCTTGCTATTTTCTTGCTTATTTTAATTTTTATTTCTAGTCTGTCTTACAGTTATGATTTTGGTAGGTTGGGTTATAGTTTCTTTTTGTGTGAAGACTGATGCAAAGAATGAGTTAAGCAGTTCTGCTTTTTCTCTACTGCCTGTTACTTCCTTGTCACCTTCTCTCTTTAGTTGGATTGTTTCCTTGACTTTTTTTTTGTTATTTATATGTTGAAAGGAACTTTTTTTATTATCTTTTACTTTTGTTGCAAATTATAGAACACAGTCTGACTGATAGATTGTTGTTTATTTTCTTAAATATGAGCATTATATATATAATGCTAGTCATTGGTTCAATATAGTCATTGAACTAGTCATTGGTTCAATATAGCAGTATCTGAGTGTGATCCTATTTGTACATGTGTAGAGTCCTACTGAATGAAAGATTGTTTGAACATAGTACAGTCTCTCAAGGTCTTAGTTGTCAACTGTCATGCTATGCTAAATTCAACAGAATGGAACATGGTCAGTTTTCCAGCCTTGAGTACTCTCTCTCCCTCTAATCAATCAACTTAATTAAGGACAGATGGCATTGCTTTTTTGTTTTTAGTGACAATAGTTGGGGGGGGGGTGATTTCAAGACTCAAATGGGCAAAATGAGAGCTACTTTATTTCATTTCAATCTCAGCCTGTTCATCAGTTGAACAGTTGTATATGTTCAACTAATTTACAATTATCCTCCTCACAAAATATTTGAAAGTATTCTAAAATAATAACTAAATTTGAAAGTTTCACTTTTCATTGTCTCCAAATTGATTTCTGCCGTGGCTATGTTTGCCTTCCTTTTGGTACCCTCAAATTCAGAGACAATCTTTTTGTGGTACTGCTAGATTGTAGAAATTTTGCCTTGGGAATGTAGACAAGAAAACCTAATCATTATCATTTCAGAATCCATCTGATTGTTTTTCTGTGTGGGTGACAAACAGTGAGGCTCATATGTTGTTTTAGCTGTTAATATTGTTTTCTACAAGTATGTGCATTTGCATTAATCCACATTAGTACAGCACACACACATTTCTATATATATTTTTTGCTTTATCACCAAAAAACTGATTAAGTACCCTCCTGCCACTGAATGCAACTTATTTTTGTCTTTTACTTGCTACATCCTAGGCTCACATCATCATATCAAAATGAATAGCACATTCTTATATACAGTCACTGTTTATTTCTTTCAACAGTAAAAATTCATTCATTTCAACATCCTAAATTCATAAACTCAACATCCTAAATTCATCCATTTTTTCATTATGCATACTTTGAAATACTTTCATCCTATTGGACTTTAATATATTAGCTTTTTGACCTGTATTCTTTATTATGCAGACTATGCATAATATTATTAATCAGCCAACAACATGCCATCATGTACATGCAGAAGTACAAGAAAATTCATATATCCGATCAACACAACATCACCACATGCATCACCAAGAAAAAATGCCCTTTAGGAGCCATGGTGAAGCAGTGATTAGAATGCAGTATTGCAGGATGACTCTGCCCAGTGCCAGTGGTTCATTCCTGACTGGCTCAATATTGATTCAGCCTTCCATCCTTCCGAGGTCAGTAAAATGAGGACCCAGATTGTTGGGTCAATATATTGATTCTATATACTGCTTAGAGAGAGCTGTAAAGCACTATGAAACATTATATAAATCTATGTGCTATTGCTATTTATTATCTCAAATTAAAGCACCTAACCTGGAATCTAAATTGTTTCTGTTTTATAGTTGCATTCCGTTATTCACAGCAAAAGGTGAAATAGCAAAATCTCTAGAAACAGCAGAGGCTGACTTTGTTTCTTGCCTCTCCCTTTACAAAACTATGAATATAAACTTGCCTTAAAACATGCATTCCTTTCTAAACATTTCAGTTGAGAAATAAATTTAGTTATAAATTATCACATTAATTGTGACCATATAAAAATTGCATTTCTATCTATAATGGTAACCCTAAAGCTGTCCATACCATCCAGATTATCACCAGTGCAGAGGCAACTTCACAGGGGAAATAAAAAGAGTTTTAGAAATTACAGGAGACAAAAGGGGGGATGATCATTTAACTTATAGGAAGCAGACTTGACTGGAAGGAAGAACAAAACCTAACCCGATTATGCAATCTGGGCATCTGCACAGCTAAAAACTTTGCAAAGGCAGCCCAGGTGAAAACACAGGGAGAAAGGAGAGAGTCTATTGTTCTTGAATTAATTACTCTCTATTCATCTGTTTGCTGCAGAGGGAAAATTCAAAATCATTCTTTGGGAATTCATTCCAATTTTGCAGATCTAGTTTCTCAGCTACATTTCTCCTCCTTCCTTCACTTACCCCCTCCTCTGGTTTTCTGTGCACAAGACTGAGGTATTTATCTGTCCTGTGTCTCTGCCAGCATGCTCTGGAATGATTCAAAGGGTCCTGGCACTGAATCATAAGAATTTGTGTTGCTAATAAATACAGCTGGCCCCCTCCATTGTGATTAATCGTGACTGAAATCTAAACAACAAACGATTCTCTGAATTGCTTCAGTGCCCATTAGTTTATGTGTTTATTAGATAGGGTTATGCTCTTTCAAGTTTATTAACAACAGATTAAGGAAATGGCCAACAAATCTACAATTTTGTTTCTTTAAAAAAAAAAAAGTGCAATAGTGAATGTACAATTTACTAATGTTTTTAGGGTTTAATAGTAAGTCAAAATAAACTTCTGAACAGTTCTTTCATTTATACGCCAGTTGTGATACAAAGAAGCAAATAATATCAGAATTTAATTTAAATTGAAAAATGCTTTAGTGTTCCTAAAATTCATCATCTGTGTGAGTTTTGAGTATTTTTCCTAAGTACATAGTGATTTTTTTCTGTTACTGTGTCTTGCAATTATTTATCCAGCATGTTTCCAAATCCTAATGTAATGAGCTCTACATGATGGATTTAGAAAATCGGAGAATCTCATGACACTTACATAATATAGCACTGTTTCAACACTTATAACGTGTAATGATGATAAAAACCATTTCATCCAATGCCAACGTAATGCCCCACTGCTATTAGTCCATTCCAGCATGCCCTGGTAACCATTTTTGTATCCTAATGATGTATCCTAATGAACTTGCCATTATCTTACCTAAGATGCTTAAAGTCGTCCTTTTACACATAATTTTTGACATTTTAATATAATTTAGCTTGCTTCAATGATAGGTTCTGGTATTGGGATCTGCACTGCTCCTCCTGGACCCTTTAGGCTGCCTTGGGTACCACCACCACCACCACCATCCCCACCCATTAATTGCTGGGCATTGCTTTCTATGGCCATTTTGACTTGGGCTTCAGCAAGCCTGGATAATTTACAAAGAGACATCCCTCATACTTCATCCCACCCTTCCTCCATATGCATAACTTTATAGTTGGGTACTTATTGGTGGCTTATGGGAAGAGAATTGGACACCAGAAATGAATGCAACTCAATTTATTCTGACAAACTTTTTTGCCACTTGTTTTAAAACAGCTGCATCACATGGCAGATGCTGGAAGACAATAAGAACATGTTGAGGCAAAATAGTGTCATTCAGACAGGCCTACATTTTTTAATCCACTTTACTATTCTTAAGCACTGTGGGGAAAAATGACTTCTGTGTCATGTTGGGGGGGAAAGGTTAAATTGGCATTCCAGCTGGCTTTTGAACATGGGTAGAAAGGGTTAACTCTGTTTATTATTTATATTAAAACTATTGTAATACTATGTTCTCATTGTTGCTTTTTTCACACAAGAATCATTAAATGACTCTAAAAGTAAATATACGTAGACAATGGGGCTATATGCTTTGGTATTACACAGCTGTATAAATATCTTACAACTTTTTAAATTAGAGAGATCACCAAACTTAGTTCAATATCATTCTTTGTTGAGTGAAGTATCCACACACTAGCAGTGAGATAGAATTATTCAAAATGTATATTTTAACTTTTTTTATATATTTTACACATTCACTAGAAGGTTCTTTAAGCTGGTTCTTGGTCTGGCTAATGAAGACTGCCAATTGGGAAGTGTTTGCATCCAAAATTAGTAATCAAGAGAAACAACGTCCCATCTGAGTTAGTATCTGTTAAATATACAAATATCTTCAGCTTTTGGGCATACTCTGGAGTAGACATGTTAATGTGTCCTGTTACAAATAAAGGCTTCCCCAGTAATAGATTGTCACCAGCCAGTCCTGATGCTCTGTAGCCAGTCCAGCTGGTGGTTTTTATTCCTGTTATCCAAAACTTCACCATTCATTCCTCTAGAACAGGCATGTCAAACTCACGACGTCACGTGACGTCGCACGACGTATCGGAGCTTTTTCTCCATTGCCGGCAATGGGGTGGGCGCGGTTTTGGGATGACGCGTTCGGCCCGCGGGCCGGCAGTTTGACATCCCTGCTCTAGAAAAATAAAAAGAAATAATTGGGAAATAATGTCCCAAATTCAAGTGGTTTATAACATATTTTATGTCAGTGCTGAAACCAAACAGATAACAATCTAATCATGTTGCCTTGCACATAGAACACAGAGTAACAGAGTTGGAAGGGATCTTGGGGTATTCTAGTCCAACTCCCTGCTTGAGCAACAGACCTTATACCATTTCATTATACTAGACATACCCAGTTCCTGTAGCAGTTCTTTATATGTTTTAGCCTCCAGCCCCCTAATCATCTTTGTTGCTCTTCTCTGCACTCTTTCCAGAGTCTCAACATCATTTTATATTGTGACCAGAACTGAATGCAGTATTCCAAATGTGGTCTTACTAAAACTTTGTAAAGTGCTACTACATAGAACATAGAACACATAAGAAAGTTCTTAATAAGAAGTTCCCTTATAAAACCAATAAACCCAAATCTGTAGAAAAAATATTTAGAACATAAAGGAAAACAAAAGAATGCAATAATCATGTTCACATAATTCCAAATAAAAACAATGCAATCAGCCTAGCTAAACCTAGTAACCCCTTTTTTTAAAAAAAGTCTTAATTTCTAGTTCATGTTCAGAACAATGGTAGAGAGTTTGGAGATCTCTGCTTTTACGTTTACAGAAGAACATTCTTGTCCCTTGTGCTTCTCCTTCTCTTTTTTTTATCCTGCCCTTTCTACTCTGAGAACTTCTCCTTGGTTTTACAGAATTTGGGGATTAAGAGAAAGCCAGCCTCTGTGTAGAAAACTGTTATTTTAACCAGTCAAAGATTTGCAATGTCCTGGATCTAGCTAGCAAATCAGAAACAGTGTAGAGGTTAAAGCCAGTTTCCTAAGGACTCTTGACATAATTCTAAAGTTTTGATCAGTACGATCTCTGTATAACTAGTATTACATAGAAGAGGTTCTTTTGGGGGGGGAAATAGAATTCAATATATTCAGGCCTGTCTGAATGGGTCAATATATTTTATGCTTTAGGGAGCATTGTTGTACCAATCTGTAGTAGAAGTTTTTACAACATTTATTGAACTGCCCTTGTATATTCCTAATATTATTATTAATTGAGTTATATACTATCTTTCTGCACAGGTAACATAATAAAAAAGTTCAGAATGCACTTATTTCATACTTTCCTTCAAACAATTAATTTTGTATAGTGCATTTTCAATGCTACATACATACAGAAATGCTTATTGTTATCATGTTAAATATTACTTTTGGATTTTTCAAGAAGTAGCCCAATACAGTATAACATTATCATTCAGCTTTTAAAAATTAATAATAGAAGTTGGAAATCAGATTTTTGTCCAAGGTAATTTGTGAAACCTTTGATGAAATTTAAGGTTTCCATTAGAATACCCCATTTCTTTTCATGTCTATATTAAATAATAATTAAATAATAAAGTAATAAATTATAAATACATACATTTAAATATTTAAGAAAATTATAAATAAGTAATAATAAAGTAATAAATTGATTTCATGCCTATGTTAAAAAGCTAAGCCAAGAACTATTCAGATGTGAAGCCAGGTAATTAAATGTGTGGAAGAGTTGGAGTTGGTTGTATGCTTTCAAATGCAGTATGAAAAATATGTTTAGTCTTGTTTGTTTCATCCTGTTTCAACTGACGTGTTGTACTAATAATAATGTCTTGGCATCCTTAACTCTGTAAAACAAATATAAGTTAGGGTTAGGATATGCAGTTCTTCCAAAATCAAACATAGTTTGGCAAGATAAATAAAGTTTAACTAACTCTGTTCTGGTTTGAGCAAATAACACATTGCAGAAATATTGGACTTATGTCTTTGTACCTGAGCAATACAAATAAATCACAAAATATGCTAATTCCGATTTAATTCGACTTTTAACAATGTAGCCCTGTCTCATTTCCCATCCATCAAGAAATTGAATAGACATAGGTTACAAACTATCAGAAATTAATGGATTTTTCTTTAACTACTCATGTGTAACCTTATTTATAGGTGTTCATTAAGAATGAGGAAATGTTTTAATATTTTAGGAACATTTATAATATTTTGAAAGGTCAAATATAACCAAATATTTTGTTTTATTCTTATCTAATATTATAACATCAACCTATAAGCTCAATCCAATAGGCAAATTTAGACAATATTTTTCCACATATATAGTAAAAAAAATTGTATTTCAACTTATAGCAGATATTTGGCCCATTGAAATAAATTGGTTTTGAAACTCCCCACATTTGAAAATAAATTTATTGTGCAGTACACAAACATTTCCATAATGATATTTAACTTGTGGGAACACATTTTTCAGAAGATATAATAATTATCTCATTCTTTAAGCCAAATTAAGATATCATTTCAAGAAAGTTTTTGCCTAGTACCTATTTATAGTCTTGGTTTGAAAATAATAAAGACTTTTTTATTCTTTCAAACCACCTGTTCAATGGTTGATATAAATATTTGATTTGATTATCCCAAACTTCTACTTTATTCTGCTATTCTGCATTTTAAAAAGTTTTATTTCTATAGTATTTATAGATCATTTTGTATTTCCTGTTTTGATCTATGCTACTTTTAATACTGTTTTTAACTGAAGGATTTGTTGTAATTCTGTATTTTATTTGTGCTATAATAGATGTTGTCTTGAAAGCAATTTATTTTAGAAATTTCTGCAGGAATCTTGCAAAATTTGCACATGGATTCATAAGAAATTATTCCTTATGAATTAAAAGTTTTTCTCCAACTCCCCACTTTTAAAAGACTTGGTACAAGTGTCTACCATAGTTTTGTCTATGTGGGTCTAAAGCTTTTCTGTATGAAAATAACAGTTTATGCTTAAATGTATAAATAAAAGAGTAATATTTCTGCTCCTGATAATTGTCCTGAAATTGCAAAAACAAAAGAAATAAAAAGAATGTTAATGTGTAATTATATGAGATATAAATCTCTAAGCATCTTTGTCACTTTTACAAATCCTTACCATGTCATTCCAGATCAAAAGGTTTCATTCTAAAGACTAATATAATTTAGAGATGACCAGCAGATGTCACCTGTGAGATCAAAAAAGAAATAACTGCCTTCCGCTTGGCAGAAAATATTGACATCTTATAATCCTCTATTTTTGTGTATGCATATTAAGACTGACAAATTCCTGTGTGGAAGAGTTTGGTTATACAGGATGGGTTCAGAACAAATGGAAGAGTAGACATTTAGATGGTTTCATCTACAGCATCAAATGCTTCTTTTATTTAATCTTTTTTTTAATGTCAAAATGTCATATGTGCATCTTTCTAATATCAACTCTGAGCTGTAGTCATTAGTATAAGATACAAGCACTTTTTATAAGTGTTCACGATATCGCCATAACAACTATTCTGATTTTGGGCTGTTTACAAAACTAATGTATTTTCTTATCTGTCATCTTGATTTGGTGAACTTTAATATCTACATCACATCCTAGTTTACTATTTTGCTCTTTAAACCATGCATGATATAAGACTCATTTAGAGCAAACAATTCATGTACCACATCACACCTTGCTTTCTATGCCAGTCCTTTAATATGCAGTGCAGTAAGTGTGACATTTACACAGAGCTAAACCCAAATATTTAATAATATATAGATTGGGGTTTTTTGGTACATCTGGCAAGGAAAAGATAATGCATCCTTTATCTTTTGGCCATTTGCTCCTGTAGGCTCTTCTTGAACTGTGGGGGTGAAGTAGCAGTCACTTGATAATGTCACTGCAAGCAATCAAGCAGCAAGGCCTAATTGGTCAGCTTGGTGACAGAAGAAAGGGAAGCTGATGAGTTTAATAAGTGGAGGACCACTGGTTCCTTAGAAAGCAGGAAACACAAACAGAACTGGAAATGAAGCAAATGAACAAAGTTCTCTTTGTTCCTGGGATCTTTGGCAATACCTATCATCTTTTCCTATCATGTGCCTCTTTCTTCAATATTTGAAGAATAGGAGAAAAAGATAACATTTAGTTATAAAGTTAACAGATCTTGAAAGCTCCTTCCTAGCTTTAAATTCAATGATATTATGACTGCATGACAGCCTTAAGTTGTCCCAGAGTCTTTCCAAAGCCTCTCACTGAACTGTAATTTTCATCAGGACAGAAAGAAAGTGTTATGAAATATTTAATAAGTAATGTTAACAATATTTAATTAAAGTACACTTCATGAACATTCCTTTTTATTTTATTTATTTATTTATTTTTGAGGAAGGAGCTGTTCCTGAAACTACTATTTTACAATAGACTAATCACCTACTTGGAATGTAGTATCTTGCTTGTTTAGCTCTCAGTTAAAATGTTTCATGCCTATTTTAGGTATTAATTTCACTACTCTAGGAAGGTGTAGTTACCATTTTTCAGTCATTTTTAAAGAAATACTTCCTTTCACACTACTGTATAAGGTATCCATTTTAGCTAAAAATGCCTTAAGCTCTATTATTTCTGGGGTTTTGTTTCCTAAATTATAAGACAAAATATCCACATTTCACTTATTGGTTAAATACATAATATTTTTCAAATGTTTTCAGGATGCAAAACTCAATTCCATTCTTCACTATGTGGACTACAAAAGAGGATTTTTTCCCCTTACAAATCAAATTGTAATATGCTAGGAAGTAGGGGGGAAAGGCAGCTATGACAAGATAGGAATACAAGAATAAAAAAAATGAAATTGCACGTCAACAGCTGAGTTTGTATTGAACTCAGAGTGCCCCTGGTGCCTAGGGCTAACTCTGGCATAAGAGGGCTTAATTTTTTTCATCCATTTCAAGTAAATTCTAGACAAAACAGGCATAGTTTGTGGCTTTGAGACAATGAATCATACCATTCTTTCTCTTTTTAGTATTCTGCATTTTCCTGTAACTTTGCTCTTCCCGGAGGCTGCTGAGAGTGCAAAGAGACAACTCATGTTTGAACGACAGAATATTGAAAAGGTCAGAGCTGTATAGCACAATGCTACCATTCACAGAACATGTTAGCTACTGAAATTCCATTGCTTCATTCTTATGACAAAGGCCAGAGAACACAACAGGAAGCAAACCAACATAATTGCATGCTTTCAAAAGCAGTGAGAGAGACTGTGATTTGCATCATAAATCATGAAACAGAGAGTGCTATGCAGCAGTCAAATAATTTCAAGGGTACCTCCTCGAGCTATCACCACTCTTTCTGCACAATGAGGTCTTAGCTTTAGCTGCAGACAGTTCTCTATTCAAGCAAACTCCCAAAATTGTTCCATAAAATGATCCAGTCTGCATGTAGTGTAGGATGGTAAAGTATCACTGTTTACATGTTCCAATATGAAGGACTGGCAGAAGACAGTTGACTGCTCGAAATCATCTAAATCATATCTAAAACTTGAAAATGAATGAATTGAATGAATTGTAAAATCTAAAAAAAGTCTTTCAATGCTGCAAAGTTCCGGTTCTGGCAAAGGGCATATTATAGTATATTATGACAGAAAGGGGAAAAAATGAATTTGAAGTGTCTATTAATGCTTCAGTAATTAAACAGGAAGGGTATTGAACCAGTCAGTTTTCCTCACTTTAAATTTTATTTTTTGCAACTAAATATAAAAAATGACATATAAATTATATAACTTCATATCCTCTATGTCTATGTATGTCTATGAGCACATGAATGAACTTGTAAATATGTAAGTTTACTCTAATGTAGAATGTTAGTGAGCTAGAATGATTTCAACTCCTGCTGATTCTATGGACAAAACCAACTTGCCCATTTTTTTTTCCATTGCTGGATTATTTGCCATCAAGTGAATGTTGATCCTTAGTGACTATATAGGTAGATTTCCTCCATTATGATTTCTCCTAATCTGGTCTTTGTGGTTTTCTAATGGTGCACTCACCACCATTTTAACTGAGATCATCTGTCTTGCTGCTGCTCTTCATCTTCTTATTCTTTTTTTTTTTTTCATTTTTTCAGCATTAGAGCCTTTTCCAGAGACCTAGGTCTTTGCATAATGTGTCAAAAGTACAATAATTTGAGCCTGATCATTTATGCCTCTAGTGAGAACTCTAAGTTGATTTATTTGATGAACCATTTGTTTTCTTGGTGTCCACAATATTCACTATTCTAACACAAAAATTTTAAAATATCAATACTCATCCTACTTCTTCAAAGTCCGACTTGAACTTCCTTAGAGTGCCAGGAAGAACACCATGACTTGCACTACAGTATTCTGATCTTGTCGATATAGACACATCATAGTATCTGAATATCTTTTTTGTTTAGTATTTCTTTTTCTGTGTTTTCTTCTTTGTAAGATTTTTTTTAATGTAATTTCTATGACTATTGCCATTTTTCTGCCACCTTTACCTTTTCCCAATAAATTCCATTTAATTTTTAGAAATTCAGCCTCATTTGATTTTAAAAAAAATCATTAATTTTTTTTATTAAAATAACTTTCCTTAGGAGTACTTGGTCACACATGTGCCCTTGTGTTTCAAAACTGGCACAGGCTGATTACGATCTATAATCCTGAGGTTTAAACAGGATGACAAAAATATTTTTCTTTCTAGCTTTTATAAAAACCTTAGGTATATTGTATCACATGGTGGCAATGGGTAAGAGAAGATAAGGGGGGGGGAGATGCTGGGAAGATGGGAGCATAAGTGTGCCAATTAAATAGCTGCTCTGCTCATGTCCTTGGCCTCAATTACAACATATATCCAACTTATGAGCCCTACAGTCTTCCAGTTCTAACAGCCAGACACCACCACCCCAGTCACATGACTGCATTTCAGGCACTTGGCACTAGCCACATTTATGGCTATTTAAAGCGGTTCCTGTAATTTACAATGTTTTTTGGGGGGAAACTCCCAATAGTGAACAATGGTTCATTTAACAACCGCAGCATTTGATTAATGACTGTGGTGATCTCTTTATGACTGTGGTGTTCACTTACTAACTATCACAAAAGTGGTCGTAAAATCGATCATGTGATGACCTGCTTTATGACCATTCTGACTTAAAACCATAATGGGCAGGCTATGTATTCATAGCCAATGTCCTTGGCTTCGAGCATGACAAAAAGTAAGGAAGAAAAAAGAAGCCTACAGGAAGTTAAAGGCAGATTAGTATTGGACATGCAGCACTTGGTAGCAATGATTTCAGTGGCATTAGAAGCTAAAATAAGAAAGATTAGATTAGATTAGCTAAGATTAGAAGAGAAGAGAAGAAAAAGAAGGTTCTGTGAAGGTATGCAAGCAGACTGATGCAGAGGCCTTGTATATGAGGAGAGAAGGATGAGGCAAACTATCATCCTTATGGTACCCATTGCTTAAGACCTCTCTGAATTTTGCCTTGGCCAAAATCCAGAACTAAACTGCCCAATGTTTTGATTTTTCCAAAACATAACTCACACACAATGATTCTGCAGAATTTCCAAGATGCCATGCATTTTTTTCAGGTTGAAAAAACACACATTTTCCATTTCAATGATACTAATCTAGTGACTGCTATCAATTTTGTGAATAATGCAAGTTTATCACCTCCTCTGGCAGCTGTTTTGTGACAGCACTAAAATATGAAATATACCCACCAATTTTGTTGGGCTGTCACTTAGCAAGTAAGAATAATATATGGAGAAAGGGGGGAGGAGGGGAGAGAGAGAGAGGGAGAGAGAGACTAATTAAGTATTTCAATTTCCCCTGGAAAAAGGAATGAGAAATTGTATGAATATTGTGTAGTCTTTTGAAATAAATGTTTGGTTACAGACTTCTTCATTATAGTGAATTGCACAACATTTCTACTTGCATTAAGAGTTTATGTGTCAATTTTTATCAATTTATTTAAAATTAACCATGCATGTTTTTTCCTATTAAAAACACCAATAGCAGCAAGTAGAGACAATTGGTAAATTCTTTAATAAACATATTATATAAATTTAGTTGTATATTTAAAGTTATATCCTAAAACAAGTTTGAAACTGGATATATGGCCAGGCATTATTGGGGCAGAATGAAATGAGCTGCTTAAAGACTAGTAGTAGCTTTTCCATTTAACAAATACTAATGAAAGGCAAGCTTTCATGAATTGCAGCTCACTTCTTCCGATACATAGACTGGCTAGAGTGATGTAGGATTTAAACACATTGGATTGGAGGAGAAAGTAGAGGTAAGATAGGGTGATGTTTAGAGGTAAGATGTGGTGTGGTTGATTTGTGGTTAAAAGCCCATCACACAAATCCTGCATGGTTCTTCTCAATTATTTCAGCATCCAAATTATAACTCACTTTGCACAAATGGCTGTCCTGGATCTCTTCTGTTCCCTTTTTTGTTCTTAAAAGTCTTTGAAGCTCCACTGCAGTATGTCTTCTAAATTAGTTGTCAACCTTGATCCCTTTTAATATGTAATTTTGTATTTATTTACAGATTTTAAGTCCATCTTTTTTGTTGTTGTTAAGCTTTTCATTTATTTCTTCTGGCCAACTGTTATTGGATAAGTGCATTCTGAATATAAATTTTTAAAATAACCTTTTAAAAAAGCATTGAAAGTATGAATCGAATGAGAGGAAGTCATCTGGATTTCATGGAATCCCATGAAAAGTATTTGGCAGAATTTTGACCAAGAGGTGACAATGAGCAAAACGTGGGAAATACAGTATAGCCTAATGTGTACAGGAAATGTGCAGGTCAGAATTTGGCTATTCAGCACATGATTGAAATATGTATGAATGTAATAATCATTATTGTCTTTATAGATTTATATAAAGTATATAATAAATAGTTTTGAATAATGGAATCTTTGGGGTGATTATGGTGTTAAACTTTGGTTCCTGAATGTGGTAGGAATGGTATATTATGGAAATAAACTGCATGTAAAAATAAATGAAATCCTTAGTGAAAGTTTCAACATTAAACAAATATAAGAGGAGACATATATATGTCTTTAATAATTTTAAATATTGGAATCCCAGGTATAGACATTTAAAGTCAATTAAATAAAATAATGAACTCCGGGATATTAGAAAAAGGCTTCTTTATTGCTGAGCTTTCGTTAACAACCTGTTAACATCATCAGAGCAAAGGGCTAAATGGCAAGGGAGCATGTGCATAAATGTATGCACATGCTCCCTTGCCATTTAGCCCTTTGCTCTGATGATGTTAACAGGTTGTTAACGAAAGCTCAGCAATAAAGAAGCCTTTTTCTAATATCCCGGAGTTCATTAGTTTATTATATATATATATATATATATATATATATATATATATATATATATATATATATTTGTTTTCGTAGATTTTCACGGTACAGGTATGCAGGTCTTGGCGTATTCGGATCTTTTCCCGTGTAAGATTGAGAGTATCTTGGCGACATTTCGGCACACACCCCCTCCAATATTTATAGAAGGACGGCAGCTCCAATCACGCTTTGCTCGCACAAGCACGAAGCCGAAGACACCAGCCAGAAGATGGCGAGTGGGACCTCGCCGAAACGTCGCCAAGATACTCTCAATCTTACATGGGAAAAGACCCGAATATGCCAAGACCTGCATACCTGTACCCGTGAAAATCTACGAAAACAAATATCTTACCTCTACGGGGAGGAAACCTTCCGGCTGACCAGTACCTATGAGAAACTCGAAGTCCAAAGAGCCACCATCTTATGTGACCTCACATTCCTACGCAACTGCCGAGACAAAAACGTGATCCCCACGTGCTTCCAACTAAAATTCCATTCCAAAACCTCAGCCGCCGAAAGGATCCTAAAAAGAACTGAATTAGCCCTAATCAGAAACGAACTCCACAGGAAAAGATTCCTACTAGACCAAACCAACAGGGACCTACTCACTCTTCACCTCAAACTCAGTAATAAAATCCACCCAGCACTCTGGGACAAATCCAAACAACTAGCTCTCTGGAGAGCCGAAACAGAAACCTCCCACAAGACAGACACACACACCAACAAACTCCACAGACTAGAAAAACACCAGAAGCCCAACCCCCCGCCACAGCAACTCATGAAACAAACAGTACATAACATATCAGACAGGACCCTCACCATAGCAGAAACCAATGTCCTTTCCAAAGGATTCAACTTTGCAGTCGCCCCCAAACGCATCCCCACTGAAAACATCATATGCGGAGTTGAAGCTACCCTAACCAAAATCAACCCAGATGAAGCCAATAAAATCAGACTTGAAGTCACCAACGTCCTCTGCTCCAGCAATCCACCCAGAAGCAACTTACATAAAGAAGAACAAAAAGTACTCACCAACTTGAGGAAAGACAACAACATAATCATTCTCCCAGCAGACAAAGGTAACACCACTGTGGTGATGAACACATCCGACTACCAAGCCAAACTATCCAACCTACTCCAAGACCCCGCTTACAAACCTCTAAACACAGACCCCACCACCTACCTGGAAAAAACCACAAAATCCAAAATAAAAGCCTCTCCCGTCAGTGAAGAGATCCAGCAAAGAATCACCCCCAGAGAGAAATCTTCCAGATGCCCCAAGCTCTACGGCCTCCCCAAGATACACAAAGAAGGAACACCACTAAGACCCATAGTCAGCTCCATAGGCTCACCTCTACAGAATCTTGCCAAATTTCTTGCCAAACAACTTCAGCCCTACACAGAATCCATCACCACACACGTACAGAACTCACTCCACTTCATAGAAACAATAAAGAAACAAAACCTACAACCCAGCGACCTACTCGTGAGCTTCGATGTCATATCCCTCTTCACCCAAGTGCCTATTAAAGAAGCCTTGACAGCTATCCAAAACAAATACAACCCCCCCAAACACATCCTAGATCTGACCAACCACTGCCTAACCAACACATACTTCATCCACAATGGACAAAGATACAAACAGATAGAAGGAGCACCTATGGGATCACCCCTCTCACCCGTCATCGCAAACCTATACATGGAACATTTTGAAACCAAAGCCTTAGATAAATCTGAACACAAACCCAAACTCTGGCTTAGATATGTAGATGACACTTTTGTAATTTGGCCACACGGGAAGGAAAAACTGGACAACTTCCTCACACATCTCAACAGCCTATACCCCAAAATACAATTTACTATGGAAACAGAAGCTAACAACCAACTTCTCTTTCTGGACGTCCTAATCTACAAAAAACCCAATGGCTCCCTAGGACACACCATCTACCGGAAGAAAACACACACCAACCGCTACTTAAATGCACAATCCCATCACCACCCTGCACAGATCAACTCCATAGCCAAGACCCTCATCTCCAGAACCAAACACCTAGCCGACAAAGACCACCTGAAAACTGAATTACACACTCTCACAAATGTATTAATTTCCAACGGATTCCAAAGAAACACTATTACCAACCTAATCCAAAAGGAGACATCCCCCAAGAACCAAGACACAGAACAAGACAACGGCATCGCCCTCCTCCCTTACATCAAAGGCATCACAGATAAAATCAGCAAAATTCTCCACAAACACAATATAAAGACAGCCTTCGGCACTGACCAAAAACTAGCCAACATCTTAAGAAACCCCAAAGACAAGATCCAGCTAGAAAACCAAGGAGTCTATGAAATACCATGCAAAATCTGCCCAGCCACATACATTGGACAAACTAATAGGAGAATAAATGCATGCATTGCAGAACACAAGAACGCAGTCAGAAAAGAAGAAAAAACTTCCTCCCTTTTCCAGCACCTTAAAGCAACAGGACATGAAATTGATTTTGAAGGTACCAAATTAATCTCCAAAACTGAACACTTCAACAAGAGAATAATTATGGAAGCCATCGAAATAGAGAAACACCCCCACAACATGAATAAACGTGACGATACCTCCCGCCTACCAGACATCTGGAAACTAGCCCTAGCCAACAAACGAGTCCCAACCACAAAAACCGACACCGGACGCAGAACAACACAGGACACCACCACCAATCACCCTCACCAGACTCAAACCCAAACCCATCACTTAGACAAAATGCAACCATCATCCAGAATCCACACCACGGCAGCATCACCAACTGCTGCACCCCCCGCCGACCCCCACACAAAGCAAACTGACACACGCCATGAACACATGGCCAGACCGCAAACTCGGAGCTAAACCAAAGCCCATGATGTTACATCACAGCCATCTACTCAGGACATTACATCACAGAACTCAGGAGGTTACATTGCAAAGGCTCAGTATGTTACAATGCAGCCTACCTCCCATGATGTGGCAGCACAGGACTCAGGATATCACTACAATAGAGCTCAGAATGTTACCACACAGCCCATTACCCAGGTACAAAAGAACAATGGGCACACAGCCAGCACCTCAGCCACACAGGATGTTACCAAACAACTGACTAATTTGCTTACATCATTTCCATCTTCCAATCAAGATGTAACAACACAGCCAGCCAACCCGCTTACAGCAACAAAGCCAACACGTCACACACACCCTCCAATATTTATAGAAGGACGGCAGCTCCGATCACGCTTTGCTCGCACAAGCACGAAGCCGAAGACACCAGCCTGAAGATGGCGAGTGGGACCTCGCCGAAACGTCGCCAAGATACTCTCAATCTTACACGGGAAAAGACCCGAATACGCCAAGACCTGCATATATATATATATGAATGATACATATATAAAGAATGATTGTGGTAACAGTACAATTGTAGATTGTGAATATGGTGCCAAGTTGCCTTGGCTTATGATTGTGTGTGAGATTGTATGATGCCATGGGGAATACAGATATGAAAAATATTGTTTTAAAACACAAAGTAATTATTTGACAAGAATTTGACAAGGAAAATGGAGTAAGCGCTGCAAGTAGCTATTTAAATGAGTCTTAGAATAGTTTGCATATTGAGCCAAATGGGAGCTAAGTTGTTTATTATATCTTCCAATAATGGAAGCTAAAACAAATGCCAAATATAAGCCTGAATCTCTGGAAAATTGCATCTAAGTTTCTAAACAGGTAGTTGTAAACTGAACAACAGAGGTCTTGCAGGATGTCCCTATCAAAGTCATAATGAGATGGTTAAAACTAAAAAGACTTCTCAAAAATTAAATAATAGAATTAAATTACAGGTAATCCTTGCTTAACAATCACAATTGGGACTAACACCTCCATCACTAAGCGCCATGCTTGCTAAGTAAAACATCATGTAATAATGAAGAGGCTATGATCTCACTTCCCCTTTGGACATTAAGCAAAAGTTCACATGAACCAAATTTATTTTACTTCCACCTCTATTAATAGAATTGCCCTATCGGGAAGATGTGTGGCATATAAATTTAATAAATAAATAAATTCTGCTTGTCAGAAGCCAGTGGCAAAGTGCCCAAATGGTGATCATATGATTGAGACATACTGCAATGGCTGTAAATGCAAGGACTATTTCACAAAACTAGTTTTAAACATCATCGTAACTTTGAACAGTTGTTAAATGAGGCAGGCAGTAAATGAGGATTACTAATCAGTGGTGGGATTCAGATATGTGAACAACCGGTTCTCTGTGTGGATGCCGCTTCCAGAAATCCATTCTGGGCCTGGGCAACAAAAAAATAGCTGCCGGTTCTGCCGAACTGGTGCGAACTGGCTGAATCCCACCACTATCTGTAATGTTAATAACATATATCTTAAAGAATCTAAGATATCTATCTAAACATCTCTCAAATGTATCAAAGATATGATTGCAAATTTACTAGCTGTACAGCTTCTTGGGGAAAAACAAACAAGGAACAACTCTGGCCCATTTATACAAAGTTCTTCTCCTTTGTATCACGGTTCTACTTCAAAACATAATTTTGTGGTCTAGATAGACAGACAGACACAGACAGACAAATGATAGATAGGATATTTCAACAGGAAAAGCAGTGGCATTTCATCAGTATATAGCTAGAATCCCCTCTAATTATTACAAACTACCTAATTACAAGAATAAGCAATCTGAAACTCAAACAGACCCTCTCCTGATAACAAGTTCAGTATAATTAAGAAAACAAATCCTTTCTCCTCCAGCAGATTTTTTTGGGGGGAGGAGGTAAGGGGGACTCTACACTTCTCTGCAAATGACTCATCAAAGTTTAGCTCTGGCACCATTTCTAAGAGTTCTTCCTGTTCTTTATTCCTCATCTTAATCCTTTGCTTACAATTAAACAAATCATTGCTCAGAAAAAGACTATCAGAAGATTACCACTTCAGGTGGAAAGTTCCAATATAAAAGGATGAAACAAGATCCTTCTTTAGGTAGAAGTGTGGGGCAGGGTGTAAGAGGAAGATAACAATAAAATAGAGGCACTGAATGCTCCTTAGAAGTTTCTTCACTGTCTCTCCGAGATTCTCATAGAAGGAACTCCATTTCCTTTTACAAGAATCATCCACCGTTAGGCTTGTTAGCCATTTTTCTGAAATGTATGTTCCAGCTCAGTTCTGTTTCCTAAGAGAATGGCAGTCACTAAATTGGTCAAGGAGGAATTGTACAAGCGGAAACTGCAATAATTTGTTCCACACAGTTAAATCCCAATAGCATATGTCTATGAATTTTACAGAAGCATCATTTGGAACTGATCCTTTAAGCAACTGCTATGATTTTTAGACAAGTGAGTGAAATCCACATGTTAGAGATTTTGTACATTTTGCAGCTGACCATAAATGAATTGAGCTGTTCTGCTGACAGCTCAGGGTGTTTTTGTGACCACCCAATTATTTTAAGAAATGCTATTTCTGTGAGCTTTTTGTGTATGATTTAATTACATACAGTCTAATACATACAATAGAGAAATAGAAATTGGAATAAAACTTCCCAACATCTTATATTGTGATGAGAGTACTGGCTGGTGGCAGCAAAATATGTATATGGTTTCTGGCTGGACAACAGTATCCAATATAGGCAGACAACTATTGTTGTCTATGTGCCAGATTTGTTCTACTGATGTCAGTGATCATCACACTATCCTATATTGTCAGCTATTTGAATGGATTCTCTTCACCATCCCTATTAGCAAGAAGTACTACCTATGATCCACATTTCCTGGCAACCTGGTTGGTTTATGGGGGCTTCTGTATCATATACCTAAATGTTAATTGGATATCAGTACAAATTAATGTAAGATAGGAAGAGTCAAAGATGCAGTTGTACAAAAGACTTGCCTTAAAGGAAAGAAAAATCACGGCTGGCAGAGTCCCAGACTACATTTCCAAGCCAAAGGCCTGCAAATATATTATATTCTGCAATATTTTTCCATCATCTATTCCTGAGAGTACTGTTCAGAAATACAGTCAAAGATAATACTAACATTGGCAGCAATATGAATTAGATGAAAACAAATGTCATTCTATTGTTTATGGACAAAATATTGAGACACAGAGATCAAGAAATAACAATACACTGTTAATGCCTGAAAACAGAGCAGATTCACTTCACAATTATGTCTTCATTTATTTCTGGGATTATAATGTGACATAGCTTCAAGCCATTTAGAAATGCTTCTATTCCCAAAAGCTACAGCTATATTTATACAGGATGTGATATTCCATAGTATTTTGCCATAGTGTTATGGCAACCAAGAATGGAGTGTTGACATAGTTATCAAGTTCCAACAAGTCAAACTGTAGATTTTGCACCGTTTCATATAAAAATGAAGCACATTTGCTGTGTAGAATATAAACACACACATACAGTATATACAAAAGAAAAAGGAACTTATAGAAGAAATGATAGATAGATTTGCAAAAGCATGTCTTTATTGGGAGATTGAAATTAACGTGTGATACAATGGCCACTTGAAACTTCAGACCCTTTCCTATATGGGGTCTAACCTGCTTTGTAATCAGCTATGCATCCTGTGTCGTCACAATTGCATAGACTTTGAAAGCACAGTATCTTGGGAAGCTGAGCTATGTAACAATCAGCTCAGTTTCTGCTTTAGAGGAAATGCTGCTTAAAGTTTCCAGTGATCTGAGATCAGAGCTCTCCCATGTCCTTATAATGCCATGGAGTTCATACAGACCTTGAAGCAATTAACTATTGACTCAGCTCAACTTTTGAGGAAACTCTGCAAAGATAGTTCTGCAGCATTTCCTTTGGAGCCTGGTGGGGGGTAATTTTTTATTAATAGGAACTACTACCTTATCTTGCTTTGTCCTTGAAGTTCCCCTCCCTCCAGTAGCTGAGAGACCATTCTACTTTGCTACCACATTCCTGTCTTCCACAGTGCTTCTGAAAGCCAACTGTACTGTTTGTACTATTCAGTGGCCAGTGGCTTTTTTTACCAAAATACATTCCCCTGCCTTGAATACAAGTATTGTATGGTGAGGATATGCATGGGACACCAGTGTTGTTTTCTCTGTTTTACTATTGGCCAACTGAAAGGATGCTGCTCATCATCATAGGAGCAACATAAAACTGCAAAAGAACTTTAGTTGAGCTTGACTGATGACTATGTAGAAATACCCCTAAATATGTTTGCTGTGCATACATGTGTGTGTGTGTGTGTGTGTGCGTGTGTGTGTGCGTGTGTGTGTGCATGTGTGTTCACTAGTGTGGACAAGCAGAGACAAAATGTTTTTGTATGTGTTGTATAGTGGTTAAGGGACTGGACTAGGGATGAGGAAACCAAGATTTTAGGCTTCGTTTAGGTACAGAAGACATGCAAATAACTTTAAGCCAGTCAGGCTTTCTCAGTCCTAGATTGAGAATAAAAAAAAAAATCTGGATCAGTATGGCAGATGACATTGCATAACCTTTTATGAAAATGCCTTCATCATTCAATTGTGTCAACGCTGTAACAATGGATGTTCCTGCTCTGACAACTGATGGAATTTGCAGCCAGTTTCCCTTTTCTTTTAACATGCTTTTTCTTCTGTTTAGAATCAGGTATTGAAGGGGGAATGGGGTGAATGCTTGAGCTCAGCTAGCCATAATAATAATGCAGCTCCGTGGGAACTCAAGGACACAAACCGATAACGTTTTGGTGGGCTGAGGAGCTGGGGAGAGAGCACGCGCTCTGGGCTAATTGGAGAATGTGAATTATGACTGCTTAGTGGGGGTGGGACTTGCAACTTGTTACTTTGTATCTGGGGGAAGGGAATCTAGTTTTGGGTTCAACTATGTAGTGCCAATACTTTGTTTCCTGAATAAAATGTTCTTTAAGGAAGAATTCTTGCCTTGAAGTTCTTTAATGGGTTTCATCTATCGGAACCATGACAAACTGATTAATAATAATAACCATTTGATTAGTTACCAAGAAGATTGCATAGACTGACTAAAACAACATTATGACAAAGTTGCAAAAATGATGCTTTGGAAGAAATACCATTTATCTGCAAGCAAGAACTGGGACTATAAAATAGAGAAAGTAACAGAAAATTGTAGAAACTAAAGTGCTCTGGGACTTTAGAATTCAAACTGACAAGCACCAGCCACATAACACCCCAGACTTAACAATTGTCAATAAGAAAGACAAAAAGTCTGGCTAGTGGACATGGCAGTACCTGGAGACAGCAGAAGAGAAGAGAAAGAACTGGAGAAGATAACAAAATATAAAGATCTGCAAATAGAAATAGAACAACTGTGGTAAAAGAAAACAAAGTTAGTGGCTATAATAATAGGTGCCTTGGGTGCCATCCCAAAACTGAAGCACCACTTAAGCACCATCAGCATTGACAAAATCACCATCAGTCAATTGCAAAAGGCTTACATCCTGCAATGATACTTCACCATCAAACTTCCACATCTGCCTATCCCAGGTTCTTGGGAAGAATTCAATAGGTGAATAAAAATGACAAATGCAGTCTAAACCTCTGGCTGACTGTGCAACAAACTATAATAATATATAATTATATATGTTAAAAGACAAAACAGGAATGAAATTCTATGGAATATGAAAATTTCTGTTAAAAATTATATCATCTGTACAGTCTGACACTCATATACTGTATAATTATAAGTTCTACCTTATAGATGTTTTCCAAGTGCCTTATAGTCAGGAATGGTGATTTATTGGAAAAGAAAAAGATATCTATTGGCCAGAGTACCAAGCACTTACAGACGTGTTTTGATACATGTATTGTTCATATTCATATTAACATCAGCTTGCTTTTCATATGGTACATTCTGAAATCTCTAGAGCACTAAGCTAATTTTATGGGATCATTTTTAGTTTATGAGACATGGGAGAGAGATATTTATATAAACTCTGATAGAAGATTTTCTGTGGCAGGGAATATAACTTGGTTGAACATGCTTAATCGCTCAGCAACTTTTTTTTTTTTTTCTCAAAATAATTTTTATTGAATACAAAAAAAAAAGATTAAAAAACATTGAACATAGTGTATCATCTTTGACATACATCTTTGTCTAAACATTCCTTATTATACACATACTTTATACATTTCAGATATTCTTCCTCTATTTACATCCCTTCTAATGACCTTCCTTCTTTTTTTTCCTTCCATTTGTAAAATTTATTCCAGCTTAAATAGTATTCTGTTTCCTCCTGATTTTTTAATTCTTTCGTCATCTTATCCAATTCTGCGCAATACAAAATTTTCCTTATTAACGCATCTCCACTAGGCACTTCATTTGTTTTCCAATTTTGGGCAAACAAAATTCTTGCCGCCGTTATTACATGAATAATTAAGTATATATCATCTTTGTTTATATTTTTTTCTAATATGCCAAGTAGTAGCATCTCTGGTTTATATTGAGTTTTTTGACCCGTCATTTCTGTTATCCAATTCCAAACCCTCTGCCAATAAACCTGTACCTCTTTGCAAGCCCACCAAACATGAAAAAAGTACCCTTTTCCCTTTTACACTTCCAACAAAGTGGTGAGTAGCCACTATACATTTTTGCGAGCCTAGCCGGTGGCAGGTGCCATCTAAAGAGCATCTTATAGAGATTTTCCTTGTAAGTTGTTGCCAATGTAATTTTGCAATTACGTTCCCAGATTTGCTGCCATTGGTCCATGTTTATAGCGTGCCCCAAATCTATTGCCCAGGTAACCATTGTTTCTTTAACTTGTTCTTCAAATAATTTATATTCTAACATATATTTATATATTTTTTTGATTTGTTTTTTCTCCGGGCCTAATAATATTTTATCAAGCCCCGTATCTTTTCTATTAATTCCCCATTCTTTCTTGTCTTTCACGTATCTTGCTTGTATCTGAAGATAAGACCACCATTCCAAAGCAATCCCCTGTTGTCTCAACTCTTGCCTTTGCTTTAGATATCCTTCCTCTGACGGGATATCTTTGTACATGATAACCCTATCTTGCCTATAAAGGTTGGGGTATATAACTGCTTCTAATGGTGAGAACCAGCCTGGGAGTTTTGTATAGTATTGACATTTAACTATATTCCAGCTTTTTATTAGTTCTTGCCGGACTTTATGCCTCAGGAAGTATTGATGGTTCCTACTTTTATCTGTCCATAGGTGGGCATGCCAGCCCTGCTGGAGATCGTGCCCCTCTAATAGTAAACATCTTTTATTTTCCAATGTTATCCAATCCCTGATCCACGTCAGGGCCGCCGCTTGATAGTATAACTCCCAATCCGGGAAGCCTAATCCCCCTCTTTCTTTAGCATCCTGTAGAGACTTTTGCTTTATCCTCGCCTTCCTTCCTTGCCACACAAAATCTAAAGTTAACTTATTCAACTCTTTAAAGAATTTTTTATCTAATTGGATTGGAATATTTTGGAATAGAAAGATAATTTTGGGTAAAATATTCATTTTCACCGCTGAGATTCTTCCTAGAAACGAAAGATGTAGATTTCTCCAGCGGTCTAGGTCAACTTTTATACGTTTAACTAATTTTCCGTAGTTATCCTCTCTAATTGATGAGCAACGTGCTGACATAACAATGCCCAAATATTTTATTTTAGTAACTACTTGTATTCCTAATTTTTCCCCAAGATTTTCTTTTTGCGTGTTAGTCATATTTTTTGCTATGATCTTTGTTTTATTTCTATTTATTTTCAAGCCTGCCACCTCTCCATATTCCTCCAATAGTTCAAAAAGCTTCTGACCTGATTGCACGGGATCTTCCAAAATAAATACTAAATCATCGGCATATGCTTGGAGTTTATATTTTTCCTTTTTAATCTCAAGCCCTTTAATTTGCTCTTCTTGCCTTACAGTCCTAGCTAAAATCTCCAATGTATATATAAACAATAATGGCGAGAGAGGACACCCTTGTCTTGTACCTTTCTGAATATTGAATTTATTGGTGGCCTCACCGTTTATTATAATCTGGGCATTCTGTTCAGAATATATTGCAGCTATAACATTTAAAAGATTTTCTCCAACATCCATTAATTTCAGTTGTTGGATCAGAAATAGCCAATTAACATCAGCAACTTTTTGATACTGTTAACCACAGAACCAGCTTCCTGGAGGTTGTGCATCTCCTGGACGTAACAGTGGAATAGATGAAAATGAAAATGAATCTAGAAAGATGAATCAAGTTATTTCTGAGACCAGGAGTATCTACCACTGTCAGTTTTTATGCCAACTATTTCCATTCTTTAATAAGATTATCGAGCTAGAATGATTCGTACAGATAATCTTACATTTAGACTATTATAGATCTGCCCTATATGAATCTGACTGCAGAAGAATCAAAGGCAGCATATAAAGCAACATATAATAGAGATTATTCAGGATATTAATCTCTTCTTTATGTTATCTCTTTCCATAGTTCACAATAGAAAAAAGGACCAAATAACCTGTTGCTGTTAAACCCATTTAGTGTACAGTCACATTTGGCTGTGAGGATTTCCACCATATTTTGAAGTAAGCATAGTACCTACTAACTGATAGTTTTTCATAATTTATCTTATTGAGATACATTAAAGAAAATAGAATACATTATATATTACAAAATACATTGCAAAACAGAATACATTACAAAAGTTCTATATGTTCTACGAAGCAGAAGACACATACCACAAATATGTGCATGTCCAGCACTTTAACAAGGCGGACATGTGTTTTTTTTTAGAAAGGCATTAGCTTTGTAAAAGGCATCAGCTGTCTGAAAGATAGTCCAGTTGCAAGAAAGAAAGAAAAATCAGACTGAGTTTGAATTTGTCTATCAAACTAGCTTCGAAATAACAATCAGATCATATTTTTCACTGTTATGTTGAGATGTATTGTATTTTGCTTTAAAGTTAAAGGATTTGTTGATTAGACAAGTTTGTTGCTATAGAAATTAAGAATGTAAAAGTAAAAAGTTGAGGCTGTAATGTTATTATTTTATTTTACTGCACTAAAAAGATTCAGAAATCAATGGTTTTCTTTCTTTTTTTCCTCTTTCCCCTATACTTCTTTCTATCACCTTTTCCCTTCCCCATTTTCCCACTATTTTCATTTTCATTTATATTTTATATTTTAATAAGTTTAATAAAATTCTTTTTTTTTAAAAAAGAAAGAAAGAAAAATCATCCAAACAAAAACATTACATTTAAGGACATATTATTCTGCTTTTTAATTTATTTCTGTTTAAATTAATTTCTTTACCACATCTTCTGCCATTGTTTGAAAGTATACCACTTTTAAGTATTTATCCTAACTTTTCCAAACTCATTGCTTTCTTGCAGGATTGATGCATGTGTTGCTTCTTGATATGAAAAAACATTCTGTCTCATGTGCCAGTTTGCATTTTTAAATTAATACATGGCATTTCTATTTAATCAATTCTATTTTAAGATTTATTTCCAGGTTTGGCCATAAAACTGCAAGATAAGTTACATGTTTCATTCTTATTTATGGATGTATTCTCATTTCTTATTTAAACTAACTGATTCAACCTTCATGATTTTATCATTTTAATAATTATATTTCAGTACATATGGAAAGGTCATCGACATTTTCTAACATTATGTATTCCCCTCAGAAAAAGTCCCAAATCTCATGTGATTTCAACCATCTTGTCTCTGAAATCTCATGATTGCATGAAAAAAGTATGGTCTTGTGAGAGCTAATTATATTTTATCTGACTAAAAAAGTCAAGTACATCTGGGCTATAGGGGGGGTGATCAAAAACATCCCAACGGAACTGCTTCAAAAGTTCTTGGGTGTGTCTAACGGTGTGCAGGTAAGCATTATCATGACCCAACACCACACCGGAAGTCAGCATGCCCCGATGCTTGTTATGGATGACTCGTCTGAATTTTCCTAATGTTTCACAGTAGATTTCTGAATTAATGGTTGAACCAAGCTTCATGAACTTCACTCCTTTGGCATCTTCACATTTGGTGGAATTTTCTATGGCACCACTTCCAGTGTGGTGTTGGTTCATGATAATGCTCGCCCACACACTGCTAGGTGCACCCAAGAACCTTTGAAGCAGTTCCGTTGGGATGTTTTTGATCATCCCCCCCCCAGCCCAGATTTGGCGCCGAGCAACTACTATTAAGGAATTTCAAACCTTGTAAGACATTATGACAAGTGCCTCAATTTGAATGGCGATTATGTCAAAAAGTAATGTAATGTTGTAGTTTTCTAATGTGTATAATAAAAGTTCTGTATCTGCGAGTGTCTGTCATTGATAACCAAACGGAGGTTTATTTCCGAATTGCCCTCGTACATAAATTGTACATTTTAAAGGTCTTTAAAGGATTGTCCATAAATAGTTGATTAAAGGCAATTGTTGAGGATGGGAGTGAAGAAACTAGCCTTTGTGAGTGTAGCCTTGTCAACTCTGCAACAGCTTTCTTCCTAAAGTTAGGATGACCCTTTCCTAATCAATTTTCAAAAAGCAGTGAAAACTGCTTCTCCAGAGAGCCTTCTGAAAGGGGGGTGAAAGCAGTGTCACAATTAGCTGAAGTGTGGTTGAACAATCAGAGATGTTTTAGTATTTATTTTTACTGATATATGTGGGGTTTGTGTTTTTGTTTGATAAAATAGCATTCAAATATGGTAAAATAGATGTGTAAATACACAGTTCATTACTTCTTCAGATTGAACAGATAACAGTAATTTAAGGGAAATACAATATCTTATTTACTTTACTAGGTAGTGAAAATTGGTATTTTAATTACTTTTATATTAGCTAAATAGTAAATGCCACTATTGTATAATAGACAATTATATATTCATAGTTAATCTCCTATATTTAAAGGATTATATGTTTTATTAGTTTCCCCCATCCCAATGCTGCTATCCAGTTCTGTCTTCACTGCCATATTGGAATTCTTCAGTTAATCTGTGCTGCAAAGTTAATCATATTCAGTTTCCTTGCTGGGAAAACCGAAAAATAATATTTTAGGATGGAAAAAACATTGGGGTTAGCTGGCAATAAAAAGCTAAACAGCTTTGGAATTGCTTTCCTTCTAAAACCTGATCTTAAGTAGTGCACCATACACCTTGGTTCAAGCAGAGGAAAGGATGGTGGTTCCCAGAGAGACAGGGCTCAGGAATGTGGAAAATAAACCCAAAGAAACAAAATAAATAATGAAGAGGAGGAAAACTTTCAATCCCTTGAATAGATGAGTAACTCATAAACATGCAAATCATGCTTAATTGACAAGTACATTGGAAATAACAGATGATAAAGCCTCATCTCAACTAATAAGCCCAACATCTGGCTGTCATTGCAAATGTAAATTTTGCAATAAATGTTTAGAACACGACCAGATATGTTACAAGTGTAAAGAACTGCCTAGAGAGAGATTATTAGTCAACCTTCCTTACTTCAGCACTATCCATTAAAATTGCGATTGAAAAATTGAAATTCTTGTATAAACTGCAATTAAAATGAACAGAATGGACAGTGATCCGCAACTGTCAGGGATAGTGAATTTTGCTTATATTCCTTTCCAAACTTTTTCTATCTGCCTTGTGAAAGATTATATAGCTCTTTCAGGAAACAGTCCAGACTTGAATTAAAGAATTTATGAAAGAAATAATGAAATTCAAAATAGGGTGTACTTTATACATCCTTTTTTTCCAACCATGTAAAATAAAATTTACATGTTTTCTTGCCTATCTATTGTATTCTGAAGAATCTTCTCCATTATATATATAATGTTTGAATATGTTATTTGTATACCTCTGCCAGGGAGATTGCCGTTTCAATTTGATAAATAAACAAGTTGGATGCATATGTTGACAACTCTGTAATAACTCATGCTGGCTTAAAAATAAATTTTAAAATATCTCTAATACAACATAAGTATACCAAAATAACATATCCATGGAAGGAAACTATGAATAAATGTACTATCTACATATATGTGACCAGTATTTTATTTATTGTATTTATTTATTAGACTTATGTGCCACCCATCTCGGCTAGAGATGATTAGTATAATACATATAGTAGTATATGTATTATCCGCAAGGTAAGGCAGCATATGAACTTCTGCATGCATTATACATTTTAAATAAGCTAATGTTTCCATGGAAAATTTCTAATGCATGCAGAAGTTCATATGCTGCCTTACCACTCTGATAATACATACACTACTATAGGTATTATAGTACTATAAAACCCTTGTTTTGTCCTGTTCATGTTAAACAATATATTACATTTTCTGGACACAGTTTTAATTCCAGTTGTAATTTAACTGTTTCAGAAATGTTCTTTCTTAAAACTTATTCTTACTGCCTTTAAAGTATGAATGATCTCTTTTTTTTTCAATAGCCAAATTCTGCTGTCAATAGCTTGTGACAGTTCTTTTTTAAAAAACGAAGTAAAGACTTGTACGCTAAAAATTATACTGAAACCACAAAGGTTATTAAATCCAAATGGCTTCCAGCCATTAAAAATATGAGATGGATTTCAATATGTGACCTGGAGGCAAAAAGGATATATATCATATTTTCAGGGCCCTGGGCCATCTAAGCCCCCTCATTTGGCTTCTTCTTGTTGGAACTCCCTACCCTGTAGCATTCATGCAGCTGTTACATTCTTGATTTAAAGGTAAAATGAATTTTTATCTCTTTCCTAATTACTCATAGAGCTTTGTTGTCAGCTGATATGCTTTCACATTTTATCAGCTAGACACCGATACAGTTTATGTCACTGGAGTTTTATATATTAATTTGAAATTATACAATTCAGGCTTTTGCAAAATGTAATGGAATATGGCTGCTAAAATGGCTATCTCTTGTTCCATTAACTTTGAATATTTAAAAATAAAATGTTAATGAACTTGAAAACATTTTATCTCCTCCCAATGTTTTTCTGTCCCATCCCCTCTTACAACCCATGCTCAAATCCAGAAGGACCAGATTTAATAACGTTATAGGTTCGACAGCCTGGCTTAGTTTCAGCAGAAACATAAAGAAACTAAGTAATCTGTTCTGTACAAATAATGTATTAAATTCCCCGTGATGCTTTAAAAGGACAAGGCTATAAATACTAACTTGAGGCAGCATCAAAAACAATATTTCAAGTGGAATGCAAACTATAAAACCACCTTAAAATACCATCTAGTAGCAAAAGATTTGTGGTCTTCCAATTCTCTTAAACTCTGCTTTTTTCAAACCTTTGATCATTTTCTCCTTGGAGATAGGTTTGGAAGGAAGAAACTCATTTGCATCCAAGCATCAATTTTGTCAAAGAGAATAATGCTTTGTGTTTTGAAGATTGCCAGGTTCAGTCTTGGATATCTTCAAGCAAGACTGGAAAAAGTCATGCCTGAGAACTGGGACAGGTGCTACAAGTCAGTAGAGACATTCGTGAATTAATAGACAGTAGTTTGGTTAATTATTGGAGTATTGTCATAATCCAAATGTTCCACCAGCATAACCTTTTTATACAAAGATAAGTGTATAGGTGATAAATGAGCATGCCACCCTGAAAATGGGCAGAGAACTTAATTTTCAGAAAATTATTTGTTAAAAGATCCATATTTTCCCACTTAATTTTTTTTAATAAAAGCTCTTGAGAGATACCCAGTGATTTGTTTTCAGTTTGGAATTGCATTTCTTATCAGCACAACTTGTCAAGAAACTAATTAGAAAAAGAAAATTCAACAGAACTCTCTAGTCGGGCCAGGCATAAGGAACTCTAAGAGAACAAATCATGAATCTTCTTGGTTGATTAGCCAGAGCTGAGATGTCACTATTTCTCAGTATGTCTGAGCAAGTCTGTTTACAACTTAGAGTTTCTACATGGCTCCTAAATTAAGATAATTAGTCTCTAGGAGAGTCGTGCACATAAAAAGGGACACCTAAAAAGAAGCACATTCATAAATACAGCAGTTGCTTCTAGAACTCCATGGCTGTGCACATTTGAGTAATACAATATGCATATTGCTTATATTTGTTTGGGATTAGGCTTAATATTTAAAAGCCTATGAGTTATGTATTGGTAATATAGCAAATTATTTGTGCTATTTTACCATTTGGGGGGAGTACTTTTCATCTTTTTTATTACATTCTTCTGAAGAAGTAAAGGTTCTCTTTCAAATGAATTCTGATTTCTGAACATTTTTTATTGTAAATCATAATACATATATTGAAACCAGTAGCAACACATCGGCCCCATTGTAAACTCATGTGAAATAAGTTGATATACTATGAAACTAATCCACATAATATTCTGCACACTAAAGGAAGGCTGTCGAGTGGGGCCTTTGGGGTGTATTGCTATCCTTTGAACCAGATAAATTTACCAAGCTCCTCAAAACTCAAATATCTTACCTCATTTTTCTAAATTTCTGGCCACTGATCAATTGATCACCAAAGAAATGCCACTTGTAGATATTAGTTCAGGAGAATATTGCCCATCAATAAAATTAAGCATATGTCTTACTAAAGTGGGCATAATAAAGATGCTTGGGAATTAAAATGAACTTCAGAACTCAGAAGGAAAATAAAGTAAAGAAAGAGTGTATAAGAGCTTCATACTTCACGTCAACAGCAGTTCATGGGTTATTTTCAAGCAGGAGGAAGAAGGGAACAGCATCAAAGCAATGGAGTAGAAGCAACCAATTATAATTCTCAGTGAATTAAACAGGTTCAAAGGGAGCACTGGAAAGTGAAGGGGGATACAAACAACTATGAAGCAGAAAGTGAGGACACATTATGCCACTCCTGATCCCAGAATGAGAGCAAAGTAAACATCTGGGTTATTGAAGCAGAAATAAACATGTGTTCAAAATTCATGGATATTGTGGTACCAAGGAGAGTTTCAAAGAGGTATAGTGCACTTCAGAGAAAATCAGCATTTTTCACATGTAAGTTAAGTTAAATATGAAAAGTGTAGTACTTTTAAATAACCACGAACACTTGGCAAAGAGGTACAAGTGAAACAGCAAGCTACTGATACAAAATAGTTTTCCTTTCCTGAATAACAATGATATTCATGGAAAAGACACATTTCTCAATACATTTAAGCCATTATAATTGAACAAACCCCTTCCTGGATTACTGCCTTGTCGTGGCAAAGGGGCTTGCATAATTCAATGAAGCTATGACCTATGCCATGCAGGGCCACCCAAGATGGACAGGTCATAGCAGAGAGTTCTGACAAAATGTGATCCACTGGAGAAGGAAATGACAATCCACTCCAGTATCTTTGCCATGAAAACTCCATGGACAGTACTAAAAGGCAAAAAGATATGACACTGGAAGATGAGCCCCTCAGGTTGGAAGGTGTCCAATATGCTACTGGGGAAGAGCAGAGGGCTAGTACTAGTAGCGCCAGAAAGAGTGAAGCGACTGGGCCAAAGCCGAAAGGACGCTCAGCTGTGGATGCATCTGGTGGTGAAAGGAAAGTCTGATGCTGTAAAGATCTTTTCTCCATAGGAACCTGGAATGTAAGATCCATGAATCAAGGCAAACTGGACGTGGTCAAACAAGAGATGACAAGACTGAACATCGACATCTTAGGAATCAGCAAACTAAAATGGACAGGAATGGATGAATTTAATTCAGAGGACCATCAGGTATACTACTGCGGGCAAGAATCCCTCAGAAGAAATGGAATAGCCTTATAGTCAATAAAAGAGTAGGAAAAGCAATACTGGGATACAAAATGACAGAATGATCTCAGTGCGAATCCAAGGCAAACCATTCAATATCACAGTAATCCAAGTCTATGCCCCAACCACTAGTGCTGAAGAGGATGAAATTGACCTGTTCTATGAAGCCCTTATAGAATCAACACCAAAAAATGATGTCCTTATCATCATGGGGGATTGGACTGCTAAAGTAGGAAGACAAAAGATAAACGGAATAACAAGCAAGTTTGGCCTTGGAGTACAAAATGAAGCAGGGCACAGGCTGATAGAATTTTGTCAAGAGAATACGATGGTCATAGCAAACACTCTTTTCCAACAACCCAAGAGACGGCTCTACACATGGATATCACCAGACGGTCAACACAGAAATCAGATTGACTATGTGCTCTGCAGCCAAAGATGGAGAAGCTCTATACAGTCAGTAAAAAAAAAAACCAGGACCTGACTGTGGCTCAGATCATGAGCTTCTCGTTGCAAAATTTAGGCTTAAATTGAAGAAAGTAGGGAAAAACACTAGGCCACCCAGGTATGAACTAAATCATATCCCTGATGAGTATACAGTAGAGGTGACAAATAGATTTAAGGAATTAGATCTGATAGACAGAGTGCCTGAAGAACTATGGACTGAGGTTCGCAACATTGTACAAGAGGTAGCAACTAAAACCATCCCAAAGAAAAAGAAATGCAAGAAAGCAAAATGGCTGTCTGAGGAAGCTTTGCAAATAGCTGAGGAAAGAAGGGAAGCGAAAGGCAAGGGAGAAAGAGAAAGATACACCCAATTGAATGCAGAATTCCAGAGAATAGCTAGAAGAGATAAGAATGCCCTCTTAAATGAACAGTGCAAAGAAATAGAAGCGAACAATAGAATAGGGAGAACCAGAGATCTCTTCAAGAAAATTGGAGATATGAAGGGAATGTTTTGTGCAAAGATGGGCATGATAAAGGACCAAAATGGCAGGGACCTAACAGAGGCAGAAGAGATTAAGAAGAGGTGGCAAAATTACACAGAAGAACGATACAAGAACGAGCTTAGCGTCCCTGATAACCACAATGGGGTGGTCACTGACCTCGAGCCAGACATCTTAGAATGTGAAGTTAAATGGGCCTTAGGAAAGCTGAGCAACAACAAAGCTAGTGGAGGTGACAGTATTCCAGATGAGCTATTCAAAATCTTAAAAGACGATGCAGTAAAAGTGCTACACTCAATTTGCCAGCAAATTTGGAAAACTCAACAGTGGCCACAGGATTGGAAAAGGTCAGTTTACATTCCAATTCCAAAGAAAGGCAATGCCAAAGAATGTTCAAACTATCGCACCATTGCACTCATTTCACATGCAAGTAAAGTTATGCTTAAAATCCTACAAGCTAGACTCCAGCAGTATGTGGATCGAGAACTTCCAGAAGTACAGGCAGGATTTCGAAGAGGCAGAGGAACTAGAGATCAAATTGCCAACATACGCTGGATCATGGAGAAAGCTAGGGAGTTCCAGAAAAACATCTACTTCTGCTTCATTGACTATGCTAAAGCCTTTGATTGTGTGGATCACAACAAATTGTGGCAAGTTCTTAAAGAGATGGGAGTACCAGACCATCTTATTTGTCTCTTGAGAAACCTATATGCGAGTCAAGAAGCAACAGTGAGAACTGGACACGGAACCACGGATTGGTTCAAAATTGGGAAAGGAGTCCGGCAAGGCTGTATTCTGTCGCCCTGCCTATTTAACTTATATGCAGAGCACATCATGAGAAAGGCAGGGCTAGATGAATCAAAAATTGGAATTAAGATTGCCGGGAGAAATATCAACAACCTAAGATATGCAGATGATACCACTCTAATGGCAGAAAGTGAAGAGGAACTAAAGAGCCCCTTGATGCTGGTGAAGAAGGAGAGTGCAAAAGTTGGCTTGAAACTCAACATCAAGAAAACCAAGATCATGGCATCCGGCCCTCTCAATTCCTGGCAAATAGATGGGGAAGAAATGGAGGTAGTGACAGATTTTATCTTCCTGGGCTCCAAGATCACCACAGATGGGGACTGCAGCCAAGAAATTAAAAGACGCTTGCTCCTGGGGAGGAAAGCTATGGCAAATCTAGACAGCATACTAAAAAGCAGAGACATCACCCCGCCAACAAAAGTGCGTATAGTCAAGTTTTCCCAGTTGCAATGTATGGCTGTGAAAGTTGGACCATAAGAAAGGCTGAGCACAAAAGAATTGAGGCCTTTGAACTATGGTGCTGGAGTCCCCTGGACTGCAAGGAGATCAAACCGGTCAGTCCTAGAAGAGATCAACCTCGGCTGCTCTTTAGAAGGCCAGATCCTGAAGTTGAAACTCAAATACTTTGGCCACCTAATGAGAAGGAAGGACTCACTGGAGAAGAGCCTAATGCTGGGAAAGATTGAGGGCAATAGAAGAAGGGGACGACAGAGAATGAGGTGGCTGGATGGAGTCACTGAAGCAGTAGGCGTGAGCTTAAATGGACTCCAGAAGATGGTAGAGGACAGGAAGGCCTGGAGGAACGTTGTCCATGGGGTCACAATGGGTCGGACATGACTTCGCAACTAACAACAACAACAAATTGAACAAAAACACTAAAGTATCAGATGTAAGGAGAAAGATCTTCATGTTATATTTGTGAGCTGCTAGAATGAGCTAGCTAGCCTTGAAGTCCTATGTTTCACCGAGCAAGGAATTTTAGTCCAGAGACTTAATATACTTTGGGTGGTGTTTATTATTCCCTTTGGGTTTGTTTGTTTCACTTTTCATGTGTTTTATTTATATACCTATTTTTATCTATTTTTCTGCTTAAAATGAACACTTAAGAATAACTAGCAGTTTCAAACTACTAGCAGTTTCAAACTACCAATAAATACAATAAATAAAAACAAATAAAATTAAAAAATAATAATCAAAAAGCCAGGTGAAAAATATATGATTTGCTACTATAAAGGCAGAAAAAGTAGAGACAAAGTACCCAAGGGAGTGGATTCCATCATCTGGGAGAAAAGGCTTTTTCTTAAAAGCCTGTTAGACATTAGAAAGCAAGTCTATCTCCACAAGTTCCTTCTAGACAAGGCATGTCAAACTGCTGGCCTGCGGGCCAGATGCATCACGCCAAAACCACACCCACCCCATTGCCGGCAATGGGGGGAAAGTCGTGATACATCACGCGACATCACATGATGTCGCGAGTTTGACATGCCTGTTCTAGACAGATTGTTAAAAACCAGTTAGGCTCCTAATGCAAATTCCACTTATTATATGAAAACATCATGTACTTTTTTGCTCGTTTTGCTTCTGCTTCTTCTTTTTATTTTTATTTTTATTCTCCTTTCTTCTTTAAAGGAAATATTCATTCCCCAATAAACCTGAAATAAATCAGTGCAACAAGATTTTTTAAAAATATGTTGGTTGGTTGGTTGGTTGGTTGGTTGGTTGGTTGGTTGGTTGGTTGGTTGGTTGGTTGGTTGGTTGGTTGGTTGGTTGGTTGGTTGGTTGGTTGGTTGGTTGGTTGGTTGGCTGATTGATTGGTTGGTTGGTTGATTGATTAATTGATTGGTTGATTGATTGATTGAATTTATTTGCCACCCATTTCATAGCAAACAATTCCAGTATTAAGATATTAAAATCCATAGTTTATGGAAGAAGTGTTTATTTCCATGAAAGAGATACAAAAAGGGGATTCCAAAGTTTACTTGCAGGGCTATAGGTTGCCTATTCCTGATTTATAGCATGGCCACAGAGATCAGTATATTCCAGTCTACAGCATGCATTCCACATAATACTGTGCCATAAATAGGATGCATTGTCATTCACAGCTGCAGATGTATGCATGAGAATCTCGGGAAAAGAAAAAGTAACGGCCACATCTACAGACAGAAAAGTTAGGGCAATTATAAGATTTCCCACCCACAAAAAACCCACCAGGCATCAAATATAAAAGTTCAATAACACAAACAAAGTAGAGGAAGCATCAAACCAGTTGAAAAGGTGTAAACTGAAGGATACTGAAAATTTGGTTCAACATATTTGAAAGGCACCAAATTGGTGAATGCTCAAGCATCAAACCGCACACAAGGAAACTCTGGTTTTCATTTAACACCCTGACATACCAAATTATGCTAGTTTAGCTAACATAAACATTTTTGCAGTAGTCTGTTCTTGTACTTCAGGCTAGCATCAATACCTTCATGTGTTCTCTGTCAATGCCATGAGTGGATATTAGTGACAAAGATTTAATTTTGTTTGGACAGCTTTTGCACAAGCGCAAACATTCAAAGTATGAGATCTAATGAGATCGGCAGGCCTTCCCAAATAGAAGGCAGATGGCAGAGCTCCTTACAGTCATGGTGTATATTCTTCCTCCTACATTGTGATGTATAAGACATGCTCTAAGTTCCACTGCTTTCCCTTAGGATGTAGAAGAGAAGACATCACATTATTTGCTGTTTGAAAAACTGGAATTGGCAGGAAGCCCTCATGCTAATAATTGCCTTGGAGGAGCATTCAGGTACAGATTACAGGCCAAACATTTTTACTGATGCTACTTGCTACCGAGGCTCATGCAAACATACTGTTTTTAATAATAATTTATTAAATATTAAAATTTACAACAATAAAACCTGACAAAATAAAATAAGAATTGTGCAGAAAAAATAAGAATATAGCAAAGAAAAAATACATAAATAAGTTACTTTCCTGTTTATCACATGTATGAACAATTTTATTAACATATCACCTTCTCTTAAAATGCAACAAATGATCTCTTCTTACCATATTCTCTGATCTATAAACAAATCCACTAAATCTCATAAAACCTTGTCCTTTCAGTCCTGATGCCAACAAAAATCCATTAACTGTACCAGAGATAATAACATATCTGTTTTAACCTTGATCAAATAAACCAACTTTATATTCCTTCTTTTTACTTCTAATAATCTTGATCCCAATCCCTTGAAATATCCTAAAACTTGATTTCTTTTCATTTTTTCATTGTACCCTCTCACAAAATTCTTCAAAGCTTTAACAAGCTTCTTTTGTAAATCCAATATAGAAAAATTATTAAGATCATTATCTTGGTTTGTTATATCCCTTTTAATTATTAAGACATCAACTGGTTTCTTTTGAATGTCCAATGTAACATCTTTTTCCATGTCATTCTTGTAGCCTATCACTTTTAAATCCAATTTCAAATCAATCTCAACCTTTTCAGGTAAAACCTGTTCCTCCTCCATTATATCTTTTAAACAAAGTTTAAAATATCGTTCAATATGTCAAATGTTTTGCTTCATTCTGTATTTGTAAATTGAGCTTGAGTGTTCTTCTTTTTTACTTGTAATCTTTAGTTCCTTCTAGTTTCCTCTAGAGTCCAACTATCTTATGTTTTTTTAAAAAAAATCAAAACAAAAGCATTTTTCCATGTGAAGGATTCTTTATCATTAATTGCAAAATCTTATTTCATATTTATCCAAACCTAGATCTGTTTGTAACTTTCTAAAATCAAAGTTTTAATCACTCTTTTGATGTTTATTCCAGGAAAAAATTAACTCCTTTAAATTTATTTAAAACTTCTTTCACTAAAGATTGAAGGAAAATCACCCAGTGCTGTAAAACTTGCCAGTCCAAAAATTCCAAATAGCTAAAGAGCAGTTAGCAAGAAATTTCTGAAAGTGATTAGAAAATGAAGCAAGAAAAGAAGTGTCTTTTCAAAGGCCCCACCCATGGTTTGACCAACATGATTATTTCTTCATTTCCCAGATTTCTAAACCTACCAGAGACCACTATCTTGAAATATTCTTGTGAATAACAGATATCTGGAGCACTTGGGAACAATCTCAAGTCTTGTCCTTGTCTAGACAAGATTCCAAAGTGCCATCTTCATTTTGCCATTTCTTCCTGAAATCTGAAATCAATGCACAACCAGCTGTTCCATTTGGCTGACATATGGGGCCACTAATTTCTTTGTTCTCTGAAATCTACTACAAAGAATTTAGCCATTTCACCATGACAAACATTTGAACCAAAATATATGTATGCTGTTTGAAAGCATAAAAGATTTTTTTAAAAAAAATTGTCTTAAGTCAGAATTAGACTTTAAAAATCGCAGAGCAGAGGGAAGTTCACTAGCTCTTTGGTTCCACTATCAAATTGCTCTTTTTCTTAGGATCATATACAGTATATTATAAGTATATATACATATATATACATATATATACAAAAGAATTAATTAAAACCATATATATAATTTTATATAATATAATAATAATTCATTATTCTGTATCATGTAGGATGATAAAGAACAGATTTTAATGTGTTTTATGTGACACGTTTAAAATATCTGAAGACTGCTATAGTATCCACCCTCAGGATTTTATTAAGATTAAACATTCCCAATTGTTCAATCACCCTTCCCATGGATTAGTTTTTCATTTCAATTTCCCCTAAATTTGTTCCTTGAATTCTCCTTAAATTGCAGGATCCAGAACTGAACCCAGTGCTCAAAATAGGGTCTGACAAAGACAGATTAAAATGAAATAATTGGTTCCTCTAGTTTGGCAAATATATTCTATGGATGAAATCCACATCTGTATATGCCTTAATTGCACTCATATCACATTGCTAATATTGAGCTTATAATCAACAGGCATTCTGATATCTTTTTCATACATTTATTTACATTGTGCCTTCAAGTCAGTCTTGATTCCTGGTGGTTGCCTGGATTAGTCCGTGCAGATTTTGGAAATGGTTTGCCATTGCCTCTTTTCTAGGGTTGAGAGAGAGTGACTGACCAAAAGGCATCCAGCTGGCTTCATACTGATGGTGGGACTAGAACTTACAGCGTCATGGTTTCTAGCTTGCAGTCTTAACATTACACCAAACTGGCTTTTTTTTCTGAAACGCTATTGCCAAATCAGTTAACCTCCATCCCATGTATTTGATTTTATTTTTCTATGCAAGAAACTTCATGTTTGCCTATCTTAAATTTTATTCTATTATTTCAAGTCATTTTTATGATATATAAACTTGATTTGGAATTTTATTCCTGCTTTCTAAGATACTAGCTATCCCACCTAGTTTTGTATCATCTGCATACTTGGTAAGCATTCCAACTTACTTCTTCCCAAGTCATTGCATCATTCAGTATTCATAATGAACTTTGTAATACTCTCCAATGAGCTAGTTTGATGAGGAACTATTGATGAACAGTCTGAGTACAATTTCAAAGCTAGTATTTTTCTCCTTAATTATCATGCAATCCAGCCTAAATTTAACTGACTTATCAAAATGCCATGGGGAACTTTACCAAAAGTAGAATGTCATGGAGTACTTTGAGAAGTATTTAAAATGCAGTAGTCTACAATGAACGTACTCACAAGCAAGGGAAGCACTTCAAATTCATGCAACCATGTTGCAACCTGGACAAACTGCAGGGCACCCAAAACATTCTGGATCAGTTGTAGCTTCTAGATGATCTTCAAGGGCAGACACATATACAATGCATTGCAGTAATCCAAACTAAAGATGGATAAGGCATAAGCAAAGCCTTCAGGTCCAGAATTTTTAAGCAATGTCTTCAGATCCCGGAATAAGTGCAATTAAGGTACAAAATATATTTGTACAACCCCACCCCCACCCCCTGATCATGGTTTTCACTTGTTTTTCTAGCACGAACCACTAGTCTAGAGCAGGAATCCCCAACACCCGGTCCATGGACCGTACCGGGCCGCGCCATGCCAGCAACTGGTCCATACAAACAAGCAAAGCCCCATCTGTGGGATACAGGCACCACACAAAACCACACACTCTCTGGTCCATGGAAAAACCTTTCTCCACAGAATCAGTCCCTGGTGCCCAAAAGATTGGGGACCTCTGGTCTAGAGAACCTTAAATTGTGCACCAATTCTGTCTAGGGATATGGGATATGTTACCCCATCCAGAGTCACAAGAGGACCAAATATACATAACTACTCCATCTTGCTAAGGTTAAGTCACCTCCATTTTCTCCCTTTCCTGGTTGTTGTAGCCTCCTGGTACTGAGCAAACACTTGAATAGAATCACTTGCCTCAGATGGGGTAGAGATAAATCACTGGGTATCATCAGCCAAATGATTTCACTTAGCAGCTTCACATGGATATTGAATAGTGGGGGAGAAAGACATGAGTCCTGAGGCACCCCACATAACAAGGGTCTAGGGCTAGACATGTCCTCCCCCACCAACACTGACTGGTCTTGGCCACAGACAAAGGAAGAGAACAATTGCAAAACAATGTCTCCTATTCCCAGCCCCAGCAAGATACTAAAGCCATCAATGGACTTGCCACTTCCTTCCTGTGCAACCAATGCTTTCTTGATAATATAACTCAGCTTGAATACTGGCTGAAAATTGTTATTACAGTGTATTTCATTTTTTAAAGATACTTATTTTGTAAATGATATACTTATTAAGTATGAAAATGCACAAACTCTACATCAGATTTGCCTCTTACAGTCCCACGTTGGAAAGCTAATATTATTTTTTATGAGAAGTAATCATAACATGCAAATCACCTCCAGAAAGCTTACCATGAAGGAATGTGAAAATAGTGCAGATTCCATAGGATATCAGTGCTACTTCTTTTAATAGACCTGCAAAAGCACTACAGTCCATGATTTATTATTCAGGCTAAAATCTGTGTCATTTTGTTCACTTTTGTAAGTGTACTATCAGAAATCTATGAAAGATATGGCTTTTTCAGGAACTTCCTTTAACAAGATTGTGCATACAGCATTGGGCAGCAGAAAGGTTACAACTGGTAGAATCATTTATTTTGTCTATGCACTGCAAAACAGTTCTGATATACATTAGCTATCATATATCTAGACCTCATCAATCTGCAGAATTCTTACACTGAAACATTGTAATAGAGGTCCTTGTATTCAAGTACATTTCCTCACATTTCTTTACCTATAACACCTTGGAAAAAGTCTAGCATTTATTACTTCTTGGAGCCAACAGCTGTTTTCAAGACTACCCAATCTACAACCATGCCTGTTGAAAAATACCATTTAGCAAGAGAACATTTGTGTCTGCATATAATCTAGAAAATATATATTCAGAGATATAACAAGACCAAGTATGTATACTCTATGAGGTTGCATTAAAAGTGATTTACAATTCAGGAAATGCCATATATTTTTCATTGTGAGTTTCTTACAAAAATACTTTTAAAAGGATTTTCTAGCTTTTAAGGCATTTGAGTCAATCTGATTATAAGCAAGGAACCTGCTGGCATAAATAGGCCTTTTGATAAAAAAATATTTCAGTATGTATAGGGCTTACTTTGTTATAACAAGCAATTTACACACTCAAAAAAGCCATTATACAAAGGATTAGGATAATAATTAAGTACCAAAGACTATTAAACCTTGTCCTTAAGACAATGTAAAGAGCAGGGCACTTTAAGTGAAACATAAAACTAGAATATAATGGAGTTCATTGTCAGTAAGTGCCAAGAGATAGCAGTTTAATTCACCAATATAATCTTACAGCAACAAATTCCTTTATTACCAAGATGTGTATTTGAAATTAGAGGAATTTAGAGAACAAAATGTATTAGTTTAATGATAGACACTATTAAAACAAATCAATTTGTTTGTTTCAAACAATAAGTACTTTAGTACATTCTTCCTTAAAAGCAAAAAGGTTACTTTCCTTTAGACAGAAAGTTCTGGAGTTTGCAAGCACTCATCAGTGGTTTTTATGGACTCATTTAATTTAATCAGTAATTATCTATCTATCTCTATCTCTATCTATCTATAATTCAGAACTATTGTTGCAAAGCCTTTGAACCAGGTTAAAGAAAAGAAAATAATCTTAGCAGAAATAACACTGCAAAGGTCTGCCCAGAGCAAATATTTAGCTTAACAAAGCAAAGAAGATATAGAAGCAATGCCTCACAGAGAATCTGCAAGTAGCAACATAACAAGTAACTACATGCAGGACTGAAATGGAGAAATGATCATTAAACCCTCACTGTGCTGTTGTTACATATTTTTCACCTACTAGTGCAGCATTTAAAATTCTATTCAAATCAGCCAAGGTAATAGCAGATTGTCCTGAATGGGATGGCTGAAAGAGGCAGTCACTCACTCAAAAAGAGTGCAGAGTCTAAGATGGAATTCAAGCCAAAGTATAGAGACAAACCTTCTCAACCTGCTCCTCCCAAGTCCTACTTTGTTGTCTCATTATGGTGACAGAAATTCCTGGGCTCCCAATAGACAGGTTCTAGAGCCAACTGAGATATAGCTGATCCTGATAGCAAATGATCATCCCCATCATACCTGTAAGTGACAAAGCAGCAAATCGTGTCCAGACTATAAGCAAAGCAAGGAAAGAGAAGTATTTCTGCAATTGCAATAGCACTTAACTTATATACTGCTTCCCAGTGCTTTACAGCCCTCTCTAAGTGGTTTACAGAGTCAGCATATTGCCCCCAACAATCTGGGTCCTCATTTACCTGCCTCAGAAGGATGGAAGGCTGAGTCAACTTTGAGCCAGTGAGATCTGAACTGCTGGCAGCTGGCAGGCAGCAGAAGTATCCTGCAGTATTGCATTCTAACCACTGAGCCACCATGGCTCAAGAGGTAGTAGGGTTCTGTTCTGTCCTTAGCATGGTAGACATTGAAGAGACTTGTGAGTACAATAACAAGGTTTATTCATCACATACAGGAAACAGAACAGAACAGAAAATGAAACTGGCTCCGCCCTTTTATACAAGGAGCCCTGGGTAACTGTAACCAATCATTGCACGAGTTTCTCCCACGCTAAAAGCAAGCATGCCCGGGTCTCCAGACATCCCATCTCCGCAGCAACCACATGGCCGCTAGCTTCACCTGGTTCCCGCCCTGCACCTGCTGTCTTAGCAACTCAGTACATTACACCCCTCCCCCCGGGTTGAAAGCATAATGCACCCCATTAAGTTCTGCCTCCCCATGGAGGCTCTCCAAAATCACTCCCACTAACCTTGGCCCCGGCCTGGGACCTCTTAGGATGTAGCGATGTCGCCATTGGGCAGGCATTGAAAAGAAGCAAGGTTGTTCTTTTGAGATCGTGCCGTGCGCTCGGCTAGCAAGGTTGTTCATCTGAGCGTGTTCTTAATGTTAGGCTAGCAAGTTGTTCCTTTGAGCATGTTCTGAATGCTAGGCTAGCACAGACAGAACCCTCACGTATTCCTGTAGGAATTTCAGCGGCCTTCTGGCCCTTTCCGATCTCCTCGGAGCTGCAGCAGATGCCCGGTCTGCAAGCTTGCCCGCCGGGCTCAGCAGACTGGGCTTGGGGACCCACGAATTGCGGTCGGGAGTGGGGCATGCAGGCTGGCCAGTTGGCCCAGCTCTGCGTGCCGGTTTGGGGTGGAATTCCCTGGAAGGGTGGTATTCCCTTGAGGGGTGGTATTCCCCTAGTTAGCGTTCCGCTGTGGGGTGGAATTCCCCTGACCAGCAGCCCTCTGTGGGGTGGAATTCCCCTGATTGGCATAAGTAGCCATTTGGAAGTCCCTCTGTAGAGTAGAACTTCCCTGGTCCGCGTTAGCCTGCGGTTGGGAGCAATGTCCTTCAGGTGCAAAACCCGCCATAGGATAGGCTTGGACAGCCGATTGCAAGTAATGTCCCAAGGACGGGGTGCCCGGGGCAGAGACAGCCTCGCTGTCAACCCCTTCAGGTTGATCATCTTGATCCGGATTGAGGGCCCCCTCCCCCCCGAGAGCAGAGCAAGGAGGGGAAGAGTGACTCGGCAACCTCCAATGCAGCTGATCAATGTGCCGGCGCAGTACACGACCATCTTCCAATGCCACTTCATAAGAAAGAGGGCCGGTGACCCTACAAACCACAGCTATCACCCACAAGTTACCAGGGCCGTAGTTTCAGGCCCAAACCAGATCGCCCAAATTCAGCCGCCTCGGTTGCGATGCAACCCAGTCCGGGTGTAACCTATCCAGTTTAGTGATAAGCCAGCGACCCCATCGGAGCTCGGCGGGGCTCTTGCCCGTAGCTGTGCATGGAGTGGTGTGGTGGCAAAGGAGAAAGTCAGCCAACCAATGATGCCAGTTACTGTGCGTGATCCACTTCAATGAATCTTTCGTTGTCCGCACCATTCATTCCGCTTGGCCATTCGACGCAGGGTGGAATGGCGCCAACGTAGCATGGCGGATTAAGTTTGCCCGCAGGAAAGACTGGAACTCTGAGGAAGTAAATTGAGTTCCATTGTCGGAGACAATTACGTCAGGGAGTCCGTGAGTGGCAAAAATGCCACAAAGAACCCTGATGGTGATAGTGGAAGTTGCAGCGGACACTGGAACTACTTCCAGCCACTTAGAGTGACTATCCACGACGATAAGAAAGAGTTGCCCCTGAAAGGGGCCAGCGTAGTCAATATGGATCCTCGACCAAGGATCATGTGTTGTTTCCCACCTGTGAATGGGAGCTTGGGGCATTTCTGGCCTGGACTGCTGACAAATGTGGCACCCTTGGACCTGGTCTTCGATCTTTTTATCAAGCCCAGGCCACCACAGGTAGCTGCACGCAAGCGCCTTCATGCGGACTATCCCTGGATGCCCCTCATGCAAGGAAACGAGGACTCTAGACCTCAACGAGGTCGGGATTACAACCCGACTGCCCCACAGTATACACCCCTTGAATGTGGATAGCTCCGAATTCCGCTTCCAAAAATTCTGAAATTCTGTGCCCGGACACGTATCCGGCCATCCTGATAACACCTAGTTCAACACGCGTGTTAGCGTGTTGTCAGCAGCTGTCTCAGCGGCTACATCCCCTGCGTGGAGAGGGAACTCAGGCAAATCCTGAATAGACAGGATGTGGTTTGCCAGTGCAGGGTCAGGCTCTATGTTCCTTAAGGGCAATCTGCTGAGGCCGTCTGCATGGCCCATCTCTTTGCCCGGCTTGTGAATCAGGCAGAAATCATACGCAGAGAGAAATATTGACCATCTCAACATTCTAGGAGAGATTATGTGGGGTGTCTGCTTGTTCGTTGTGAACAACCCCAGAAGTAGCTTGTGGTCTGTAAAGACCGTAAAACGGCGACCATACAAGAAGTCATGGAACTTCTTGATGCCCGCTATGATTGCCGGTGCTTCTCGATCTATCTGCGCGTAATTATGCTCCACGGCAGACAGAGTTCTTGAATAATACGCTATAGGGACCTGAGTCCCATCTGCTTTAAGGTGACTTAAAACAGCTCCAATCCCGTAAGGGGAAGCGTCGCACGCTATGCTAAAAGGGAGTCGCTCATCAAAATGAGCCAGCACCGCATTTGAAGAAAGTAATGCTTTAACTGCAGCAAAACTCTTCTCGTGGACACGTGTCCACGACCATAGAGCTTGTTTGTCCAGGAGCCGGTGTAATGGCTCCGCCACGGCTGCCTTGTGGGGAAGGAAGGCATGATAGAAATTTAGCAGTCCCAAGAATGCTTGAAGTTCTGCTTTTTGGGGGGGACTAGGTGCCTGCTGAATCGCTTCCAGCTTGGACTGAGCAGGATGTATGCCTTCCATGTCTATGCGAAACCCCAGAAACTCTGTGGACCCCAATTTTACACTTGTCCTTCCTGAGCTTCAGGCCCACTTTGCAAAACCTCAGCAAAATGGCCCTGAGTCTCTCAGCCAAATTTTCCACTGATTCCCCTGCGATGAGGACATCATCGAAGTAGGGGCATACGACCGGAAGGTCTCTGAGCGTTCGCTCCATGACACTCTGAAAAATACCTGGCGCTACATTAATCCCAAACTGTAGCCTTCGTAATTTGAAAGCCTCCTAATGGGTCACTATCGTTTGTGCCTCTGCCGTGGTGTCGTCCACCGGCAGCTGTTGGTAGGCCTGGGCCAAATCAAGTTTTGCAAAAATGCAACCCCCTTGTAGAGATGCCAGAATATGGCTCACTACTGGCACGGGATAGGAGTGTTGCTGCAGAGCTTTATTCAGCATGCATTTATAGTCAGCGCAGATTCTGACCTCTCCATTAGCCTTGGCGTAACGATGGGGGTTTCCCATGGACTACTGTCCACAGGCTCTAAGATGCCTTGCTGCAAAGGTTTGTCCAATTCCGCATTAATTTTATGCTTGAGAGCGAACGGCACCCGACGAGGCTTGATCCTAATCAGTGCGACAGAAGGATCTAACTTCAAGGCAATTGGGGGGCCCTTGCATTCCCCTAACTCTGTGGTGAACACGTCTGCGAATTCTTTGCAGACCTGGTCCAGGCTGGCCATTTTTAGACTGTTCAGCCCCATTACCTGAATGCCCAGGGCCTTGAACCAATCAAGCCCGATTAGGCTTGTCCTGGTCCCATCGACCACAACGGTGTTCAACATTCCCATGAATTTCTGGAATTGCACCCTTAGTGTGGCCTCCCCCTTAACTCTGACCGGGGAATTCTGAAAATCGGTCAATATTAAATTTGACGACCTGAGTTTTTCCCGTTGGCTGCTTCTGCCACAAATCCTGTTAAGAGTGCTCTGGGAAATGATGGACAGGGTGCACCCCGTGTCCAGTTCCATCCTCAATGTAACCCCTTGCAATTTTTTCTTTAAGGGCCTATGTCCCCCGGTTCTATGGACGCCGCACCTGCTGGCACAGAACCCCACCCTGTTCTGGCTGGGGACCTCGGTACCTTTCCGAGGCAACTCTTTCTTGGAAATTTCTTTTCAGCGACCTAAACAAACGGCAGTGATGTGGCCTTGCTTGCCACATGCTCGGCAAGTTAATGTCCAGAACCGGCAGTCGGCTCGTTTGTGCCGTCCCCCACATCCCATGCACCTAGGGAAGGGATCTGCCTTCTCAAGAGGTCTAGGAAGTCCTTTCGCCTGGGTTTGTCACACCAGGTCAACTTCCTGGTCCAACTCGGCCTCTTCCTCTGGTTCGACGTCCTCGTGGTGGACGGTTTGCGATGGCTGAGGATTCCTTGAGAACAAGGCCCTTACAGCTCCGCCAGCTGCTTCTTCTGCTGTGACCTCTTGCAACGCGTCTTGGAATGAGATGGTCTCCTTCGCGAAGATCTTCTGCTATAGATCTCTGCTCCTCAGTCCACAAACTAAACGGTCTCGTAACCATTCCTCTAGGTCCTTGAATTCACACGGCCTCACTGCCTGTCGAAGAGCGGTGATGAATTCTGTGGCGGACTCTCCTGGACGCTGGTCCCACTGCTCGAAAGCGTGTCGCCATGCAATGACCGACAGCTTCGGCTCGAAGTGCCCCTTGAGCATCTTATTTAATTCGCCGTATGTCACGGTCTCAAACAGCACTGGGGACACTAGGTTCTCCGCAATATCGAAAATGGCTTGGCCACATACACAGAGCAGCGTTGCGGCCTTCAACTCGTCTTCTACGATCCTGTTTACTCGGAAGTAATTCTCAGCCCGGGCGACATACGAGCTCCACCTCTCCGGGTGAGCAACGTCGAATTCCGTGAGCCGCCCAAGTTTTGCCATGATAGGGTCTCTTCTCTACCACGTGCTGCCACTCTGCTGGAGGGGTCCCAGGGCAGTTCCTCGCAGCACTCTCACCCAGCGTTTGTGTACTGGCAGGTGAGTGAGCCGAAGTAGGAACACCGTCCCTCAGCGTGGTCTGGCCTTCCTTCACGGTGAGTCGGGCCCTTCGTTATGGTGGCAGCACAATCCCACCTTCGTTGCCAATTGTTCTGTCCTTAGGATGGTAGACATTGAAGAGACTTGTGAGTACAATAACAAGGTTTATTCATCACACACAGGAAACAGAACAGAACAGAAAATGAAACTGGCTCCGCCCTTTTATACAAGGAGCCCTGGGTAACTGTAACCAATCATTGTACGAGTTTCTCATGTGCTAAAAGCAAGCATGCCCGGGTCTCCAGACATCCCATCTCCACAGCAACCACGTGGCTGCTAGCTTCGCCTGGTTCCCGCCCTGCACCTGCTGTCTTAGCAACTCAGTACATTACAGGTTCATATCCAGAATATCTACAACAAAGAAAGGAACAGAAATGCAGGGAGAAGTCTTTGAGAATAATGAAAAGAACTTCAGGACACAAGAAAAAGGTCAGTGCTTGATGCAAAACCAAAGCAAGAATGAACAATCTTGGTTTTAAAGCCCTCATCAAAGAATAAATTCAGATGGAGGCATCTGTTTATTGTCCCACAGATCGTTATATGAAAAAGAGGCTTCAAAGAAAGAGAAGATGAAAGGATGCTGAAAATGGAAAATGGAGAGTGTCAAAAGGAGAAAGAATAAAAGGCCCCATACACTTTTGCTGTTGGCTCTACCGAAGACTTCCTTTAGCCCCATCCATCAATTGGCAAGTGGGTCTCAGTATAAATGGTCCTCTGAAAAACAACAAAACTGCCTACCCATTCTGAAAATGTTTGCCCTATATTTTATAAACAATGCAAATTGTTCTTGTAAGATTGTACAAATCATGGACTCCATAGAAAGTATTTTTCACTGAATAAAGTTCAAGATATAGCTTCTACAAATTATTTATCTGGAGAAAAAAGTAAAGGATTTTTCTTCCCTCTGTCACTGCTGGAACTGCCTCTTGCAGTTCAACAATCAATACTGTTACACCTCAGAGCTGAATTTGTCTAATGGAAGATTTCGTCATGTTATGAATGAGTAGTACTTAAACGCAATTCTGCATTCTGTACACATGCATGCATGTGAGTGCATGTACTGTAATTTAAAGGAAGTCTCGTTTTCAGAGAAAAACCACTAGTGGTGTGAATAATATGGTTATGGCTTCCCCCTATTTGGCAGGGCTACAGGAGATCAGCAGAAGCCAGCCTCTGTGGTTTGACTCTCTCCCTGATAATGACAGACCTTCTCTCCAGCCCAGGAAAGAACAACACTCTAAAAGAGGGAGGAAGAAAAAGAGAGCCATACTCTTGCCAATACCGGTAGCACAGAGGCCTGGAAGGATGCCACAAGATAGCCTACTATTTATTGCCCATTTCCACTGTATAGGAAGCAAGGAAAGTGGTTGCCAAAAATAAGAAAGAGAACCCTCCGTGCTTCCTGTTTGATTTAACATTTGACAGGACAAAGTCAAGGATAATTCTAGTGCTGTCTTTGAAGCATCCTGCAGTTGATTTCCTTCTAAAAATCAGATGGGACCTGAAGATAACAGTGCTTTGAAAACAATTCAAATTCATCCCATGCCATCTGAATTTCACACAACTGGACCTGAACACATTTTTCCTTCAAATAAGGACAAAACGTTCGATTTTATGACAATATTTCTGCAAATGTATCCATGAATATACATGTCCCCATGTAGATTTATACAAGAGATGATATGCCTAGGTTACACAGATGAATTTACTGTATATGGCTTAAGGCTATATACAACACATCTGGATGGGATTCTTATCACAATAGAACAGATATTTAATTAATATTCTTTTCCTCTTTTATCTATAGTTCTGTGCTAGATAACTAAGGCAATATCTTATTGCAAAATTGGGGATATCCCTAATGAACCTAGTCTGGATTCGCTGAATCACAAATTAAGCTAAATACTTATTTTATAGTGTCTCATTTCATCTGATTTACAACAGTGATAAAGCATTGACTTTGTCTGAAAATGGTCTTGAGTTCAATTTTGGCAACATCTAGGTGGGAAAATCTGCTGACTCAAATTATAGACCATTATTGTCTTATAAGTAATACCAAACTAGATAAACCATTGGTAGGATTCAATGCATGGAAACTTGCTATGCTCATATTCTTTAATAAATATTCTTCTGAAGTGCTTAACATCATATCTTTCAATATGACATTAGCACATTGCAAACATTATGTCCTTAATAATTTGAGGAGTAGATGTTCTTTGTAGGGTAGGTAAACACAACATAATTGCCATTTAGTTAATGTGGATTCCACGGCTTTATATAACACTAGCTAGAGTCTGGCCTGCTCCAAATGTATTGGGACTTTTTCTGCTAGAATTCCCAACTTTCATCTGCACATTCTGAAAATTGCAATTCCAAGAATTCTGAAGAGTGTCAGTTGAGGATGTCATACAATACAAAGCATCATGAAAAGACACAGTAAAATTCTGCCATAAATCTAACCATGTAAACTGCAAGAAATTGGGTAATTCATAAATGCAGAATGATTTTAACCATTTTTACCTGCATTAAAATCATCATAGTTTCACTTACTTCTGATAGGAAATTTATAGGGCTCCAAAAATTGCTAAGCAACAAGTCCTAGGATTCTTCAGCGCTTTTCATAGTGTCTGAATCTACTGGGGATTGCAGTTATATCTGGAGGACTGTAGGTGCCTCACCTCTGAATGAATCAGAGTTCACAGGTTCTCTTGTATTATAGTATTTGTTTATTATAAATAATATTTTTATTTAAGATGCTGAAGAGAAAGAGATGGCAAGCATATTATAAAGATCTATTTATAAATCTTCTATAAAGTATATTTTCTTCCCAAACTCAGTTGTATTTAAATATCAGGTTATAATGAGCAATGACACAAATCAGTCAAGCTGATAATTTCTCACTATTTGGCCATGTAGAAGGAAAAATTAATAATTCACAATGATCCAAGAAGGAAAAAAAAACCCTGATATGCTACTTTGATGTAGACACTGTCAACTTGTCAAATGAGCATGGCTGTGGCCATCTTCTTTATTCATTTTCGGTTGACACATTGAAAGGAAGGAGGGGGGATTGCCAGGTGTTTTGCTAGTCTAAATAAACTTTTGTTCCATGAGAACCAAGGTCATCGGCTGTTCCCGAGACTGCAGGCTGGGCGTTTCGTGAAACGTCTGCCAAGAAGATGTATTGGGGAACATAGTTGCTTGCATAGCCTTAGGGGTGGGATTTCTTAACTTTGTATTGGAGAATTTTTATGTGTGTCTTCAGACTTGATTTCACTTTTGATGTGCCAATATTTTGTAACTAATAAACATGTTCTTTGAGGAATTTCCAAGCCTCGGAATTCTGCTTTGTCTCTGTCTGTCGGAACCATGACATTAAACCAAGTCTCTTAAAACTTCATTTTCTCGGGGTGCTGGGCCTCGACCATCTACCCACTCACTTTTGGGAGCACAGTAAAGACTCGGCGAAGACTCGAAATGGAGGAGAAAATTGAAACCGCTGCTAGCCGCAACAGGACTCAGGCTGTTGGAGTGCAGGCTGGCGCTCCAGCCACCGAGGAGCCATCATGGCAGGGGCTCAGCTGAAAGCCAGGTTGATCCAACCTGAGAAGCTAGCACTGTAGGAAGGAACTACAGCCCTAGCGTACTTCTTCCAAGCCAAGGCTGCCCCTCAGCGCAGAAGCACTTCTGTAACCACTGGAGAGGAGCTCTTACTGCTGCCATCCCAGGGTTCTTCATCTGCGGATGGCAAGAAGGGAAAGGGGTCGATGGGATAGGATGACTCCAGCAAGTGGAGATTTCAGTCTGCAGTTCACAGCCTCTCACTCGAAAAGCTGAAGGAGAAGTTCAGCCAGCTGGAGGTGAGGGATACAATCCCTGTTGCCTGGGAGGGGGGTGCCAAGAACTACCCATCTCTTTCCCCCCCCTCACCAGAGCTCCAGCCCAACCGCCGGAGTCCGTGCTGCTTCGCCTATCCCCCAACCGGCTGTGATACCAAGCCCTGTGTACCAGCCAAATTTGTTGCCACAACCTCGGGGTGCCAGTCCTGGAGTCCAGCCAAGAGAAGTCCAGAGAGTGGTTCAGCCATATCCCCAGGACCAGCAAGCTGCCCAAGCCCAGTAGCAGATGCTGGTGGCTCTGCCAAGTTTCGAGCTGCCTCCCATCAAGCCCACCTTTGATGGGCATCCCGAGAAGCTGACCTTCTTCTTAAACCAGGTGTGGGCTCATTTGGATCGCACACTTATGCCTACCTGGATGGGGCTATGATGGTGAATGCTGTCACAGCAAATTTAGAGGGAGAAGTGGCCGACTGTGCGACCAACCTCCATGATGAAGGGGCTCCTGAATTGCACAACATTAATCTATTCATAGAGCAACTGAGGGGTCATTTTGAAGATGAATCCTGAGTCCTACTGGCCAAGAAAGAAATCCACTGCCTGAAGCAAAGAGGTCACCCCGTGAATTCAGGAGAGTTGCTGCCCCACTGCTGGGACAGTGGCCTGAGCGGTCACTGATCAACTACTTCAAACATGGGTTAGATCGCAACTTGCATCATTCAGGTCTTCCCAACCTGTTGTGTGAGTGGTACCATATGGCGGTGATGCTGGACATCGAGCTGGACCACCCCCCCGAAAGTCTAGCCCCACTGAACCCAAGCCACCACACATCCAAGAAAAACGCCTCTATGGCCGATGTCCCCAAGCCTCTGCAGCCGCCAATGTTCCCCAAGCACCAGCCAGGGCTCCAATCAAGTGCTACTGGTGTAGTCAGATGGGTTACCGTGCTGTGGAGTGCCCAGCTCCTCACCCTCATCCCAAGAGTGCTCCAGTCGCAGCCACGAAACCGCGAAGAGCTCCCAGAGGGGGAAGAGAGAAAACCAACTGGGCACATCAAGGCCTGGGTGTTGAAGACTCCCCTCCCACCGAGCTCAAAGCCAAACCCCAATCCGAGCCACAGCAGATACCTGCACTGTACGACAGTGACCAGGAAGGCAAAGAGGACGCCATGGTGAGTCATACCATTCCCTCTTTTGCCATTCTTGCCAGGATGATAGTGCCCAAAACAGGGGCTCACATGAATTTGAACGTCCTAATAGACTCGGGTTGCACTTGGTGCTTAATTAACTTACCCACTGTGCTCAAACTGGGAATCTGAGCCAAGCTATTGCCCCTGCCCATGAGGTTTGAGCAGGCTGACGGGTCCCTCATCGGAAGTGCTCCTGCCATGCACCTAACCGAACCTATGCATTTGGAAATGGGTTGGCATTGGGAAATCATCCATTTTGTGGTGGTTCTGAAGATGACCAAAGCAGTAATTTTGGGGCTAGCATGGTTGGATAAATGGCGTCCTAACATCTGGTGGGAGGAGGGAATGCAGAAATTAAGACTGGGGACAGGATCCCTCCCACCTTACACTGACAATAAAACAAAGACACTGGCCATCTGCGAGATGCAAGGGGAGCCCCGTGAAACCCTAAAGACTGTAGCCGAAAAGCTGCCAGGGATTTAACTTGTCCCCACTGAGTACCATTATTTGCAGAAGCATTTAGTGAGAAGGAATGTGACGTCTTCCCCCCACACCAGGCTACAGACTGTGCTATTGAAATTCTACCCGGTGTCAAGCTCCCTAAACCAAGGATGTACTCCATGACACCCAAAGAGATGAAAGAACTGAGAGAGTACATCGATAAAAACTTAGCTAGGGGTTTTATTCAGCCAGCCAAATCACCCGTGGCTGCTTCCATGCTTTTCAAGGAAAAGAAAGATGGCTCTCTTAGATTATGTGTGGATTTTAAATCCCTCAATGCTATCAGCATGGAAAATACATACCCCCTCCCCCTGATGAAGGACATGTTAGCCCACCTGGCTAAAGGAAAAATCTTTACCAAGCTGGATTTAAGAGAGGCTTATTACCGGATCTGGATAAAGGAGGGGGACAAGTGGAAAACAGCGTTCAATTGCCCATTGGGGAGTTTTCAATTTAAAGTGACGCCTTTTGGACTGCAGGGGACCCCCGCAATTGATAAATCAAATGCTCCATGATCATTTATACAAGGGGTTTTTGGTTTATCTTGATGACATCCTTATTTACTCTGAAACCATGGATGAACACATCAAAATGGCCCGTGAAGTGTTAAAGAGACTGTTGAAATCCAAACTGTATGAAAAGCTGTCAAAGTATGAATTTCACCAGACTCGCTTAGATTGTCTAGGATATCGGATTTCGAATGAGGGGGTAGAGATGGACCCTGCCAAAGTTAAAGCAGTATTGGAATGGCAACCTCCATGCACCCGCAAGCAGCTTCAAAGTTTTCTGGGGTTTGCCAACTTTTATCGTCAATTTATTCTCTTTCACAAAGATAGCCATGCCAATCACCGATTTACTCAAAACAGGCAAAGGAGGGGAAAAACCCCGACCTTGTCAGCGATTGCAATGGTCATTAGAGTGCCAGGCAGCATTCGAAAAACTAAAGGGACTCTTTGCAGCTGAACCAGTTCTTAAACTGTAGACCCCGGGCAACAATTTATCATTCAAGCTGATGCAAGCGACATGGCCATGGGGGCCATTCTCCTACAAAAAAATCACAGAGGGGAGTTGCAATCTTGCGCTTACACTTCCCGAAAATTAACTGACACCAAGAGGAGGTGGGCTGTGTTTGGGAGAAAGAGGCTTTTGCAGTTCGTTGGGCTTTGGTGACATGGCGTCATTTCTTGGAAGGAGGGGAAATACCTTTTGAGGTATAGACTGATCACAAAAATTTAGAGGCTCTCAAGACCCCCCATAAATTATACCCCAAGCAAGTTCAGTGGGTTCAGTACTTCAACCGTTTTAATTTCACTTTAAAATATTTTCCTGGGGGTAAGAACTTTTTGGCTGATGCCTTGTCTAGAATGCCCCAGTTCAAGAGCAACCGAGAGGAAGTAATTAACTCCATTATTCCTCCACCACAATCCGCTTTTCAAATAACAACCAGGTCACACACAGAGAGACCCCCTGCTGGTCCTGATGTTCGCTCACTAAAAGAATTAAAGGAGAAGTTAGAGACTGATGCCTGGTTTAAAGATAACAAATCTATATTAACCTTAAGGGGAGGGCTAGCTTGGAAGGGTTCTAAGTTATACTTCCCAGATGGCCTCAGGCTCCAGACATTGCAACGGAGTCATGACACTAAGCAAGCAGGTCACTTTGGATTTTTAAAGACATTGCATCTGGTGCGAAGGCAATTCTGGTGGCCAGGAATGAAAAAGGACATTGAGAATTATGTTAAGAGTTGTGCCACTTGTGCTGCCATGAAGAGGCATCTTGGAAAACCACCAGGTTTATTGCAGCAGGTGGCCAATCCCTCTCAACCTTGGGAGGAAATAGCCATGTATTTTATAGTGGAATTACCTGAGAGTAAGGGAAACACTGTAATATGGACTGTGATTGATCTATTTTGCAAACAGACACATTTCATCGCTTGCTCAGGACTTCCCTCTGCCCAGAAGCTAACCAAACTGTTTTTGAAGCACATATACTGATTCCATGGTGCCCCAAAGTGGATTATTTCTGACAGAGGGGTCCTGTTTACTGCAAAAGTTTGGAGGAAGTTCATTAAAATGATTGGATCCTCCCAGGGGCTATCATCAGCTTTTCATCTGAATACTAATGGAGCTGCTGAGAAAGCTAACGCAATGATGGAACAGTACCTCAGATGCTATGTAAATTACCAGCAGACTAATTGGGCTGACCTCCTGCCTTTCACAGAGGTAGCCTACAACAATACTGTGCACAGTAGTACTGGACTCACCCCATTTAAAATAGTAACAGGTTGAGATTTTGTGCCCATGCCTGAGTATCCACAGGAGCCTCCTACTTCCCAGACTCTGGACCAATGGATGACATCCGTCCAGGGGGTTTGGGTGAATGTGAAGAAGGCATTGACCAAAGTTACCAAGGTTTACAAAGAGCAAGCAGACAAATGACGCTTCCCTCAGAAACCTTTTCATGTTGGACAATTGGTTTATCTTTTAACAAAATATTTAAGGTTAAAGTTACCCAGTAGAAAATTGGAGCCAAAATTCCTTGGTTCTTTTCCTATCACTAAAATCATTAACCCTGTCACAGTGGAATTGAAACTACCACGATTGTTGGGGAAAGTTCACCATGTGTTTCATTGCAATTGATTGAAACCTGTGTCAGAATCCTCTTTGAGACCTGTCCCAAAGAAGCCACCGGGTCCAATGGTGGTTGAGGGGGAGACACATTATGAAATAAAACGTATTCTTGATTCTAGGTTGTACAAGAGAAAGTTACAATACCTTGTTCAGTGGAAAGATTACCCCCCTTTTGGAAGCTACATGGGTGAAATGTACAAATGTGAAAGCAGATAGATTGATAAAGAAGTTTTACGATAAACACCCTCACAAGCCTCGAGGAAATGCTTAACCTGCTTTTTCTTTTCCCTGCAGGAGACACTTTCTTTCTGATGAGGAGCCGACTGTTAACTTGTCAAATGAGCATGGCTGCGGCCATCTTCCTTATTCATTTTCGGTTGACACATTGAAAGGAGGGAGAGGGGATTGCCAGGTGCTTCGCTAGTCTAAATAAACTTTTGTTCTGTGGGAACCAAGGTCATCGGCTGCTCCCGAGACTGCAGGCTGGGCGTTTCTTGAAAAGCCCACCAAGAAGATGTATTGGAGAACATAGTTGCTTGCATAGCCTTAGGGGTGGGATTTCTTAACTTTGTATTGGGGAATTGTTACGTGTGTCTTCAGACTTGGTTTCACTTTTGACATGCCGATACTTTGTAACTAATAAACATGTTCTTTGAGGAATTTCCAAGCCTCGGAGTTCTGCTTTATTTGTCTCTGTCGGAACCATGACAGGAAAGCATTAAAACAGACATGGATTTATTGTTATTATTGCCAGCGACAAGGGACTAACATCTTTACTTAGAATTTGCATATTTATTGTAACATTAAAAAGTTTTCATTTAAAAAATATTTGTACTATAAGCCAAGGTTACATTTCCCAAAATACAACATCAAAGAAATATGCTGCTACCTAGAATTACCGCTTATGGCCAAGGACAAATTTAAAAGCAAGTGCAAAAGGAAGAAGAGCCAATGATTTTTTAAGCTGCAGATCTGAGACACAGCCACCTTGAGTTAAGCCTTTATTACTTTCCACAGATCTTCACTGTAATTGTGCTTATATTTTTCCCCATGCAGCATATTCCAAATAGCAAATACGTAGCAGATTTCTTCATCGTGTAATATACAAAGTATGCTTTACATTCAAACGCATGTTACTTCAAATATTAGTGCCAAATTTAAGTGATTCAGCTTGCAATTCCAAAACTCCAGTCCTAATGGGGAGGGGAGAAAATATGAAGAAAATAATGTGGAAAATATATCACTGCTTGGGAAAATTGGAAATGGGAAATCAAGACAAAAAATTGGTGAGTTCTCAATCAAGATGAAAGTAGTAGTACTGTTGCTACTATTGACTTATTTATTTATTTTCACATTTTTTTTGTACTGCTCATCTGAGTGGTGGGTGGTGTAAATAAAATGTTAAAATATCAAAACAGCATATAACAATTAAAAAATTAGATAATTTAGAATTTAATAGGAGGCAAGGATGAATAAAGTCTGTTAGAAATTAGTAAAGGCAAAAGGAGACTGCCAGGGTGCCATCCAGCTCTATGGCTGTGTCTTCCTCTGAACTCTTCACGAGAGGCCACAAAGCCACATTTTAACTCTTTGTGGAAGGCCACGACAGTGGAGACCTATCTCACCTCCAAGGGAAGGATATTCCACAGGGCAGAACATGCTATTCAGAAACTCAGAAATAGGGAAAACAATGGTATTTAAGCATTTCCCCCTTTCCTCATAACCAAGATGACTCCTTCAGCCTGTCAATCATCTGACCCACAGGCAAGATGTATGATACTTGTGGGGGGTCATATTAGAAATGTTATAGAACACTTTTGAGTCACTAATGCAAGTTTCATACTACATTGAGTTCATAATGCTTTGGATAATGTCAGATTGTCCTTTCAATAAGAAATTGAGAATACCAGGCCTAACACAAGCTAAACACTATCTTTAAGCCAGTCACTGGTATGCCCAGAGGACTGATTGCCTTTAGTACAATTTTATACTCCATAAACTACTCACATCCATTTCCTGAAGTCTGGCTTCAGACAAATATTGAAATCATGTTCTCTTTTTCATCTTCTAGATTGTGAAGAAACTATGTAGAATGGACTGTGGATGTGAAGTAGTTTTTAGTTATATGCCACTGAAGTTATTTAGGTCTAATCCAGATGTTTAGATTTTGCTTTTTTAGCTGGAATTTAAGAACAATAATTGCAACTCTTCTTACTAACATTAGTCTTTTCCTGCACAAGGAGATTCTATTGTGTTGAGAGAGGAAAATGTTGCAGTAAGACAACCCTGGCCTAGGGATATAGAATCTGCACACTTCCACACATGTTGAGGAGCTACAATTCTCAGTAATGTCAGCTAGCAGGGACAATAATAAAAGTTGCTGCAAGGTTCAGTAATACCTGGAGGACCACATAAAGGGATAGTTATGGAAATAAAATACAACCATCTTAATTTTGTGGAGTGCTTGGTCTAGGGCACGGGTCGGCAACCCGCGGCTCCGGAGCCGCATGCGGCTCTTTGAGGCCTTACCTGCGGCTCCGGAGCCTCCTCCGCCATTTTGGCGAGCGCATGCGCGCATGCGCGGGCGGGTGCGGGGGGTGCGCGCGCGCATGCGCGCATGCGCGAACGGGGCCGCGCGGGTGCGCGGGTGCGCGCGCATGCGCGAACGCGCGGCTCCCAGCGTTTTTTTTTTTTAAGCTAAATGGGTCCGTGCGGCTCATCCGACGTTTCGGATGGCCGACCCATGGTCTAGGGAAAACAGAAAAGAATTATAACCATAAACTTCTCTGCAAAACTACGAATGCTTTTAGTACTTTTTATGATTTTTCAACTTGTTCCACTTAGAATTTAGTTTTCATTTTTAACAGGCATACAAATATTGCTGATGATTATAATGTATATTTGTTCTTCATATAGTAATGTTGTTGCTATGCAGCTGTCACAAAACAAAAGTTAAAATCACTGGCGTCTTCCTAAGTTGGAAACAATTCATTTTAATTTCCCCTCTGCTTGATAAATAACAAAACTAAACTTTTAATAGTTTGGATCACATAACGGGGGTTCTTAAAATAGCAGACCAACAGTACAGTAATTCCTTCCGGAGATCCAATAATTTATGCTGAAAGAACGGACACTGGCTGCCATGACAACCATGACTGGTAACACTATGGGGAAAACGGCAACAAAAAGGTCTCTTTTTCCTTTGCTCAGAAATAAGGTCTGGCTTCAAGCCTGTGATACAGTTAACATAGAGAAAGAAAGAAGGAGAATCAGCAATTCTACTCAGGTTCCAGTGACATTGCAAGGTTTTCATGTTTGTAGTTTTTGCCTTGAAAAACCAAAAGAAACTCCAGATTTTAAGTAATATGAATTTCAAGTGCCAATTTTGCACGTAAAGTTTCTTCTGATCCAATCTTTCCATAATTATCTTGATTTTCAAGTAAGATTTGTCACATTTCATTGTAAAGAACTCTTTTGTGTTTCTGAGCATGTCTTTGATAGCACTCAAGGTAATTGTTTTTTTAGATCTGGCCTTTTTAAAATGTCTGGCAGCAATTTGGCAAGTAACACTAAGTGCCAGGCAGGGGAGCACAAACATTTCTAAAATGCATTTTCCTTTGCTACCATAAGGAAAAACACTATCCAAGGCACCCAAGTTAATATAGTAAATTTACACAAATCAGAAATATATGGAAAGGATTTATTGTGGCATTTTAGCTAGAACAACCTAGCCACAGCAAATCATGGTAAGTCCCACTGATTTTAACATGAGTCGAGCAGAAAGAATTGGTGTTCCTTAGAGACCTAACTCCCTATGACCCTATATTGTTTCCCTATTATCTAGTAATAACTGCTTCCTTAATCAAGACAGCAAAATTAAAGTAGTATTATTTGTTGGCCTGCATATTTGGATATATACTATTGCTTTCTATCCAGATGAACTACACATTTTTTTCCAACTACAACAGAAATAGATTTGAACCAAACTATTTACTATAAATATCTAATTGTCAAACAATTGCCCTTGGTACTAAATCTTTATCTATCATGACAACATTTTGGAATAGGCCAAAAACAAATCTTATTCAGAAGAAGACTGCTGGAGAACTAGTAATAGTTTCTGCTTTGGTACTTCAGCCACTGATATTCCAAGGTATAAATTGCCTCTGATACCAAAGGCAATACATACAATAGTACTGTATTTCTTAATGTTTTATTGATTTTTAAGAATTACAATCTTTAGTGCTTAGTAAACAACATGTTGTCTGGGTTCAATATTTGACATTAACTTCTTCAATATAAATCTGTTTAGTACTGCACAATCCAGTATTTTTTCCCTGGTCCTCCTTTTTCCCCCATATTTTTTTTCCATTTTCCCTTCATTACACAGTTACAATTCTTGGTACTATTAATCTATACAAAGTAAGATATACACATCTTCATGATATTTTACTAATATTATACAAATAATAATATCAATTCATAAATCAATATCCTGTTATTTGTGCTCTTGTTAAAGTTTGATTTCCCATCGATATTTGAAGTATCTTGGTCAGTTATGATTTTCTCAATATTAATTACATTTATATAGCTAAAAGTTTTATTCATACCAATCCTCCTCTTATTTTCATATTTCCCATATCAAAAAAAATGCTATTTTAATTCTAAATCATATCTTTCATTATAAAAGTCTAATTATATCTAAGGGTCATCTGTTCTTTTAATCATAATCAAGTATTTAAACATATAATGCCCCCTCTAATAGGTCAAATCTTCTATTTTTAAAAAATAATTCTCGCTTTCTTTCTTTGCCATGTAGCTTTCCAAGCCAAGGCAATTAAATTGCCCAGGAATTTTCTTTCTATTTTTGTGAAAGTTGCTTGGCATGAGGAAGACAATTTAGGTAGGGTGTTTTTTTGGGGGGGAGGAATTCTGCCCATTTATATTCCTTAAGCAACTCCCACTTTCCTTCTCCCTCAATTTCTCTTCATTTTTTGTCTCCCAAATTGTGACATTTCCCCTGACAACTCTATGTTCCATTTTTTAAAATCTTCTTCCTTGTCATCTGGTGTATTTTGCATACCTAAGGGGTAAAGGGTCTTTTGTGTTTTCATTGTTATGGGTAAGTCTTGCAGTATTTTATTTGTATACGGTAGTTTATATTTCCCTTCTTTTATCTCTTCCATCTCTATGTCCATTTCCTCTGCTTCATCTTTTGATTTCTGGTTTATTTGTTCATACTTTGTAGTTGTTGTCTGGGAACTTTCTAGTTGTAGATTTAGTTTGGAGATTTGCTCATTTATATTATCTAAATTATTTATAGTCTCATTATGGTTTCTTTTTATGTCCTCTTTGTGTGCAACAATTGTTTGGTGAATTAGTTGTAGCATAGAGTATATTTCCTTCTGAAAGGTGTTTGTTTTTTCTTGAGGCATCATTCCTGGAGATCCTCTAAGTATCACCAATGTCAGTAAAAGTAAAACAAAGTTTCCTAGTCTTTATATGTAGCCTTTATAGTCCAATAGGTTCCAAAATATAGGTCCAGTCCTAAAAGCAATATTTTATAGTGGTCCTTTGTCTCAGGTATCCAGAAGTTGTCAGTCAGGCAAGGTTGTAATCCACAATGTTCAAAGAGTTCAAAATGTTCAACCTCCCTGAAAACAGCTCAAAAGTCTCTCCCAGCCAGCCAGTCAAAAGTCAATTTTTTTCTTTGTCTCCCACTAGCTCTTGAGATTAAAAGTCCAAGCTCAGTAGGTGTTTATAGTCCACGAAGGTCAGGGTGATAAGTATGCAAAAATATTTTCTTTTATTGCCAGCTGTTCTCCCTTAAGTGAGGAATCACCAAGCAGTCAGGAAGCTAGTTACAGTGTTGTACTCAAATCCACCACTAGATGTCATTCAAAATCTATTTTCCACTCTTAAGACAAAGGATTTATTTCTTGTATTTCACCTCAAAGAGAAAATCTTAACAATTATCTCAGTTCTCAAATTTATCGAAACTATAGCTTTATGTTACTTCCACTTCAGTATTGTGTATTTCTGTCCCCCATAGAAGAAATTAAAATGCCACTTCCTTTCACATTCGGAGGTTTTTAGTTTCTTGGGAGCCTTTCCCAGGAAATTCAGTTGTAAAATAGTAAAGAAAGCATCAATATTCTCACCCAGTTCCAAACATACTGTTTACGATGTGTTAATTGGTGCTTTTCTTCTTCAGTTGTCAGCAGCTAATGGCTGGCAACAGGAATGTAGCCAGTCTTTCTCCTGCCAGTTTGGAGGGCTTTCCTCAGATCAAATGGAAAGACCAGCGTCTCTCCGTGATCGACGAGGCACCCCTCCTTCTTCATCGCCTCTTCGGGGCAACTTTAGGCCCTTTTTAGGAACCCCAGCAGGGGGGAATCGGGTGCGGAAGGCAGAGCCCTGCCTTCCTGCGTATGTTTTGCTGCAATGCAAAACTGGAAGTCAATAGTACTGTATTTCTAATTATTAGACACCAATGCCTCTTGTTCTTTGAATATTATATAATCTCTGTGCATTTATGCATTTTATGACAATGCTAAATATTATAAATTAACAACACTGATAAACTTTCAAGGCAATTAACTATTGTACCGGCTAGTTAACCTCTGTATAAGGCATATGTTGCTAGAATTTTTATAGATAGCCAGGGGAAAATGTTTTGAAAAATATAGCAAATTAAGATACAATTCAATAATTGTTTATTAAGTTTCTATTTACTTTGAAAAGTTTCCATGGTTTTAATTTGATTGGACAAGTTTAACGCACAAAAAATAGTCAAATGGGAGAAAATTAGTTTTAGGTGTGAGTATTTTAACTTCATTACCTTAAAATTATTCTTTTTCTTTTTTTAATATATGTAAAACTGTAATATCACTTTTCTCCCACTTTGGATCATAACTGCTTATTGAAGAAAAAAACTTTTCTCTCTTTCTCTGCCATAGAGAGTAAAGCAAGAGAACACTTAATATATGCTGCATATCTGAATCAATACTTGTAGGACTGAATTTATTAAAGGAAAGTTAAATCACTTTAAAATTCAGAGCTTATTCAGGGACTACATGTTCATTATCAAGTTGTGTCATATATTAAATTTTGCAAAAGAGAAAAAAAGTGTAACAAAATATTTTATAAATCTCTTTCTTAAAATATAAAGAACAAAATCAGTAGCTTTCAAATTTTTTTTTGATATAATGTAGTTTTTAAACTCCTAAATTTTCCTATAGATCTGTGTGATCTATAGATTGCTGATCACGTCAAGTCCAGGAATAAATCTTTAAAAAAAGGAAACACAGGGTGCAAACTAAATTATCGGGTTGTGTACACTTTGAAATTATTTGAAAGAAGTCCTCAGACTCCATTACAGCGTCCCAACTCTTTGGAGAGTTTGCCAGAAGCCTATAAAAGGATGCTGTTGCTTCAAGCAGTTGATTCATGGTCCAACTTTTTTATAGTAGATGGTTGGAGTAGTCACTCAAAAGCCAAAACACCTCTTCCATTCACTTTTTAAATAAGCGCAACCCTATTAAATAACCCCAGTGTTAACCATTCTGTTGCGTTCTTATAGCACTTTATTAGAAAGCTTGAAGAGATTGCGTTTTTTTTTTTTAAAAAAATGCTTTAAAGAGGAAAATGTTGTTCTGACTTCATCTCAAATAGAATGCTTAATGGCCTTTCCCTGCCTGCTGATTCTGTGGAGTTCTTTGGATTACAGAGAAACCTCAGCAACAACATAGGTTGTTGGAACAAATGTGAATAAGAGCTCACATTTAAGCCTACACCGTGGTAAAAGGGGTGGCCAACATACTTAATTTTCCATACTACCAATATCCACAGATTGTGCCCTTGAATTCCTATCTCAGATAACCCATTCTTTTGTGGAGCTGTGAGGTAGAAAGAACTTGCCAAAAGCTAATGTCAGATCAGGGGCAATACTTCAGAGAAAATCTTATTCTCTAGACTCCAAATGGGCTGAGTCAGAAGGGGTGACTGAACCAGTATTTTGAGGTACCTGGTAGTAATTTAGCTTGCTCAGTCCAGGGAAGTAGATAGAGTAATCTTAGCTATGAAATCTCTTAGTTGCAGTCTTGAATCATGTTTCATCTTGTTCCTTCAGGAGCAATGATGGACTGAATCTAGAAGGTAGTCAATGTCTCTTTTAAGAAATGGGGTGATGCCTTCTGCCTTGAAGGAGGTGGTGGTAAACGCTGTCCTGAAAAGATCCTCCTCTTTGGATCTGGTTAATCTTGACAAGTGCAGCCTAAAGGATAGAGTGTCAACTCCACAACAAATCTGGCTGAAGCCATTTTGCTCGTTCTAGGTTGCCATGAGATGGGAGGAGGTATGGAGGATTGGGCTTAGAGAGAGTGATTGGCCAAAGTCACTCAGCTGTTTTTCATACTTAAGGCAGGACTAGAACTCGCAGTCTCCTGGGTTTTTCGTCAACACTTTAACCATTATATCAAACATTTCTACAATGTCGGAAAAGTTAGCTGCGTCCACTATTTATCAAACAGTTTTTACCAAAGAATTAGAAAGTCCTGACCCTAATGAATTTAAGAACTACATGATTATATAAGGAGCTTGATTTTAAAACAGTGAGTCTGGACATGATTATACTGGTCTGAACACTCTGGACAGCACTACTGGGAATGTTTAATTATTATATACTGACTCACCTGGCAACTTGTGGAAATGCACAAACAGTGCAATATTAATCTAGCAGATAGTCTAGGCAGAGCAAAAATTTGATTTAATTCTGTCACAGAAGTCCCACAGATGTATAATTGAAAACCATCAAATTGTGCAAAAAATTAATCCACCCTCATTTGATATAGATAAATTACTGACTGTATATTCTGAAAGCTATCCCAACAGTCACATTTAAGTTCTTGACCATAGGAGAGCTGAATTAACTTTCTGACAGTGCTTTTCTTTTAAAAATGGACTACTATTAGCCCTTATCCCATTTAAAGTTAAACTAGCAACAAAACTTCTTGCCAAACTTAATGTTCTTCTTGATCGCACAATGTTACTTTTATCTCATTCCCAGTCCACTTTTTAAACAGTTTCATGGACAGCTTATGTGTTCTATAAAATATATTTTTTTAATCAATGACAGCATATCATTATCTCAGTAAAATATTACATTGATAAAACAAAAGCTTAATCTCATCTTGTTTTGGTATACCAATTAAAACCAATAGATAAAACTCATTTATTTCTCTTTCAATTCATAAGGTCAACATGGGAAATTATTGTACCAATACATACTGAACAGAAATCAATAAATTTATATCATCATGGAAGTCACTTGAAATTTATATCAGCCTTTACTCATTTTAGTATTTTAAATATACACTATGAGATGTATTGTACTTTGATAAGTTAACACATTAATTAAAGGATTTCTAGTCAGACTGCATAATCTACTTGCATGAATAATATATCCAACTACTAATTGCAATAAATCAGCTCAATACCATTTGCCAGTTAGGCTTTTACAAAATGCTACTGGTCCATCAGCCTCTTTTTCTGACTATGCTATAAATTTCAATAACTGAACTGCAAGGCATTTGATCAGAAACATTATCTAATGTGCTAATTGTATAGCACAACACTGCTTGCTTCCCTGGTTTTTAAATAGGAAGTATTGCATTTCTGTCCATTTCACAAATAATATGTATATATCATATAATCAAAATCCTTTTATCAATTAATCTTCCATAAACCTAATCCTTAATATAATCCAGAAGGATACTATGGTTGTTGGCGAAAGTTGACAAGAGGTCAAAAAGAACCAAATAGATGCACTACCCCCATCCTTCTCTTGTTCAGATAGTATCTAAAAAACTGACATATTTTAGAAGACTAAACTTGGAGTAAGACTCAGTAGAAACCATCTTGTGTACTAAAACTTCTGCATGTATCATTTTACAAAAATTAGTAATTGAAGTAAAGTAAATCTGATCCTTATGATAATATTTTCTTATTTCTAACTGAGAAAACTCAGTGTTTGGTTTACATAGGGGTTAAACTGTGAATTTCTAGTAATCAGTTATTCATTGGAGTGATCTGTTTCTGATACCTGTCTTTAGCTCTTTTAATTTCCAACTTTGCCAGAAGAATCCATAGGCAACAGAGGCAATACAGTAGAATTATCTAGAAATCTTTTACATGTTGTCAGCCTTTGTTTAGTCTCTAAAATATTTTTCCTTTGTTTTTAGTGCCATATGGATATTTTCAGTGAGCTCAATAGCTATATTACTGGACGTTCCAGTTAGTTGTTTTCCTACAAAACTGTGCTTCAGTCTTGGTTAATGTTTGCCCAGAAATATGTAATTGCAGACTTCCTCCTCATAAACTGTTCCAGAGTGCAAGCTGCCATCCTCCCATGCTATTATTATCTTTATGCCTCCTGGCTAATGCAGTTAGATGAAAGATAACCCTTTCATTCCTGAGTCATAAAACCTATCTGCTGCTATGTCTAAATATGAAGCACTTACAACTATTTGAATTAAGTTTCCATGCCCTTGGACCAAGAAAAAGATTCAGTACTAACATTATCTTCCTGAATAAGTAAATAGGAAACTTCTGTAGCTCAGTCATTCAACTACTTATGATAGAACTTATCTTTCTGCTGCTTTCACCTGTTCTGCCTGCTGCTGCTGCTGAAATTGCTATTAACTCTGTTTTGCTTTTATCATATCTTGCATAAATAACTGAGTGTCAGCAAGCCTTTGTACAACAGTGAAAAAGCTGTGGCCCTGTAAATGTTGCTGAAATGCAATTGCCAGCATCCTGCACCAATTGTTATACTTTCTGAGTCTGCTGGGAACTGAAGAACTGAATATTTGAAGAAATTCTCATTTACCTATCCTGAAAATTATATTCCTTTTTGCCAAATAATTATTATTTGCATTATAATGCAAATTATGTCCATTATAATGTGCCATTCTGCAACTATTTTTATGACTTTATTTATTGATGGTACTTCTAAATACCACTTTAACAAATTATGCTCTGGATGCCTCTTAGGAAAAGTAAATAATCAAAAAGTGGACATAATAAAACACAGAATCATGTATGGTTCATAATTCAATAATATACTTATTTATTTACACAAGCCAGAAGGATATTATAATTCATTTTGCTCTGAATATACGAATAAAGCCATCACTGATGAATCCAAATCATTATTTTTGTCAACACCAAAATAAAAATATCAGCCACTGACCAATATTGAAATGTAATCATTTAAACCAGGCATGTCAAACTGCCGGCCCACGGGCCGAATGCGTCATGCCGAAACCGTACCCACCCCATTGCCAGCAATGGGGGGTAAATCGTGATATGTCACACAACATCATGTGACATCACGCGACATCACATGATGTCACGAATTTGACATGCCTGATTTAAACCAATTAGTTCCAGTCTTTTGGAAACAGTACTTTTACCCTATGGCATAGCTGCACTGACTGTAATTAATGTAAGAGCACAATGAAGCACACTCAAATTTCAGTACTAGAAACAGCTACTATACAAAACTCATGACAGTGTATAGTTATTTATAAGACCTATTACTCTCAGCTCTGCATTTTGCTCAATTCTCATCTATAGAATCTCTATAAGACGCTGACCTGGAGAACTAAAAGATGCTAGTTCTTCCCATAGAAATGGAATGGCTCTTTCTAAAAACACTCAGAAACAAGAGCAAGCTTTATATTTGAAGCCAGTCAGAATCTACCCCTTCAAAATGAATTGAAAATGAACCAGAGAAACAGGAACCAGATCATGTACCATGTTATGTGCATAAGCTAAAATGTCTTAACAAGTGTCCAGTCTTTTCTAATAGAAAGTATTTCTTGGTAAACAGACCAGAAATAATATGCTCTTACTTCCCTGACTTTCCAGCCAAATTTTATTGGACCCAGGAAGTTTTACCTCTTTTAAAGGATCTCCTATAGTCAAGTTTCACAACCAAGACAAATATTAACTAAATGCTATAATAGATCATATGTCATTATAATATGTTTGAATATACCTCAATTTCCCTCAAAAATTGATTTTGTTATATAAAATCTTTTTTTTTTCAAATGCCTGCTGAAATTATCTCATAAAAATCATATTAAGCAATTAATATTGTCTGTTGATACAGTATGCAGAATATCTTAACTCTGGATATTCTTGATCCTATATTCCCAAGATCTTTCAAAGCTCAAAATAAGTTTTCAACTATAATTCATTTTTTTTCATTGATTGATCAAAGCCAGAGCTTGAATGGAACATCTCTTGAGCAAGTTTTATACATTAGATACTCCAATATTTTGCTCAGAACAATGGGGTAACCTAAACTACCATATATATTTGGAGCAAAATTGAGTCAGGTCATCAAGTCTATATATCATAGATTGTAGCTTTGTAATTACAGAGAAATTACTTTTCAATAGTATATGAGATCATGTCAGCAAAGGTGTTATTGGACAGTTGTTGTTAATCCAACTGCATTACATAATTTAAAAATGATAAAGTTTGTCTTTGAAGTTTTTTCATACCTTTGAACCACATGGTTTATGAGTTCATTCATGGGAAAAAAGGTTCACCTTATAAACCATTAGTGTCAGCAATACAACTCTTTCTCAAAAACTACATGAACAAATTTCAAAGCTGTCATATTACATTTCTAAAAGATATTGCATATAATCTTCATTTGTTTAGGTAATTATTCTAATTCAATTATGCTTGAATGCTGTTACATTTCATACTTTTTCTATATTTCTTATTTGCTGGTGTCTGTTATAATTTAGTATCTAATTCTAAAAGACTCTACATCAGTAATCAAAATCTTGCCCCTCATTAGTAAGTTAATCTAACTGCAAAAGAAAGAAATGCAGAGGGCAATATATAGTAATTACAGTAAAATGTTATAGCATCTGAGGAACTTTATACACCTTAATGTCCCTACCAGGAAATCAATAAAATTGTTTGCCCATTGCATAAGAACCAGCTCATACTATTTGCACAGGGAAATAATCAACATGAATTGAATCCAAATGTGGGACTTATAAAGGCACAAGACAGGATGTGAAGAGAATGGAGTGTGAAGAGAAAACATTAATGTCAGCAACATATCAGTTTTTAAGCTCTTCAGCCACCTTAATTCATATACAGTACTGAGAAATGGTTCAAATAGTAATATTATCTAGACTTAATACTTCTTTACAATCTCTCTGAAGCATTCAGTGAAGTACTACCAACAACCACTGGAAACTGGACATTGAACTTAGCTTCTGGCATACCTCCTAATTAAATAGAAATATATTTTCTTCTGTGGGACTCCTTTATGGCAAGAAGACATTACAATAGTTTGGTTGGGTCTTAGACCAGAAAAACAAACTATGTCCGCTATTACTTCATACATTTCTTTTGCAATTAAACATGATGGAAGATTTTTCCCTTGTTTCTTTCATGTTTTTGTGTAGCATACTCAGATTTGTTAGACATGTAGTAGGGTCATGTACCATTAAAGTAAAAATAAAAATGGCACTGACTATATAACATTTTTATCACTTGTTTTTAGTGAGATTTTTTTTAAGCACTGAAAAAGTCCCAATCAGCAGTAAGTATTTAAACAAGAATTAGATGTGGTCAGCATTGTTGCTAAGCAAAGGGGATTCTGGATTTTTACAGAATAGTTAATGAATTTGCTTGTGAATCTTGACAAGATTTCTTCCAGAGACTAGAGTAACAGCCTCTTCTCATACAGATTTTAGAACAACAAACATAAGCAAAAGTTGTGACACAATATTAATAATATAGTCTATGCTCCACAGATCCCAAAAGATACTGTAGATTTTTGACTTCCTGATAAGAAATGATCAAAAGGCTGACCTCTTTACAGATTAGTTATATTTTTGTCTAAGCAATCTAATTAGCACACGCAAATAAACTGGCTCATTCTAACCTAAGAGGTCAATGTGAATCAGATAAACTGAGTCAGACAGCTGAGGAAACAAGCTTGCTGTTAAACTGCAACCCAGGTTATCCTAGAAGGAAGAAGTAAATCCCTATAGATCGGTAGTTTATATAGTATAAGTATAAGAAGGGAAGGTAAAGGATCAATGGGTACAGTTTTAAAAGACAAATAGCTCATACCATATGCTCTGCCAATTTTGTTGAAAGAAAACAATAGTCAACATTATGCAAATACTATCACTGGAAGCATACAAACATGGTAAAATCCATGTAGCACAGTGTAATCTTTGCTTTTCCCCAATACTCTTGCACCAGTTGGGATGAGGTGCTGTTTAAGTGTGGTTGCTACATTTAGTTGCTGCCAAGCTGCAGGCAAAGCTCCAAGCTGGACTCCCATCAGGATATACTGCTCACCATACCGTGTTTCTCCAAAAATAAGACCCGTTCTTATTTTTATTTTTTTTTGCCTCCAGGTCTTTTTTGGGGGGGTGTCTTTTCACTCACCTCGCGGCGGCGGCACCAACAGCCCCACCCAGCTGGCCCACTTCTTCTGCAGCCGAAGGAGCAGCTTCATTCTGCAGCTGAGAATGGACCTCAGGCCTGCATTTCACAGTCAGAGGCCTTTTGAATCCATAGTTCAGTTCCCAGCTGCAGAGGCCTTCCGGAAAGGCCTCTGACTACGAAATACAGGCCGGGGAACGCCCTAGAAGAAGTGGGCTGGCGAGGAGAGGCAGGTGTCGATTCAGAGGAGGCCTGGTGAGTGCAGGACGCGTGGGGCAGCTCCACCCCCCCCCACCCTAACTTGATTTTTAGGCATGCGCCTCGTCCCAAAACTAGGACTTATTTTGGGGGTAGGGCTTATATTAGGCCCATCCCCAAAAATCAAGCTAGGGCTTATTTTCAGGGTAGGTCTTACTTTTGGGGAAACACAGTAGTGTTTGGTCCTGGCAGTTGAACGATCGTTGTCTTGCTTGCTTGTAATACCTTGCCCTAGTTTGCCTCTGCTTTCTCATCTGTAGGCCATTTGCTTTTCACTTTTCTATTATAGCCCCATCCCCAAAACACACACTGTTTTAACATTTTCTTTGGTAAGCTGAGGGTCTGGGTGGGTGAGGCTGTCTCTAGACATTGCAAGTCCTTGAAAATGGCCAGGGTGTGGCTCAGTTAACCAGGTAAGTGGACTGCAGACTTGGATACCTGTGAGTATGAGTGAATGGTTGCACACCTGAGGGAAGTTGGGGGGTGGGACCTGTCTGCATGCCTGCAACTACTTTTGAAAGCAGGCAGCAATCCCCACTTGTCAAATTTTTGTCTTCTTTGAAGAGAGAGTCACCAAAACATGATGTGATCACATTTGCAAAGCACCAGCACTAAAAGGGAGGTAGAGGGGAAAATAGTATAAATGTAATAACAGAACACTATTCCAAAAGCTTTCTATAGATGGTATAGTCAAGCCACTTTAATAATAATAATAATAATAATAAAGTTGAAAGGTACCTTGGAGGTCATCTAGTCCAACCCCCTGCTCAGGCAGGAAACCCTATATCATTTCAGACAAATGGCTGTCCAGTCTCTTCTTTAAAATTTCCAGTGTTGGAGCATTCACAGCGTCTGGATGCAGGTTGTTCCACTGATTAATTGTTCTAACTGTCAGATAATTTCTCCTTAGTTCTAGGTTGCTTCTCTCTTTGGTTAGTTTCCATCCATTGCTTCTTGTCTTGCCTTCAGGTGATTTGGAGAATAGCTTGACTCCCTCTTCTTTGTGGCAGCCCCTGAGATATTGGAACACTTTGAATATTTAATTTCTATAGACAGACAATAAACTATATAATAAACAAGTAGGTTTGATTTTGCCAATTTCTAGTGATATATCTTCCAATACCCTTTGAAATATCCCTTGGGACATTTCTTTTATCTGAGTTAATTTCTCTTACGTGGATTATTCCTAGATGTGGATTCACAATCCAAGGAAAATCCCTTGGAGCATAGTAGTGTGATGGGACCAAATTGCAAAAAGTAGGTGGTGCCAAGACAAAAATAAAATAAAAACTACATTTGGGCTAATTTAAATCAACTTAACTTAATATATTGCTACTCATTTCTTTATTGCCATTAAACTATATACTATGAACTTCATATCACTATTGCCAATATTTTCTTCTTTAAGGATTAGCTGACTATGGTATTTTTCAACTTTACATCCAGATTGTTGCTGTCTATTCTTATTCCAGCTGTGGGCTTTATTGACAGATAACTGTAAATTTTAAATGAAATATGTTTATTTCTCCCATTCTATTCATTCATTCAAACTATTTTTCCCTATATGACAGTGCTAAGGTACTTCAGAAGAAAGCTGATCCAATTCTCTTTTGAAATGAGCACTTTTGTTTTAAATAAAAAATGGAAAATATAAAGCATTTCTATTACTTGACTATTAATTTCCTAAATATGATATATATTTCCCCACTGACACCCATGGCAGAAATAGCCAAGAATCTCAGTTTCAGGGGCCTCCTGTAGCCTGTAAAAAGTATTAAATTAGGAAGAATGTTGATGCATTTATACAGAAGGAAAAATTGAAAAATATATACAGAGATTTGCCTGAGACAATGTGTAAATGTAATTATAACCATGGATCCATGGATTTTTTTACCTAAACTGATATTTAAAATGTGTAGATTATATCTAGTGTAGATTTAAGAATCCCATAAAGTAAGTGATCAGATCTTTGAATCTACATTCTAATAGTTAGAAAGGCTCATCTGATAACTTGAGTATCATAATATAAAATAGGAAGCAATTAAAGACATGCAATCCAATGTATACTTACTTGGGAGTATGTTTAGTTCTGTATACATGCTCAGGATTGCATAGCAATTTCCAAGGGATAGGGCCCTAGAGATTAGACAAGCTATCTTTTGTTAGTGGTGTAATCAAGGACTGTCTTTAATATGACTGAAAACCATTTTGAGTTCACACTTGTTGATATGTTCATATTATATGTTCATATAATCATTTGCAATCCAATGTTTAGCGGTCATGGAACAAAAAGAAGAAAAACATTAAACAGAATCTCTTTTTCTCTCTCTCTTCCCAAATCTTGAAGAGTTTTTCCATGCCAATGGTATTTGGCAATTATAATCACACAGTAAAATACCTAAGGTTAATGAGTAACCTCAAAAGGAAGTTACTTCACATAATGACAGCAATCTCTCTGAACTAAATGTTAATAATAAGGCCTGTAATACGGTAAGAAGGAAATGGTGGCAATTGGCAAATGGAACACTGTTGCCTAGTAACAAGACCTTAAGGTATGAGCTAGTTCTCGTGTTCGCTCCCTTGCTGTCTTTTTCCAGCAACAAAGAAAACATTTCCAGCCTGAGCTGATTATAGACACTGCACATTTTATAACTCCAGACAGCACTTTTATGCAGAAAACTAGAAGCAAAAAACCCCATAATTTTATGAACAATCACTTCAATAGTAAAGCCTAAAGTATAACCAAGCAGTAAAATGTAAAAGACTACTACTCTTGGTTATCCTGGAATAAGGCCTTGTGGAGTTTATGGGCTGTGCTTCTGCACAAGCAGGTTAAAGAACTGGTGTAGAAGAAGATGTTGAGTTATTCCTGTGGCCATGACAAGCCATTTTCAATGAACAGAAAAGGTAGAGGACTATGAAATGGAAGAGAGACATTGGTGCAGGACCTTTGGGCTGGTGGGGGAGGGAGGCAAAGAGAAATGATTGGGTAACCAGCAGCATTTCAGCAAAGTTGTAGGAGGCTGATTCATAAAGACTCTATGCCCTCTGGTCACAAAAAGAGTGTGCTAAGAGGAAGCCTGCCTTCTAAAAAAACAAAAACCTGAAATGCTTTTAACCCTGCCAGATTCTACTAGGTCTCAGAAATATTCAGAATCACTTTTTCTTCTGTATTATTATTCATTAGCTAACTAATGAAAATGCTAAATCATTAGGTTCTCCATTAAACACCTCATTCAGAATTACAGGAGGACTTTTAAGAATTAGACTCATGGGTGGTAACTGCATCAGGATGCTAGAGAAGATGAGAAGACCTTAAGATGCAATGTAGAATCTCTGGATTCTTCCCCTGGGCCAACTGCTTTCTCCCAATAATTCTCAGAAGCTCATAAATAGAGTTTGACAGCTTTTCCATCTACCTATAATGCTTCTCAGAAATTCATTTCCCCTGAGTATAAAGGGCTTTATTTAGGAGATGGTTGCACACTAATAAACTTAGTTGCCATAAATATGACAATCTTTTTATAAAAAGCTGTATTCTGAAAAGGCACATAGACATATGATTTAAAATTACAGGTGGAAGAATAATCAATTCAATGTTTCACCATAGTTAAAAAGTGGTATGGGCATTCTTGTTCATAACTCCCCCAAAAAGGTTTAATTGAAATCTTACTATATGTGATAATGTTCTGCATAGAAGAAGCTGTATACTTCCTTCACAAGTAGCTATAAATAGGAATATATTGTTAATCTGTTTAATTGAATGACTGTGTTTTCTATTTATTTCAGCCACAGTATTTATAATTCCTGAACACCTAGTCCTTTCTTGAGTTCTAAATTAAGATAATCAAATATCTTTGGCCTGTTAGATAATAATATGAGCTGGTATTATTTTTAATTATTCCTCATGCTAAAATGTCTTCTTTCTTTTAGAAGCTATCGTTTTTAGCAAATTGATGGTTCTTACATATATTGTAGTTTTATATTTTCAAGAAGAATAGAGAAATAATATTTTTACTTTAGAGGAGGTGGCTCAGAAACAAAGGGTTAAAATATCACATAAATATAGAAACTTCATTGTTTTGTAATTAAAAGAAACAAAAAAAAACCCTTACATGAATGAAATTCAACAGAAGTTCAGCAGATTAATTGAACTGCTTTTCATTTATGAGAGTATTTTAATACTGAAGAACTCAAAGCAGGAAGCTGCCATTTCATCATGTGATATGTAACATGTTTATATTGTGTCATCGTCACCTGAGATGCTCCACTGAAGCCTTTGATTCTCATTCATGTAAGTGAGAGCTGAATACAAGGCTAAACATGGAAGAGATATAAATACAATTTACAGGAAGAGCTGCAAATGTAAAAGACTTAAGCAAGGACAGGTGTTTTGTGGTTGCTACTTGCTGATCTGGCAGCAGTTGTTAGTCATTTGATCAGAAGGCCCATCTGCAAGATCTAAAAGATAAAAGCTTTGATTGTCTGGCCTCTATATTTGTCTGGCTCCTCTTCACTCATTCTTCTGAAGTGACAGAGCCTCCAACTCTGAAAGACAGAGTTGGAGAGAAATCTATCCAAGCTATTCTGTTTTGCAGATGTGTGTAGCTGAGCTTGTGCAATAAATAGCTAATAGTTTGATTAACCATTGTTGATGAAAGTATGATAATTATACTTATGTAGCTATAAAATCTAATTTTAATCTTTTAAAAATTATTTATAGTAAAATTTTCTGTATAATGCCATTAGCCTATAAACAATATAAATGCCCAGAATTATTCCTATCCACAGTCTTCCCAGTAATATGGCATATTCATATTTATGAGAAAGGATTGGGAGAAGTGCAGTGCCAGCTGTTGTCATAGAAGATATGGGTGGTCCTGGGATAACCAGGCTGATTGAGGATCTGCACTGATCTCACCATCAGCAGAAGGAAAGTGTATCTGGGAGATCAAATAGGCTTATACTGCAAGTCAGTAGGGAAGCACAGTAAGTTTCATCTGAAAGAAATGAATTCACAGCTATACGGGTGTGATAATAAGGGAAGCAGCAGTACTCCTAGAAAGAAACACTTGGTAGTTTAGAATCTCATCTGTGTGTACATTCTGACTATATCTATGCATAGTGTTGACTCAAAAAACAAAACCTCATTGCCTGAATAGTGTAAGTTTCTAGTGTATTAAGCAGAACAATCTGCTAAACAAATGTCTTACACTCTGCCATAAAACATATCTCAGCTAAACCTATACCAGTGATGGCAAACCTTTTAGAGACCGAGTGCCCAAACTGCAACCCAAAACCCACTTATGTATCATCGGGTGCCGGGTGGGTGTGGCCCATTGGGTGGGCGTGGTCCATTGGGTGGGCGTGGTCCATTGGGTGGGCATGGCCCATTGGGTGGGTGTGGCCCATTGGGTGGGCATGGCTGCAGTGGTAACGGCAGACTGGGTGGGACTAAAAAGTTCAATCAATCAATTCCAACTTTGCAAGATCTTTTTTTTCCCCGCGAGAAGTTGAAATAGACTGATTGAACCTTTTTTTTTTTTTGCACATGGTGGTGGAGGCCTAAAGCGAAAAGGTTTTATAAAACCCAGCTGAAGGCCTAGGACTAGGGCGATGGTGCGCGTGCCCACAGAGAGGGCTCTGAGTGCCGCCTCTGGCACCCGTGCCATAGGTTCGCCACCACTGACCTATACCTTTCATTGCAGGGTTCCCAAACATTTGGCATAATATCTCATATTTAGCTTTTCTTACCAAACCTCATGCCTTCCCAATGAAACGCTCAGTGAAATAATAATAAAAAAATTAAGATGGAGGCCATATAGTGCAATCAATTCTCCATTTTGTTTTAAAGAATATTGAATTCACAACACACACAAAAACAAGGGAGAACCTTGATCCCATTTGCACAGCTGCCATCGTGACTTTACCACAGCATATGGACACATACAGAGAGCAGATAGGAAATGCCCATTAAATCCACTTATTTTGCTCGTATAAAAAAGTTTTCAATGGGCTTCCAGCTTCATTTTTCTTGTAATCGTCTTGCTGCAGTCTTGCCATTCTTCCCACCTCCTGACATTCATAGTCACATATCACATTCTAACACCTCTATTTGGAATTTCTTCATACACATCAGGTGGTGCATCACTAGATTGGTTACTCTCTGTTTCTAAACAGCAAAGCATCCTTCATTCAGACTTCTTAACCCATACTCTATCTGGGTCCAGCCCATTCTGCTCATAATAGTGAACTTGAAAAATGATCCTTCTATATAACATATATTTGAAAACTATATTTAATAATAGAAATCTTATAATCCAGCATGTTGAAATACAAATTCATTCTTAAGGCTAACTATCTAAAGCAGGCTTGTCCAGCTCATAAGTCACATGTGGTCCTGGACAGCTAGTAATGCTGCACCACAAGATCATAACATTATTCACACACAGAGAGAAAGAGAGAGGGAAGGAGAGAGAGAGAGAAAGATGGAAGAGAAGGGGGGGAGAGAGATGCAGACTTGTACAAGCATCCTAACCCATAATTTTGTCTTTGAATCCAGAGCACTATACAGTCCTAATATTTAGGCATTCTTGTTTCTGATCACTTTAGTATACAAAAATGTAAATGGCAACTTTGCTGTTCTATATAATGAAAAAGTACCATGTTTAATGGGGAGCCAGGCAAAAATCAGTAATAGAAACGTAACTACAAATATTGAACATCCAGAAAATTCTTCCATCATGTTCCATTAGGTAAAATCCATAAAAATTACTTTAAAAATTATTTCAGATAATAAAGAAGTTTAATTCTTTTACTAGTACTTCTTGTACTTTTTACAGTAATGGCTTTTCTAAGCTACTTTGGCCTATTTTATCTATTTGTAAAATAGATGGTTAAGAAACAGCTGTCCATGTAGTGCTTGCTCCCAATTTCTATATATGTGCATATCTTGTCTATTTGTGTATAGTCTTTTTTCCCTGTGGAAACCTATATGCATATAAGGTTTAGAGATTAAGATTTCTAACTGCAGACATTATGTGACCCTTAACTGCTGTACTTTATGTATCACTGCACATTTTATAAATATACACTTTTGAGGGCCTTTGATATTTATATCAAATGAAAGGTATGGAACAGATTTGTAAAAAAAAAATGAAAAAAACCAGACATCTAATTGTTTAGTGGAAGCAACAACAGAAGGCACAGCTTTAAACAAAGTGGGCACTATTGTTCTGGGCCCCAGGGGTTCTGTGTTCTGCTGGGTGACAGATTGGAGTCTACACATGGACAGCAGCTATACATAGATATGCAAAGTTTCTTTCTCTCCAAGCAATTTTGATATAGCAAGATATCTGTTTTCTTACTGCTATGAAAAATGGGGGTACCATGATTTTAATCTCCATTGCTGGATATGATGAAACTATATGATTACTATTATAATTCACTCTTCAATGATCCTGATGAAGATTGTGCTGGGGAAAATGAAACTCAAAGCGTGACAGTCTCACATGTTCCCTTCCCCAACAAAATTAACTTCATGTACAAGATATATATTTTAAATGTCTAGTGCAAGATATCTGATTAACTTCTGTGAAAAACATAATGATGGACTGCTTGAAAAACAAGTTTGACTTTTAATACATTCTACATTAAGCTTGGAGAAGAAGCTAGGTAGTTGCCTAATATAATTTTTGCACATAAAAATACATTGTCAATTTTATAACTGAATTTTATAGTTTCCTTTCAATTATTCTGACTTTAAATTGTACACCTTTCTTTGAATCTTGTTGAAGGTTAATGTTGAATAGAACTAGTCTTGATATCTATTTTCTGGTTTTGCTAACAGTTCTTTGACATAGAATATAAAATTGTTATAATTAAGTGCAGTAAACAATGGATGGGAAATGGGTCAGTAAAAAATGACAATACAGTTCCAATGTCCTGGAAAATTATTACAATGAACTATAGTGGAGTAGGCTAAAATTATTCCTCTGACAGACAGAATTTAGTAGATAATAGCAACTGAATAACATCATTGTGATATTTCACAAAGCTTCAGTAACTTCTTATGCAATTGTTATAAACAGTAGTTTGCTGGAGACAAAAAAAAACAGAATTTGTCACAGGCCAATTTCCAGAAGTCATCTTAAAAAAGGACACCTGGCAAGAATACACCCCAAAGAATAAGCTACCTAGAAATCTGGGATATTCTCTCTTTCTTTTTCAGTGATATCACTGAGAAAGAAAGCAAGAATACCCCATTTTCTTTACTTCAGAACAAAATCAAAACAAGAAAAGACTGAGGGGGTTGCACCATCTGTCCCTGTCTGGGCTCTCTTGCTCCACACTGAGAGGATTTGTAAGGGATTGAAGTGCACCTTACAGACTAGAAATGATTGTGGCTGCTTCAGTCCTGTTGCCCAGACAATGGCAAGGCCCGAGAATCCCTTTCCTCTTTCCTCCCTCCCTTCCTTCCTGTTGAGTGTTCTGCCTGACTAAACAAACTAAATGTGCCTAACTCTCTTCTTGTGGCAAGTGGACTTGACCGGAGTTAAAACCAACAAAGAAAGATTCTGATGGGAGCTGCCCAAGTGCTGGGCACAGAGTCAACAAGCAGGTCTTATTGAAATGCTAATGAGACCATGTACTCCACAGCACCTCCAATGTCTAACTTTTCAACCCATAGCTAGCAGCAACCAATTTACAAGCTGCTGTAATGACTCACTAGGCTAGCCTAATGTCCTAGCTTTGTCGGCTGGCCTTTGCAAGGTTATTGCACCCTGCAGGTTGGATTTTGGTGTTTTTGCAAGCATTAATATGGTTGTTACAAAGTACTAAGAGTCTTTAGAGCTTTGGGAGAACTGAAGTTTTGTTAAATATAATGTTTTGAAATCATGCATTGAAAAAGCATAGAGCATATGCGATTAGTTGTTTTTTCTAACTAGTGGACCATCAACTCTCTGAATAGCTCATCACAAAAAATGTAACCCCACAAATACCATAAAGTTGCCATCACCATTCTCAGAAACATTGTGAAAGGATGAATGACATCTATGTTGGTGTAGTTAAATGCCCAGAAAGGACTATCCTACTCCACATCAGAAAAATCACAAGCCAGCTGTAGTATAAAAGATACAACCTTTATTCTATGACAGAATTTCAAATGCTTAATTTTCATCTTGCAATTGTTTTAGTATTAAGACAAATGTAACCGTGCTATCATTATTTTCATTGCAGTCTCTTTTTTTCATAAAGTTGATTTTGCACAGAACACAATGCAGATGAGCAATATATAATAACAATTATGCTTCTTTATTTTTATATGCAAGGAATTCTTTATTCTTATATGCAAGGAAAGTTTGTGTGTTTTTGTAGATACATATTTGGGGAAAAGGAGAGTTTTGTCATTGGTCTAGATAAAAATTTAACACAGCTGACTGTAAAAGATATTTGGATTGGATCTTGTCCAACAGTACTTAAACAAAGAAGAAATGCTCAGGCTTGAAAAAAAAAAGACTATACAAAAATTGTTATGTTCTAGAACTATTTTCAATCATACACACAGTTTCAAAGTGCTGTCCCCATACTTTCAAACCAATTCGAGCCAGATTTCATAGAAATAGTCTCCTTAACCATGTACATACTTTTTAAAAAGGTATTCATTTTTGTTTATCATTCAGCTACAAATGGATGATTACACTGTTATAAGGATTATACAGATTTCTGACAAATTGGTGCTTCAAGCTAATTGAAAAATGTTATAACTGATGTTTTTCCTTCACTTTCCCTCTTTAACAATCTCTGTATTAAAGTTATTTCTCAGAACACAAGGAAGTAAATTTTAAGTTATTGTGTTCTATAAATATATTTAAAGTATTCTGGTTAATGAAGAACAAATGTATATAAAAATAAATCAAGCATTTTATATACATTTGTGATGGTGATTTTTTTTCCCCCAAGATCCATTTATGCAGAGGGTAAAACCATCTATGGGAATCAAAGAATCATTTGCAGTTCTCAGAGTACAGGCCAGGCAAAACATGCACCCCTCAGATGAAAACCCCTAAAAGCATAATTTCAAATAAAAAATCAATTAGTTTTTTTCCCTAAAACTGCATTTAGATGTAACATTTGAGATTTCATTTTTACTCTCATTAATTTTATATTTTTGCTTCTGCATCCATATATTTTCCAAATAATTATATTTAATCCAAAATGGCTAACAGATATATAATTTGCCTAATTAAGTGTAAGATAAATGTCAGAAATTAAAAGTGTTTATGATGAGAAAATCACACAGCATGTATATATATATACACACATAAATTCAACCTCCAAGTCATTCCTATTCCTGCCACTATCTTCAGCAAAACTGCAGCAACGTCCTACGTCCATTAATTCCAAATTATATCAGTGCCAATAAGTAAGTAGCTACTCTCAGCAGACAAACCAAATTCACTGCACAATCTGTCTATATACCAGACAGCTTTAAAAGGAGAGCATACAAATTTAAGGGCAATAAGCTGCTGTGGCTACTATTTATCATGATAGCTATGTTAATACTGCCAACATTGAAGGTAGTATGTCTCCTAGTACAATTTCTAGAGAATGTGAGAAGTGTTCTTTATGTTAATGTCCTGTTTATGGTTTTTCGTGGATATCTGTGTGATCTGTGTGGGAACATAAAGATTTACTGAACAGGTCTTTGGTCTGATCAGCAAAATTCTTCTGGGACTGTTACATTTGTTTTATATGATAGGGTACAGAACATAGAGCAGTATACATAAAATATATTGTATAACTCCTTATCCACCATAAGCTCAAGCAAGCCATGTCCTACATCTCCACAGAAAGCTTTAAATGAACCTCATTATCTTCAACTCTATAATTAATTGATTCAGCAACTAGAGAAAGTAGCAAAGAATGGAAGAATTTCTTCTAACTTTGGAAAAGACATTTTCCTACTTGTAGATATTTATACAACTTTTAGCTGAAGCATGAGGAAAACAGCTTTGCCTCTGAGTGTTTCTATTTCATTAACAGCAACCCAATCTGCATGTTTGTGATCTGGAATCACAAAAGTCACTTTCTCCTTTTCTTTCTCCTTGAATCAAGTTCCTCAAAAGTCTTTAAGGTTTGTCTGAGAGAAAGCCACTAGTTTCACCTTCTTGTTATTGCTGTTATTACTACTGCTGCTTAATTTTTATTGTTTTGGTGCTATAGGTAATATACCATTTATTTTCAGTTGATTATATCTATAGTATACAAAATACAGAAGAACACATTTGAGAAAATGCATTTGTTTGTTTTTATATATAAGAACCATAGTGTTGAGCTTGTGTTTAGGATTCAGTTTTGAGATATAGGTTTGAAGGAAACAAGTGCAACCATGTAAATCAATACTTCAATCTATGTCAGGAAAGACAGTTGTGGTAATTTAATTTATAATTTATCATTATACTACCCATTATTTGCTGTAACTATGCAAGATGAATGAAGTTGCTCTTTTTAATTGTTTTCTTTTAAGTATGCCACTATTTCTTCAAACTTTCTTTTTTTATAAATATATATTTTATTAGTTTTTTACAATAACAATCTTTAGTATTGTTTCCATTCCTACCCTTTATTCCATTTTTCTAATCATTTATTAAAAAATGCCCATGTTTGGAAGTATTCTGAATCTTGTTTCCCTTTCATTTTCAATGTGAGCCTATCCATTTCTGCACAGTCCAGGATTTTCTTGATTATATCTTCTTCAGATGGTATTTCTTCATTTTTCCAATATTGAGCAAATGTAATTCTTGCTGCTGTTAATACATGTAATATTAAATATACACATTATTTATTATAGTTTTCTGAAATTATACCTAAAAGAAATAGCTCCGGTTTATAGTCTGCATGTGTGCCTGTCATCTTCTCTAGCCACCTATATATTTTTGACCAAAAAGTTCTTTGCTTTAGGGCATGTCCACCAAAGATGGTAGTACGTGCCTGGATTTTGTCTACATTTCCAACAATTGCTAGACATATTTTTAAACATTTTTGCTAGTCTTGCAGGTGGTAAGTGCCATCTATAGAACATTTTGTATAAATTTTCTTTATAAGTAGCTGCCCTTATTTTATAGTTTCTTTCCTATACGTTTTGCCATTTTTCTAACTCTACATTGTGCCCAAAGTTTTTTGCCCAAGTTATCATTGTTTCTTAAACTTGTTCATCTTCCATCTTTAAATTTAACAGAAAACTGACATGTTTTCTGTCAAACTTTTTCAGCAGGAAGTTATCTATTGCACTTGTTTACTCTGAAATGATGGTGTATTCTTTCATTTTTTAAATTATTTTTTTCTGGCAGACTATAAGGCCCTGCAGCAGGTGCAACTTGATTCCCAAGTGCACTGACCTTCCATAGGAGCACGGCAGGAATTTCAAATAGGATTAACCAGCCCAGACAAGGAAAAGGTCACAGGACATTTCCATTGGAAATTCTCATGCAAATAGACCTTTTGATTTGCATGGCATTTTTTCCACGCGCATCTAATAGCCATGCAAACAGAAAAAGGGAAATATTGAAACATGATGGCTAATATATGTTAATCTTGTGAAGGTGTTGACTTCGCTGAAAATCCAGGGCTGCCAAAGGGTAGGGATGTCTGACTTTGTATAAAAGGGGGTCTTAGAAGGCTCTTGCAAGAAGACAGATCCTATCTTCTTGTTTCTCCTTTTTACTTCTAACACATATCCATTCATAAGTGAGGCATTCCTCAATATGTGATATCACTGTCTTTATTACAACTTTGAAGATAGGATGAGAATGTGTATTATTGCAGATCACAGCTTCCTGTAGTACTGGCTGGAACAGTTTGATCTTGCCTTCAATATTGCAATAATAAAAATTTTGAACAATGAGAATTTTGAATCAGTGAAAAAATACAGGTGCTTGTTATAACTGAAAAGTATCTTTCCATAATGTTAATACAACTATTTAGCAAGCTAAATGGTTCAACTCATCACTGGAAGAATGGGTAAGAAACATTTACTATGATCAATAGCCTTCTTTTTCGTGTTATTAATACAACAATGATTTGATCTATATATGGTCTAAGACATAGTATATTTAATCATTAGTGACTCAGTTCCACTTTACTAGGTTCACACACACCACTATGCCAAAATCAAATACACAATCTTACCATCATCTGTGATGCCTTACCATCATCTATGAATTCTGTCATTGGATTGAGTATGCATATAGTTTAAAAATATTCTAGGAAATCCAGATGAAACATTTCCTGTTTCAAAAATCTTTAGTTATCACACCTTCTAACCAACCTAAACAGAGAAGACAGAGAAAATAGGAAAAGAGTGACTACCAGCATTTTACACACACTTTATTACTTCTCAAATTTCATAACTTAACTGGGGTTTCCCAATGAAGGAGGCATATACTTAATAAGAAAATCTACCCATTTCAGATAATGCCACCTCTAAAAGAGAAGTGCATGCCACCATGCCACCTGCAGCCTTTGGAGGCTAAAACAAAAAATGCTTTACAAATGTGCTTCCCACTGGGTAATTTTCGCTGCTCTTGCACTAAACAAAAACAACTATGAAGAAAACACTAGTTTTGTACTTTGCGTAGCAAGACCAAAAGCTTTTTCTATTTTGATGACTCTTAAGAAGTATAATAAATCATAATTGTATAATTGCAATTTCACTTATTCTAAATCAGTTTTCTTTTAATCTGTATTTGTTGCTGAAGGAATACATAATTTGACATATTCTACAGCAGAACCAAGATTTGGGAGCGTATAACCTACTACATGCAGATGTTTATAACAGATAATTTTACTGTAATATCTAGGACATTTTTCATAATTCAAAGAAAATTGAAAATTGAAATCACTGACTTGTCGTATATTTATTTATCAACCTGATTAACAACTACTGAAGTTCCAAAGGGAAAATTTTCAGCAATTTTTTAAAAAAAAAATCAGTTGTGTCTGCAAAAGAGGGGATAGACTACTTAGGAATCTAAAAATAACAGTTGCTACACAGTGAAAGTAAAGATAAGTGGGTGGCAGTGCTCATTTGATACACAAAATTGAGGGATATGTGCTATTATCCTGATGTACAAGATCTGAAAAGATAAAGTCAACCTTACACCTCAACATTTCATTCTATTGGTTTTGATTTCAGTTATTATAGAACATGGACCATGTATTCTAGAACACTCTGTATTCTATATTGTCCTTCAATATATATATTGTCCCAAATAAAGAGTAGAAAAGATGAAGTGAAATTAACAAGCAGTTTCCTGCCAGAATCGATTATTTTATATTATAATACACTTTTCTTTAACACACCTTCACACACAAGCTATCAAAGTCTGCAAAGACTGATCTACAATATAGAAGTATCTTTCTCTGCCTCTTGCTATCTCGAATGGGGCCTTAGCTGAACTAAAAAAATTTGCAAACCTTTGCATTGTTCCCCCTGACACCGGATCAGAAAAGACAAAAAGAAACTGCCAGCTCAAAAGCAATCTGCTGATAGTGCCTGGTGCTATCTAATCAAGGGCAAAAGGTCACTTCCGAACAACTGGGCAATAAAAGATTATTTCCAGCCACAGAACAGAAAGGCTCCATGGTGGATGCTTGAAAGAGGAGGGGTGGAAGCAGGGCAAAAGGGCTCCCGTCTGTGGGAGGAAGTGCATTGAATAAAGCCAGCAGACGGGAACCATCTGGCTCTGTGCGTGGTCTGTTCTTAAGAAGACAGAGAAAGCCCCCACAGAGGGGCCAGTGACTCCATGCAATGATTCAAACTTTTGTGGTAATTTAAAAGCAACTTTCCCAGGCACCAAGAAATTGAAAAAGGCAACTTTCCCAACAAAGAGACTGAAGGACATGTTCTATCACACACTGAAGGCAAGATGAGCCTCTCATTTTTATTCACTGGAATATCTAGGCTTTAAGAAGAAGGCAGATCCAAAAAGAGAATAAATTAGAAGGCTAAAGGAAAATCATTTAACTGCTCCTTACATAAATATTAATTCAATTTGCTACTGGCAGAGAAAAATATAATTCAGTGGCTTAGCTTGAAAAGTATTGATTTTAAGGAAGGGACAGTTTAAATAAGTGCCCCAACAAACCCTGGAGATTGATTGGGTAATGGTCAAAGTCTTCTCCAACTAATGCATTCCCAAGAAAAAGAAGGGGTAGTTTAAAAGCCAAGTTCTCTATCCAATGTAAGAGCACTGCATATTTTTTAAAGGTAAGGCTTATTAAAATAATGTTTTATAGTGTCCCCACATTTTTAATTAAGTCAGAGAAAGGTGGTTAGCTTAGGGACCTGATGATCACTGTATGCATATTCAACCCAAGAAGAAATAATACTTTACCATTTTAAATATACAGCAGCTGTGATGTGGATAGGATATTTTTAAAAAGAGACTGCTAGCAATAGTAATCATGCTTAATTAGTAATATGATGTTAAGCTTAAATTGAAAAAGATAACTATGATGGCCTGCTGTCACACCTTGTACTTTGAGAAGCAATCACTTAAGCAACTTTCTGTTGCAAATCTTTCCTTATTGCTTTGACCAGCCTGTGATGGAAAAAGAGGTATAAGTGCAATACATAACAAAATCAACACAATCTGCTAAGTACTCTATAAACAGCACAATTTTCACAATTCTTTTACTTTTGAAAAGTATAATATTCATTTGTTTATAAGTAGACAGTACACAATTTTGCTGATGATATAAGTAATCACAAATATATAATATGTATAATCAACTGATTTTTGCCCTCATGTTTAAAACTGTTTAAAACATTATGTTATGAAATATAATGTTCATAAATATCATGAGTAAACTGCCCAAAACCAGAAGATAAGATTTAAGATCAGAAAGGACCAAACTAAAAGAAGAATGATATGAAATTTTTACATAGGGTTAATCTAGAATTCAAACATGAAGAAAGAGAAAGATCTAGAAACAAAATGATAGAACACAACAGAAGAGAATATATTGTATGTGGCTTGAACTATGAAGTCCTTAGTGTTCTCTGGTGTTTACTTGCAGATGTTTCATACATGACTAAGTAACATCGTCAATGCTGCTGATGTTAGCTAGTTGAATAATAAATAGTACACCTTCAAGCAAACAGTCAAATTCAGAGAGTATCAAGGACTCCACAGGATCATAATTAAACCAGAAAAGATTTCCCACCTACAATGTCTGCTTAAGGTAGTCACTGGAGGTTTTTAAGAGATGGGACTGCCATTTATTTGGAATGATATAGGGTCTCCTGCTTGAACAGTAGGTTGGACTAGAAGTTCTCCAGGGTCCTTCCAATTCTTTTAGATGGACTAGATCAGTGGTGGCGAACCTATGGCACAGGTGCCAGAGGCAGCACTCGGAGCCCTCTCTGTGGGCACATGTGCTGTTGCCCCAGCCTTGCCTCCCACCACGACCCCCTCCTCACCAGCAGCCCCCCTGGAGGAGAGTCGCCCCCTAGTGTGGCCCATGCGGAGCAGCGCAGCCAAGGACATGGCAGCCAGGCAGCGTAGACAAGACTCTGCCCTCACGCCCCATCACACACAGTTGATGCTGCAGAGCACGGGCAGAGGGTGTGACCACCATGGGTTGCCTGGGCAATCTGCGGTGGGCCCTAGAGGCGGTGAGTGGCCCTGTGGGCAGGCGGGGTGGGGCGGAGCAGGGGATGGAGCGGGGGCGGGGCCAGTTTTTGGGCACTCGGTCTCTAAAAGGTTCGCCATCACTGGACTAGATAGAAGATCTCCAAGGTCCCTTCCAACTTATTCATATTCTATAAATAGTATCTCTGCATGTTTTCCTATTCAGTCACAGGTCTAGTTGGACATGAAAAGAAAATAGGCAATTTGAGAAATGGAAAAGAAAATTACATTCTAATATTTTCCCTTACCAGAGAGAAATGAAAAGAAGGCTAACAAAAAGCGGTATGAGTATGCCAGGACATTCCTACATCAATTCTTCACAAAACCTGCTCAAACAACCAATTTATTCTATTGTACAATATCATTTTAGGAATTATTCTTTAAATTCTTTTTGTAGTGATAGCTGATTCCTGTATACATCTGCTGCATTTATGAGCTAGCTCTCCAAAATAAACAATATCAAGGATAGTCATATGTTTCAAATTTAATTGAGAACCACACTACCAGATTTAAATATAAAGCAGGCTAGATGCATCTTGCAAAAGATGCCAACTTGTTTTTGAGAAAGCACATTCCATGGTAAAAGAACTTTAATGCTTATAAACTCTGACAATCTTTTTTGAATGTTATTTTCTCCTAGCTAGACAAAGAAGAATTGGTATTTTAACTAGATTTAAACTAGATTTTTAATAGGTACAATTTAAAATTATAACTGCTGAACTCCTTTGAGACATCTATTTATCTTCCTTTATCTCATCCCATTTCTTTCAGTTTTCATGACTTGGCATCTATTTTCTACCAAAGTATTCAAGCCCTAGCTAGGTATAGGATCAGGGTATTTGTTCCATGCAACAGAATTAAATTATGAAACAGGAAATTGAGATGCCATGTCTAACGAATCATCAAAAAGCATTTTGTTTAAAATAGATTAAACCATTATCTAAATTTTTATTCTGACTTATTGAATAATCAATTGTACAAAATGTACTGTAATGACTACACAAAATTATTAAACATTTCTATGTGAATTGTTGTTATGGCAACTGGAAGGCATGAAAGACATAGTTTCTTATGTTTCTCTGAGAGACCAATGGGCAGTGGTCAAATTTGATAAATAAATTTGATAAATAAATGTTTTATTTTCCACTATCATATCCACCTTTCAGAAACAGCAAGTTGCTTGAATTAGTATGAGTATTTGATAAGCTTATATTTTACATGCAGAATTTTATTCTGTTAGTACATACTAACAGTCCCAAGTTTATTGTACCCACAATTGCTTGAGGAACATATTCACTATGTACTTAATAATTATAGAAAGACCATAATTATTAATCCAAAATTAATCCAAAGTTAATATTTGCAATAATATCAGTAGACTTTAATATTCTTAATTCTGGTTGGATACTAATTTTTTTTTTTTTTTTAAATCAGCTGCTTATCTCGTTTGACATTAGTATAAGTTTCTTTGCAATGGTAAAAATTTCTAATTCTTCATGGGGCAAAAAGTTTCTGTCCTACTATATTTTTCTTAGTTCTTTTTTCTTTTCTTTAGTTCTTAGCTTCCCAAACTCAGCCTTGCTTGTAATTCTTTATCCCAGCAGCCCCCAACTTTTTGGGAATCAAGGACCGGATCTGTAGAGAGCAGTTTTTCTGCAGACTGGGGGGGGGGGGAGAGCGGCATGGTTTCGTGTGCTGCCTGCATCCCACGTGTGCATGGATTGAGCTTCTGTCATTTGTATGGCCCAGTTCCTGGTGATTGGGGATCCCTGCTTTAGCCAATGCAAGCTCATATACCTGTCATGACTATCTAACAAGACAGTGTTGAATAGAAGCAGCTTTTCCTTTCATGGTTTTTCTTCAACAGGTAACTTCTGGTATGGAGATTATCAATGTCAAGTACAGCTTTTAAGACATGCATTCTATGAGGTGATCTCATCTTTAATTTACAGTTCCTACCAAGAAAAGGAAGTAATGCTTAAGTTCTACATAATCAAGAAGAAAATTCTTCCTACTTAGCTACCTTTTAAGATTTTTGTGAGATTAAAATGGGATGGGTGAATGGGACTGCTGCATGGTATCTTGAAGTCCTGGAGAAAGAACAGAATAGAAATATAGCCAAAAAATAAATATTGTACAGTATGTATAAATGATAAATTATCAGATCTAGGTGACATGAATAACAGCTAAATAATTCTTCTGAAAAGTTATGCAATATTTGTTTCCTAAAATCCTTGAGGAACCAAGATATTAACTATTTCAGAAAATCATGTAAAGACCTCTTTGTCATAGTTGTTAAGCAAATCACTGCAGTTGTTAAGTGAATCATACAGTTGTTAACTGAATCCTGCTTCCCCTATTGATTTTGTTTGTTGGAAGCTGGCTGGGAAGCTTGCAAATGGCAATCACATGACCCCAGGATGCTGCAATTGTCATAAATGCATGCAATTTCCCAGGCGCCCTAATTCTGATCACATAGTCACAGGGATGCTGGGATAGTTGTGGATGCAAAGGCTGGGCTGTGGGTCATTTTGTTCAAGGCAATTGCATCTTTGAACAGTTGTTAAACGAATGATTGTAAGTCGAGAATTACCTTTATGGAACATGAAAAATAAGTTCTACTGAAAAGCATACTAGTATTATTAATAATTCTATAATAATTGTAAAATATGTTGTATTTATAATAAACTTTTAGTGAACAGATTCAATTTAACCTAACATTAAACATCAGTTATCTCCAGACCAATTCACTCCAGACATGTTGGGTTGCAGTTCCTGTGATTCAGTTGGAGTTCTGAGGTATTCACAGAAGACTACTAGAACTCACCCTTAATGACGTATGTTTTCTAAAAATTGCATAAATATTGTATACATGCAAGTATTATTCACTGCGAATAAATAGACCAATCAGGGTTCTCTGCTTTAGTTAAAAAATGCTAGATGCAATCCATATTTTTTCTAGCTAAGGAGTACCATATGTATTTTCAGCCTGAGTCACTGATAGAAACACTCAGCAGTAGCAGCACATGTCTAAAAGTCAACATCCTTCATCTCAGAAAACAGAAAATATTACCCACCCACTTTTTAAAAAATCAAACCAAAACATAATTTTAAAACTAATCAAACATATCCCTACACTGGCACGTAAGATTTTCCCCCAGGAGATGAAGCAAACAAGAAAAAGAAAATAAATCACACCTGACAGAAGTTAGTCACGCCATTTAGCACAGAGATAGGCGGGATCTCACAGAGCATTTTTGTGACAATTAAATCCACCAAGGAATAGCTAAAATTTTGATACAGGCAGTGCCCTAATCTAAATCTCTTGTGCCCCAATTAGTTGATTTTTAACCTATCTTCTTTGCTATCTGATTAATTTGAATGTAATATTCAATTTTTAAAGTACATAGGGATATTTAAAAGAAATTGAGAAGATAAAAGGGAGTTTTATCATACTTAAATAATAAACAATTTCTCCACAATTTTAATAAAAAGAAATATTTAATGAAACTAGTTCTATGTGGAATATAAAAAGACTATAAAGGTACTTATATGTTATATATACTTGAAGTATGCTTTGTATTTTGAATATTTTTACTGAACAATGGTCAAACAATCAACTACTAGATCATAGGAAAAAGAAGAGTCCTGATAAAATAAGCAAAAAAGTACAGGTAGTCCTCAACATTTGAGCCCAAAATTTATGTTGGTAAGTAAGAAATTTGTTAGGTGAGCTTGCCCCATTTTATGACTTTTCTTGACATGTTTGTTAAGTGAATTACTGCAGTTGTTAAATTAGTTACCCAGTTGTTAAGTGAATCTGGCTACCCCATTGACTTTGCTTGTCAGGTCAAAAAAGGGGATCACATGACCCCGGGACATTACAACCGTCATAAATGTGAGTCAGTTATCAAGCATCCGAATGTAAATCACGTGACCATGGGGATGCTGCAACAGTCATAAGAGTGAAAAATGGTCATAAGTCACTTTTTCAGTGCCGTTGTAACTTCAAACGGTCACTAAGTGAATGTTGTAAGTCAAGGACTACCTGTAAAATACTTTGTATTTGAATATGTTGTTCTAAACTAGCATAATTCAATTGTTCTGCAGCTTAAAAATATTATTTTGATTAATATATTTTCTGCCCATAGAGTTTTTTGGCGGGGGGTTTGAATATTGATTGCAAACTGAGTATTAGCTAGCATTGAAATGTGGCTGCAAAAAAGACAAATGCTGCTTCTAGTTGTTTCCGGAAGAGTGTAATTTCTAAACTATGGGAAGCAACTGTTCAAAGCATGTTGTATCTTGCTCCACAATGCGAGAAATTTAATGATAGACTTAAGTTATAGTAAAGCAATTTCCAACTGAATGTTAGAAAAAGACTTCTTAACACTAAGTGTAGTTCAACAGTGGAATCAATTCCTCAGAGTTAATGGGCCCAGACAACAAAATACATTGTGAATGTGAGCTTTCTGTAGCCTCCTCTCTAGTGACTCCAGGTCCAGCTGGGTCATAGCAGTTTGTATTTTCACTTTTTTTTTACCAAAAAAGCATGCAAATATTAAAAGCTGGAAAGTGTTGGTGAGCCATAATCTACAAATTTATCACCAGTAAACCAGGGTTAATATCATTTGATGCTATTGGCACCAAATTTAGTACGTTGGGCAAAAACAGTATCGACAATGATTTGTCAAATTCTTAAAGACTCTGTTAGTTCCTGCAGTCTCCATTCTCAGTCTTTCCAAGGTAAAAAGGTCAAGATTTTCCTGTCAGTTGTCCAGCGTTGTCCAAAAACAATTTCCATGGACATGTGGCCAGCATGGCTATACACCAAAGGCGCATGGAACATTACCTTCCTACTGAAGTGGTACCTATTAATCTATTCATATTTGCATGCTTTCAAACTACTAGGTGTGCAGGAGCTGGGGCAAATAACAGGAGCTCATCCCATTACTCGGAGCTTGGGTCTTGAATCCGGGCTGTCAATTCTCCAGCTTACAAGCTCAGCGTCTTTAACCACTAAGCCATTGCACCCCCCCTTTCCAAAATATCTAGACTTTAATGGCTATTTTAAAAGCCAGAAAACACATTATGTGAAGACCCAGCTTTCTGGAGAAGGCTCTAATGCTGAGAAAGTGGAAGGAAAGAGAAAAAGATAAAAACCAGCAAGCAAGGTGGATGGATTCAGTTGGAAGATCTTAAAGATCAGGTTTAAGGAACAGATTGTCATGGAGAAAATTTATCTATACTGTCACTAGGTGTTGAAATTGATTTGAATTGGCATAATCAATCAGTCCATTGCTGATCTGACTTCAGGATGTCAATACTCAAAGGAATTACTAGTTTTTAATGTTTTTTTATTCTATTTAAAAAATATTTTAATATTTCATGATTGGGAGTTTCTTTGCGACTAGCTTTTATTACTTCGCTTTTATCATTGTGCTGTTTTATTCTGAAAGCTGCCTTGAGAGTACCTGCCGGGGGGGGGAGGGAACCTGAACATTAGTTAAACTTAAAAAATTGCTAGAATTTGAAACAAGTATTTTTTTTTCAGACAGATTCATACACTGCAAAGTGTTGTGTTTGATATATAAGCCAAAGCTTTTCAGAAGATTGGAGATAAGAAAAAGGGCAGGCTGACTTTGCTAAGATGCCGTATGCCTTTAGTTTTTCCTCCATGTGTGTTTTCAGGCATACATGTGTAACAAATGCCAAAGAATTATACAATGTAGAAAGTATTAATACAAAGGCAGGGACAACAGGAACTTCCTGAAGTCTTTAAACTGGCATATAGGAAGCCCTTTTAAGCTTTTATCAGAGTTTAAAAGAGAGAGAGAGAGAGAGTGGAGGAGGAGGGAAGCAAACATGATCTATTGTTAATTACCTGTAAAGTAGGGCTTTAGCCACTTCCCCTATTCCTAAGAGTTCTGAAGTGAAACCTGAATGAAGCCACCCATTGTTTTCTATTGTGCAAAAGCCAGAAGCAAATAGGGTTCATATTGCAGCTCTGAAAGGCAACAGGAAATTGGCACACAGCTAATCTGCCCTGAACTATTCATAGTAACAAAAGGCTACATTCCTGCTCAAGCATTCCCCATTACAAATCCAATGCAGAGCTGTTGGAAGGACTAACGAATAAATTTGTGGAAATAAAAGCTTTTTTCATTTAAAAAGTTTCAGAAACATGTACACCAGAAAGTAACATTAGGTATGTGATATTGTTTCCAAGCACCACATTGTGTTTTTTTTAAATGTCAAACTTGGAAACACTGACTTCTTACACAGTAATCTAAAAATGTTGTATCTCGTCACTCACACTGCTCTCAAGTAACCCCTCCACTTATATGTTATCAATTGTTGAACATAGGTAAAATGCTCCATGTCAACCTTCAGGGGCATGCAAGTAGAAGTGCAGGGGGAACTGTTTGTCTTCTGTTATCTTAAGAAATTGTTTAGAAATGCTTATTATGAAACAATTCAGGGAACTAATATGCCAAGATGTATTATTTTACTTTTGATGCAGCATGCCATTGTACATAGTACTGAACACAAAAACATAGGATACATATTAGCCATTCAAATTATTCAGTGTCATGGTTTTGAAATTTACACACTAGAAAACTCTGATGTTTGACTTACTTATCCACTTCACTAAATGGCTGCATTCATATGGCATACTAAACTTGGTTAGCTTTTTTGTGAGTGCAGTGGGGTAGGGTGGCTTAATATGTTGTATAAGTCCAAGACACTTGGTTAGGCTTTGGTTTGATGCATTATGCAAAGTAAGACTAGGTTAAGCATTGGGTTGAACAGTTTAATGATGAATTAATGCATTGACCTCTACAAATGGAAAAATCTTTCATTCAAAGATTGGCTTTTGGTTTTGCAAGAGGAGTAAGATATTATAGCAAGATTTCTCCTTTCCCCTACAATTTGTTACTGTTCCAAAGCATTCACATACCTTCACCTAAGTGATGAAAACCTCAAATAACGGTTTTCATGAACGAAACTCAGGTGTCCCTTTCAGAAATTGGAATAAAATCAGGATTTCAGCCACTACATTTATCAGTTCTGTCACTATTCATCATAATGGTTTTAATATATACTTTTAAGAAGTGCTGTATAAACATGTACGCAACCAAACTGCTTTGGATCTGTTTAATGTGTCTGTAATTTCCAACGTTTGGTATGTAATTTAATTCCCATAGCTATGCTACCCTGGTATTCCATCATACTTAATGTTTCTGTTCCAGTGTTCTTTGAGTCTGTTTTCATATGCAAATATATATAATGAAAAATATGGAAATTGAATTTTAAAATGTATTTAAAAGTGATCTAATAAGCACACTTTGTTTATGTGAATAAACACCATTTAATACATGTCAATAATCATTTTTACCAGACACATAGAAGCCAGGCTATCATTGTAAGACTTTCATAGGCAGTGCATCTAGAGTAGATTTAAATTATAAACCCATTACTGAAAATTGTGCATGACCCACTTAAATATCTGACAGCTGTAGGAAATTATTAACAAACATGGAGAATCGATAGTCTCAATGATTGCTGATTTAAAGTAAACAATATAACCACATCTTTGGAACTTCATCTTTCAACTCACTAATTGATCAGCTTAATAAGAGAGATAATTTAGTGGATAATACTGAGCAGAATAATAATTCTGACAGTACCTTAATTGATTTTTCAAGTCATCACTGTAGTTTACTTCCTCTGATTTAAGAATTAAATTCGTGATTGGTTGTGGTTAATATATGTTACAATCTATTGGTTTTAAGTAGTGGAAAAGAAAGAATTGTAATGTAAAATATGAATCATTGGCATCTTTTGAAAGCAGTATGCCTATCAATATAGATATGTTGCATTGTCTTCCAAGTCATTCATTCTGAGCCTAAGATCTATTTACCCATTCCTAAATGGTGTATTGGGATATTTTCTACTGCTGAATTCTTGTTACCCTTCAGCTTATGATCAACAGTCACATCAAACCAGATTTGTCAGTGTACTACAAATTCTGCTAATATACTTTACCTCCTACATCCTCAGTATACAAAACCAGATGTGAACTGGTCTGGCTGCTTAACAAAACTATAGCTAAAAAATTCAAGATATTTTCTAATTGCAACTTTTTCTTTAATTGCCAGGTTTAGTTTAAAAAAAACCCCAACAATATTATTACAATTTTTTTAAAGCTTAATTTCTCAAGAACCTGAAAATCATGCTTGAACCATGAATTAAAATGGGTTGAACAATGAATTACACTGGGCTGAATCCAATGGTTTCCTTCTTCTAGAATCAATTTATTTTCAGATAACAGTATTTTTATATATGCGTGAATTTCAAAACATAAAAACTATGGAGGCCATCAATCTCCTACTTTGACTTTAAATGAGTCTAAAGCGATATTTAGTATTTTCTAGCACACCCCTCTCAGGGTTGTGACAATTTAAAGCCTGTATTATTGCCATTTTAAAAGCACAACAATATCGATGGTGTAGACGCTGCTGCAAATCACTAGTTGGGAAAAGCTCCTAGCATCAAAACAAGATGCATATTTTATTTATTTGATTTTTATCCTGACTTTATAAGTAACTCAAGGCGATGAACATACCTAATACTCCTTCCTTGTCCTTTTTTCCATCCATTGGAATATATATACATTCCATCATTCCATGAACTGCATAATCTTGACTACTTAAAAGGAGATCTCATCCATGTTTGTGCCTTGATATGAATGTCATGTTTGACTCTGAAGGCACAGCTGGAAGCTAAACCTTTTTCTGACAGGTAGATGACAATTAGCTTTCGTTTAAAATATAACTTCCTCGTATCTCAGCCATCTGAGAATGTCAGCCATATACTTTAGGTAATATAAATCATATTCAATATTCATTGTCTTTAGCAGGTGATAATTTCAAGTTAAATGTGACTAAGATCAAAAGATAAACATGGTAGGATGTGATTTCTACTTGAATGGGGAAATCAGCAGAAAACTGATATAAACTATATATCCTCCTCCCACAACCCACCCCCTCCCAACCAAAACAGAATAATAAACCTTCTTCTATATTGTAAAGAAAACTATTCATCTTCTTTATATGGCCACACATCTCACAAAAAAGTATCTAGACATGCCCATCTAGTATCCAGAAACTGGGCTGTTTTAAAAGAGCTTTGATTTACTGTAATTCCAGGTTTCTCAAATTATGGGTTAAGAGTAAATTTAGAGGTGAGTAGATCTTTTTTTTTAAAAAAAAAAATCTTGATACAGGCACAGACATAGCAGAAACACTGTCAAAACTCACTTAGGCTTTGCTCCTCATGCTCTCTATGCAAACATTCAGATTAGTTATGGCAATTCAAATGTTTAAAAAGCCTATGATTAAATGATTAAAAGTGGAGTATTTGTTTCTTGTCCAACCCTAACACATAGGAATTCATTATTTTATTTGGGGAAGAGTCACACGCTCTTAGAATTTTAAATGGTCATAGTACTACAATGTTGACAATGCCTGTGTTAATCACGTTGAAAAAAAATCTACTTTAAATCCAAACTGCTTGCATACATATGTTTAGCCTGATATTTAATAGGGAACATGTCACATGTTTACTTTTCCAGGCAAAGTCGACTGTGGTTTTGGAACTGGAAAGGGCATGCCATGTCTCAATACCACTAGCATATAATTTGACACTTTTTCCAACTGTATAGTTACATCACATAGTATATTGCAGATCATTTTAATGTTCCATGTACCTAGCTAGAATCAGTTCTTGAATCAGTAACTGTTCTCCCTGAAATAAATCAATACAAAATCAAAACAGACCCATTAATTTATGATGTATAAGGCCTTAAGCTAGCCTTAATATAGTAAGACTAGTTTAAGGCCAACTTTACAACAGTGAGATTACAGGTAGTCCTCGACTTACAACATTCATTTAGCAACCGTTCAAAGTTACAACAGCACTGAAAATTGTGACTTATAACCATTTTTCACACTTACAGCCATTGCAGCATCCCAAAGGTCACATTATTTACATTCAGATGCTCGACAACTGACTCATATGTATGATGGTTGCAGTGTTCAGGAGTCATTTTGCGACCTTCTGAGAAAGTCAATGGAGAACCCAGATTCACTTAATAACTGTGTTGCTAATTTAACAACTACAGTGATTCATTTAACAAATGTGGCAAAAATCATAAAATGGGACAAATTCACTTAATTTTTCACTTAACAACATAAATTTTAGGCTCAGTTGTGATCATAAGTTGAAGACTACCTGTACTTGAATAAAAAACTGCATATATGGCAATTCTATCCATACTCCGAATGCCTCCCAGACCAATACTTGTGCAACTCCACTACAAGGCCAGGCTTCTTTGTGCATTTCTAAAGGATGGAAAAGGATGGGATTTTGTGTAAGTTCTATAAAGCAAGAAAAGTAGCAAAAAAACAGCTTATAGGAAATATCACCCTTCTCAGGTAGAACAGAGCAGGGCAATCATTAAGAATTCAGTACACATAGTCAGAGCACCTAGAACAGTGATGGCGAACCTTTTAGAGACTGAGTGCCCAACTGCAACCCCAAACCCACTTATGCATCGTCGAGTGCCGGGTGGGTGTGGCCCGTTGGCTGGGCATGGCCCATTGGCTGGGCGTGGCTGCGGTGGTAACAGCAGACTGGGTGGGACTAAAAAGTTCAATCAATTCCAACTTTGCAAGATCTTTTTTTTTTCCATGAGAAGTTGAAATTGACTGATTGAACCTTTTTTTTTTTGAACACGGCAGCGGAGGCCTAAAGCAAAAAGGTTTTATAAAACCCAGTTGAAGGTCTAGGACTGGGGCGACGGCGCGTGCCCACAGAGAGGGCTCTGAGTGCCGCGTCTGGCACCCGTGCCATAGGTTCGCCACCACTGACCTAGAACCACATTCCCTTAGAAAAAAGTTACATATTTTATTTTTTTCTTCTGAAAAAGAAAAGCTACCAGAAAACTGGAAATAAGATTGTGTTTATTAAATATTTTGATAAAACCAGGGCACAAAAGTTTATATGCAAAGATTGGAATATTCCACTATATTCAGAGAAAGTGCAAAGACTAGATAAACCAAAGATTTTGAAGTGGGGTAATTTTTTCTTCACCCCTTCTTCTGCAAACAGAAACACATCCAGAGGAGTTCATCGTGGATTGATTTTGGCTTTGAGTTTGTCTTTGCTAAATTAAAGTGCTAGTGTGAGATATCAAGATCGAGGGAAATCAAATGATAAAATGTCAGTACTCAATAAATTGACTTTTCCTCTCACAAAAGGAAAGCCTTTGATGTTGAGTGATTAACATACAGTGAGTGTTTTTACATAAACTTTTTAATAATTCAATGAAAAGAAAAACACTGCATGAGCCTATGTTGCTTCTATCACAAGAGCTGAGCTTACTCAGATCCTCCACATGAATGAAGAGAGCATGATCAACAGTGTAGCTATTGACACAAACCAAAAAGAAACTATGGTGCAGAAACATATTTTCATGAAAAATGCAAAGTAATAAAGGCAATTTATATAAACATTTCAGGTATCACTAGTCCCAGATGACACAAGTGAATGCTACGTCCTTATGCATAGTTGTGGCAAAGGGTTCAGAACACCACTAAGAGAGAAATGGTTACACTAATTCTTCTTAAATCTTTTGTGTAATCATTAGGAAGCTAGAAGAGAACCATAATGAGCCACTTTAAAAACTAGATTCACCTGAAAGCTTCAAAGCTCACTATAGTATTGCCTGTTTTTTTATTTAGAAGTTTTAAAATAAATGTGATTTATTAAGTTGGTTGAATTATACGGCACATAGTGTAGTTAAATAACACACAGGATTTCTGAATATGGACATGCATTCTTGGTTATTTTAGAGAAATCAAGCACTTATACTATGGGTAATGTTATTTTTTAAAATGCCATATAAGGAGTTTAGAGGCAAAACAACCAGTGTAAAGAACATCAGCTAAAAGGTTCAGTGGTGTCAATTCAATTAAATATATTTTATTAATATAGTAGGCACCAAATAGGTCCACAAGTATCGTTTATTCTGAATTCTGGAAACAGAATCTTTTGGGGGAAAACCATGAACATAATTTGAAAAATGAGGTATTTAGGAATTCTCATTTTTCTTTCCCAAACTCTTATTGTTTGGTATCTTATTTTCACACCTTATAAATATTATTTTAAAAACGAAAGAATGAAAATCAATGTATAGTTTATGAAAAACTCTACAGCTGCACAAATATAGCTTGGGCTGTGCATGTTTTCAAATGAGCAAGATACATCAATGCTGAAAAGCACTTCAGAGCAAAAATCTGATTATTATTGAGAAAAGTGATTTCATAAGTCATGAAAACTTGAGAAAAGAAATAAGCGGCAGTGGCCTTACAGTGAAGTCCTATACAAGCCTATTCAGAAGTGAAGTCCCACTGAGTACAGTGGGCCTATCTCCAAGGAAAGTGGTACTGTACAGTCTTTCTTCTAATACTGCTAAGAACAAACAGCTTTACTAACAAATAAAGAACCCAAGACATTTTAATTATTATATTTTCTGCATTATAGTTTAACATACATACTTTCCTTGTGTCACCCTTATTTTCATTAAATGTTGATATTTTGTAATATTCAGACAGGAATACATTTTTGGAACAGGTTTTTATAATAAATATCATAAAATAATAGAGATTTACATAATAAATATTCTTTACAATAAAAAAGTTTTAACAGACCTTTGTCTTAAAAATAGTCAGAATTCAACTTTGTGATTTTACATAAAATATACAAAAAGCACCACAATATGTGGCTAAGGCAATAAAAATAGAAGAGGAAAGTTACTCAGCTGAGGGTGAATTAAACTTTTTAAACCACAGAAATAGAAGGGTTAAGAAATCAAAGAAGGCTTATACAACTTAAATTGTATTACTACCTGTATTATTCAGATATGAAGAAACCAACTTTAGTATCAAAATAAAAGTGACAGATAGGCCATGTGTGTGTGTGTGTGTGTGTGTGTGTGTGTGTGTGTGTGTGAAAACAACAGAAGTTTATAAAGAAACCTGTAATGAAGGCAATGAAGGTAAATATTTAAAATCTGGATTGAAAAAAATAGTGGCCAAGGAATGAGCAAAATGTAGGTGGTTAATTTAAAAAAAAATGGGGGTGGATGGGCAGACTAGGTTTGCTAAATTTCAACCCATCTTTTTTTTTCTTTCCTTTCTGCTTTTTTTAATGGAAATAACTGGATTGTGCAGCCTTTTTTTAAAAAGGGGAATGGGAAGAGTTGAAAAAAAACACTTGAAAGTCATTATAGTTAGTTAAAAATAGAACAAACAAAACAAAACAGTCTCTTTGGAAAGTTGTTTGCAGAATAAAGGACTTCAGAAAAACCCAGTACCCTCATTACTTCTTTCAGGAGTCTATTACTCAGAGTCCTGAGATGACTTGCCAAGATGAAAAAAGACACCAGCACATGAGCCACACTTACCGAAGGCCACGGCATTCAGATTTGCCCTTCACTGAGATAAGCAAAGGAAGTGAAAGAGGATCTTGGGCATGATAAGAAAAAAGGAGAATGAAGACAGAAAAGTCAGCCACAATCTGAGAGATGGTGTCTGAGGAACTGAATCTTTCTCTCCACAAATCAGGAGGGCTTGCCTTGACCCCTAGATGGACAACTTTCCAGCTTACAATAAACTGTATTGGAGTTTTTGCACCGGCATCCTGGACGATTCATCCAATCGTAACACCCACGGCACAGTTTTAGGCATCCTTTTGCAGGAGGGTAACAGAGCAGGCAAGGAAGAAACAAAGCCATGGCCCCCATGCATAGGTACCGTGAGCAGCAGTGTGACTGGGAGCATGAGCATGGATTATCCGCATATGAGTCCCCTTCATCATCGTTGGAACAGTGGTAGAAAATTCCTTTGACCAGACACATACAGGTGCTATATTCCACCATGCTTTCTGCTGAGCATAAGCACTGTCTGTTGCAGGCCAAGCAAGAAGGCAAGGCCCTGGGTGCTGTGCATTCTCCACATTTGCACTTCCCACACTGTTCACATATGAACTTATGTTGAGTAGAATCCTCTTTCAAAGGACTTTTCAGGTCATCTATAATCAAAGATGATGGCTTGGGTTGCGTCCTGATTGGCCTTTCAAATCTCTGACCCGGGCCCAGCCTTGATGGTGGTGATCTTAATAGAAGGCCCTGCTCTGAAGAAGCACTGCTGTTGCTTCCAGAACTAGCTGCACTTCCAGTGCTTGTAGATCTGCTCAAAACAGGAATCCTTGAGTTGTGTTGATGTAGCACATGTCCAGGATGGCTGGGTCTGGGCTCATAATTATTATTCACATTTATTGGTAAGATTTCATGAGTCCTTTCATGTTTTTCTTGTCTTGGAGCTGTTCGTGGAGCAGATTTTTTCACCACAGATGGACCTTCAGTGTATTCATTGCTACCCCTGAGAGTCTTGATCTGGTCCAGTGACAAGATGGCAGTTGCCTGAATATCTCTTTCATAGTCCAACCTCTGCCGGTTGTCCAGAAAAAGCTGCTGATGGACAACTAACGAACTGCTGTTTCCATGCTGACCTGTGGACTCCATCGGTAGTGGTCTCTAATTCTGGCATTCACCAGAAACTGGGCATGCATCTGAAATCCTAAAAGAAAGGGAGAAAATTGGAAAGAGGAGTAAGTTCCAAGAAGTTTTTTGGAGAAAAAAAATGAAAAATTTTACAACAAGCCACAATATTGCCCCAATATCCTAATAGAGACAGATAGGGGAATTGCCCTGAGTTAGGCACACCAATATAGATGACAACATAAACAAAATATACTGAAATTATTGTGGTTAAAAATCAAGCATTTTGCTTTTTAGTAAATTGTAATGTGATTTCATTTTTAAGTATAATATTATGGTTTCATTGCATTTGATCAAAAGTAGATTCTTTACTGCCTCACATGCTATCGCAAAAGTAGTATAATTATTTCTGCTCCATTGCCACCAGTTATCAGTAGATTGCAACATAAAACATGCAAAGCCACACCAAGTTTCAGAGCATATGATGAAAGATTGATAGAACACATTCAAATTCTAAACAAAAGGAGACGTGAAAATTCTTAATTAGATTTTTGGTAGGCTGTTTTACTTGTCCAAGCTGCATTCTAAGACCATTCTTTATTTTAAACATTGTCAGCTTAGCAGTATTTTTAGTTGTAATTCCATGATGCCTCAAGCCAATTACCAATGGGAAAAGTATGTGAATCATTTCTGGGCAGTGTGCATTTATATAATGCATACACATACATACATTCAATGTCTAGTGCTTGTTAGAGCAAAACACCAGATGTAAACAACATCCTGTTACACAACATCTTTCTCCAAGAGCCCATGCACATAATGCAGGGTGTGAAAGGAGGTAGACTGGTAGAGGAAGGAAAGGATATCAGGAGAAGAGATAGGCAAATAACCCACTACATTTATCAGATCTTTGCAAATGTACCTGCAGGTTCTTTGGATGAATAAGACGCTAGAGGGAAAAAAAGACCTGAGTGTGATGTGTGATGAGAAAAGCATACCATAGATAGACAAGATTCAAAACATTCCTTTTAATATTAATTTAAAAAAGGGAAAGCGAAACTTGAATCTGTACTTTTTTGAGACCACTGTGACAACAGTTAATACAGGTTTTTGTGGAACGTGCTCTATACAAAGACAGACAATTTTTGACCATGACAATTTTGAATGAGATACAGCCTGTGATTTGGAAAAATATCCCCATAATTTCTCACCTGAGTTAATGTAAAATAAGGTATAAAATAAGGCTATGCAGCACTTGACCAATATGCCCAAAATGTCACATACACCTTTAGTATGCAAAGACTCTTCATCATACCTCAATACGAAAAAGCTGAAAGTCATCTAACTAGTTTAGAGCTGAGAAAAAAATTTGAACTAAATATTTACATATTTTGCTTTATAAAACAGGCCACATTATTTTTTTAATATAGTTAAGTTGTATGCATCTTATACATCATGTTGTGAGCTGCTTTGAAAGGCCAAACAGAAGTAAGAAATTGAGCTATAGCATTTGAAACTGTGGTAGTATAATTATAAACGGAAGCTTACCATTTAGTAATTATACAAATTAAATAACTGCTTTCCAGCAAAAAATGCTACCCTACTCTCCACATACTTGTAGAAACACATTTTTATACACCCACCCCAGACACCACAGGCCAGAACACAAATATAATCCACACAATAACCTTTCCATAAAGTTCTAGAAACTATCCAAAAAAATTCTACTGGGATAAAAGAGAAGACTGGAAATTAGATAATTTTTTCTTAGACAGTTGTGGCTTTCAAAAGTCTAATTATGTACAAGAAACAGCAAGATGGAATGAAATTATTTTGTTCCTTCTTTAAAAAGTAGTTTATTTGGAAGTGACTTCTGATTGTTCCAGAGTACTTATTTTCTAAAATGTTTTGGATGCTATAGCCTGATTAAATTAAAAAAAACAGACTAGGAAGTTGTACAACTGATACCAAAAATCAGGATTGTTTTTATTAGTTTTAAGTCCCATGCTTTGTGGGACAAAGCCTGACATGTTTCTTGATTTAGTTCATTACTAGCCTTCAAAATGGTAGGAAGGTGAACAAGCTCTACAAAAATCTGGTTTGTGTGGACTTGAGAGAAACGGAGAAGCAACAAGCTGGTGAGGCAGTGGTTGCACTGCCCACATGCAATCTGAGCTCAGAGGCAGCAATGAATGCAGAGCTGGATGGAAGAAGAAAAAGTTATGAATGAAAACAAGGGATTTTTTTTCACCCCCCATTTGCAGAGGAGGGGAATCGGCTAAGGTTACTATTACCTCAGGGGGGCGGACTTTCCAATGCTTAAAGCTGCACTGCCTCCCCTACCTTTCAAGACAAATATGGAAGATTTGTGTGTGCTAGTTTGAGCATGCAGGGATTCCCCCCTCCCTTTTCCCTTCAATGATTTCTAAGAAGGTGGGGGAGGGCGGGGAAGCCTTTTTATCTCTGCCTGAAACACCATTTCCTTCTTGTAGCCTCCGTGCCTCTTCAGTGACCCACTAGAATCTCGCCCATATTGCAAGGGAAAATCCCTCCACTACTGACTACACATAGTTCATGCACACACACACACATTTTTAAGATCTGCATTCTTAGAAAAAAGTGTCGGGGATTATTTAGTAAACTATTTGAAACAAAAAGTCGACCTTGCTCTTAGCATAAAATCCGCGGAATTAGTAGGGATTATGATGACATCCACCTGCCCTCAACACACTTCACATACATAGAACGGCATGTAGCAGAGTAGAGCTCTAATTCCTGTGATGAAAAAAGAAATCCAATCTCTTTTTTTAAAAAAAGGTGTTTTACGCTATATGGTCAACACAGTTACACACAATTGTATACTCTCCCTTCTGAACCATATCTGTACTCTTGAGAATAAACAAGACAACTCTGATAGGGCTGGACAGAACAGTTTCCAGAAACATATGTGCAAGCACGCCATACTACAGCAACAGTAAAAGCAAGACCCAACCTGGTCAACTTATTTCGGCATCATCCAACAATCAAGCAATCCAAATTGATTTCCTTCCAGAGTCACCTGTGCCAAATGCGATCAAAAGACTACACCAGAGCAGAGGGTTAAAGACCCGGCATTGGCATCAAAGATCTCTAACGGTCAAAAAAGGGCATACTTCTCCACCGAAGCAGTTGGCAGCAATGGTCGGCAGGTCTTAACTCTTTGATCCAGCCACCCCACTTCTCTTTACAACAACACGCACGCCTATGCCTTGTCCGAAGTCACAAGTTCAGAGCCCAGCAAATCTGGGCTGGAAGACAATCGAAGCCGCCTCTCTTTAAGCCAAGGAAATCTATCCAAACGAGCCCTCCAGCGATCGCAGCGCCACCCTCGGATCCCCTCTTCAAGCTGGGCCCACAGAAAACTCCTCTAACTAGGAAGGGGAAATGCCAGGGCACCTGCTGAATACTTGAGCGCCACACGTGCAAAAAAAAGGCAGCGAGAATCCATTTTGCAAGCCAAGTTAGGACAAGAAAGGGGACGGGCACAAACTTACGTTTTTGAATGGCAAATCCGCGTGAAGGCACCTCCCTGCTAAGTTAGATCCATAAGGTAGCGTGCGAGGCTCAGAGAAGTCTTAAAGCGCAGGAAAACTCATTCCAGAGGGCAAAACCTTCTCGGCTCCCCCCAACCTTTGCTCTCCAGCTGTCGTCTGATCCGAGAAGCCAAGTTTGATTCTCTTCGCCTTCTCGCGCCGAGCGAGCGGTCGCAAAATCCTGGTCCTCGAACGAAAGGCAGCCCAACTCGTTCGCCCCCCCAAACAGCTCGCCTTCCCAACACAAACATTCAAAGGGGTGTCTGCTTACACTGCGCGCCCCTGCCCTGCAACTAGTTACTCGGGAAATTTTCTCCGAAGAGCAAATCCCAAAGAGTCTTCTTCGGTAGTCGGTAGGAGAAGAGGCCGAACTGGTTTTGCAAATTCGAGCTACAGCTTTTCCATCACACGCCGCATCCACATAGCCCGAGAGAGGGTCGCTCCTAAGCGGCGAACGACTTCGGAGGGGGGGATGGGGAAAAAAAACCCAGAAAGGAGTAGCCGCCTTTTCGCGAAGCAAGCTTGCTGCGGCACGTTCGCTTCTCCCTCCTGCCTTCCGCCAAGTTGGAGCTTTTTCTTTTTTTTCTTTGGAGGCGCAGATTTTCCCCTCCCAGTCAGGCGCGCGTGTAGCAGATAAGTCCAACCACTTCCTCGACTCTAACCTTCTTTTCACCACATGGTCCTTGGCCCGCAGCTTTCCGCTCCAACCTTAAGCGAAGCAAAGTGCAAGGGAAATGCCTGGGGGAGGGGAGGAAATCTAACATCAATAAAAAATGCAACCAGGAGGCGCAAGACATCCTCGCGGGCATAACAGAAGAGGCAAGAAGCAAAGCTACCATGTGCTTCTTGGCGCAGCTTGGTTGACAGGATGATTGCACCAACAATCATACTGGGGAGGAGGGAGGAGTAGCCCTAGAGAGTCAATACCTCTCTCTCTCTCTCTCACTGGCAGACAGACAGATGGACACACACACACAGAGACACGTACGCACGGATACAGTTGGTGTTTGAGTTGAATACCCGTGTAACCCGAAAAGGTACAAAGGTTGCAAAAGGATTTCACGGAGGGAGGGCAAATGGCGCACTTTGGGGGGGGGGGAGGTTGGCATTCGTTAAATTCCCCCAAAAGAGTTATTGGGTCTACATTTGAAACAACTTAGCTGCTTTACTTATTAAGGGTGTTGCAGATCGTTAAACCACCAAAAACTCACGAATGCCAATACTGATATCCATTTATTTTAAACGTTTCCAAAGGCCGGGAGCGTTTAAGCCATAAATTGGTTGCACCCACTTACAGATACGCGCATTTAATGAATCTTTCTCTCTCTCCTACACACACTCGCACACGCACACGCACAGCACCTGAGCTACTTCCGAAAGCCTTGCAAAAACCTCCAGATCGTGATTACCGAATGCAAAGGTTAGGAGCCGTTCCCTTAAATTAAATCCCACGGGAATAGAATTAAATCCAAGTCGCCTGCTCGCAGAGACGGCAGTTGGTTGACTTTGCCCGCCGCAGCTATCACTTTGCAAGCTCTTTTGTGCGCGAGCGTAGCTGTTTCAGAACGAGCTAAACTCCGCACGGCAGCATTTCAGCACGGAGCCCCCACCTCAATCTTTCCTCACGCCTCCAGTGATGTCAATCTGTCACTCAGAGAGCGACCAGAAAAACCCGGAGTGGAGTTTCTTCCCCGCAGCTACACTGTTTCATCTTACTCATTCATGTCTCTGAGCTTCCCAGTTATAATGATTGTTTACCAACCTTCATGTTTTCCCCTTCACGTCACGAAAAATAATACGAGAAGTAATGTTGCCTTGACTTGGATTATTTGCAAACACAAGTATTATGAGTAATAATCCGGAACAGAATTTTTTAAAATACCTCTCTGAGAATATAATCTTTATGACTATTTTTTTAATGCTTGTAATGACTTTATCTTTTTCTTAGACATATAAATTGTGGTTGTACTAAACTCATTCAATGAGTTCATAAAGGACATATGATACTCTTCACCAATATAATTATATGCATATTTATGTAGGAGTAAGATTTGTGGTGCTCCATAATTTTGCAATCTTAATTCTGATACACAGTCAGATCTAGTAGTCATTTTTAATAAATCTGGAATAAAATAATATTTAATGTTATATTTGTAGTATTTGCTTGTAATCTGCATTTGTAGATTACAGACTTACATGTTTCTTTTTCAAAGGATTGATGCATGTACTTGTTCCATTTATGCATGTTCTTTATTGTTATATACAATCCAAAATAGAAATAGTATTTTAAAAAGTAGAATCTCAAATTTTATTAAGCTATTATCATTGTATGGTACCCTTGAAATCTAGTCTGTCGATCAGATTCCCCCCAAATTCATGTGCTAAACAAGTTTCTGTGAGGGCTCTTTTGAATGAGATCGCTTTGTATTTATTTATATAGCTTGTAATAACAATTCTCAAAATAGTCCAGGGAAAAAAGAAGAGCTAAAAGAAATTAAAAAGGGACAATATATCAAAACAGCATAAATAATAAAGGCTGTAAAGGGTTAAAAAATAAAAAATACAAAAAGTCTGCAAAAAAAATAGTAAAAAGTTTGGAAATTCATGTCTGGGTAGGACACATTGTTAGTGTCATGATTTAAATTTAAACATCCTCTTTCAGCTCCCCATTTGTGTGGCCAAGTGGGAAATTTTAGCAAGGCAATGGCAGAAGGTTATTTGCATTGATGTCCTTACAATCTTCTCTTCCTCTTCCTCATCTTATAGCAAGAACAACTCAACCATCTTCAAGCCCACCATGTCCAGCTCCGGTCAATCATTTTGCAAGGCTCCCTTGCTGAATATAATATAGACCATATTTTGTCTATCATCAATCCTCATGTTAAAGCATTTTCTCCCATTTTTTTTCCTTTCCTCTACCAAGGGAAAGAGAAGAAACATTTTCTGAAAGTTTGTAAACAGATTATCCAAAGTCTGAATGAAAATTTGGTTGTGAATTATTTTTAATTATTTTATTTCTGCTTTCTGGAGACAGCTAAAGATGGCACTTTTCTCAGGGTGTTTGGGTGTTGATGCTAGGTACTTTTGGGGGTTCATATCTAATCTATTTATTATTTGTGATCGTGTTATGTGATCTTCTGAGAGTTTACTTATGATTATAACAAGATATAAACTTGATATAAATTTAAATCATTAACAAATCATTCAAAGTTTAGCTTGATGTAAAACATGGTACAAAATCTTATATAAAATGCTATTGTTAAGTATATATAATGGTTGTCAAGGTAATGATTTAGAAGCTAACCAGCTGATGTAATGTAAGATGTATGATGTAATGTTGGGAATGACTCAGCAGGGTCTATGCCTCTTTAATAGCAAGCAGGGTCTGTATCTCTTTAAGAGCTTTGTATAAAAGGGAAGGCTCCGCAGATGTGTGCTCTCTTTTGTTTCTAACTGCTGTGTGTTGGAGCCTGCTGTATTAGCACGTGTATGTATATTTTCCTGGTGTATGATATTGTAGATAGTGTAATATAAACCACCATTTAATATAGACCACAGGAAATACAAAGCCTCAAACAGGAACAGGAAAGAACCTCAAGAGCCCCAGAGGGTATAAAAACCCACTCCCTACATGTGCTCTCTCTCTTTTCTTCCAGAGCCATCTTTCTGTCTGGCTCTCCTCTTCAAAAAACTACAACCTTCTTTCTAAAGCAGTCGTCATGTTGTTTATTCCCGGCTTGGACTGAACCCTGATGAAGACTTTTCCTTCAACACTTAAGAGTACAGAGAGAGAAAGGGGAAAAAAACACACTTCTCTTCACCCTGTTTGCTGACCAAACAAACAAGGTGAGAGTATATCCTTTGGTGGCTTATTTTAAACAGAATTTCTAGCAGAATTTTAAAATTCTTTTCTCTTTGGATTAGAGACACTTAACAGTCACATTTACCTCACACACAACGACTTTGACACACACATACACACAAAGACAAGGAAAAGAGATCAGAAAAGGGAAACAGAAGTCTTAGTTTTACATATCCTCGTCATTCCCACCATAAATCTCAGTTAGTTCAAATTAGGGAAGGCCCAAATCTGATTCTCTCACTCATTTTTCCATTCCATGTCACACAGTGTCTCCCTTTTCCCTAACAAAAGGTCTTGCGCTCTGGCCAAATCCCCCTGCTTTCCAGGGTCTGCCACTTAAACAGATCCTTTCTGTGGTTAGGAAAGGCCAGAGGGAGCAAAATCCAACTGTGATTGGGAAAAGGGTCTTCTCACTCTCACACACAGACATACACACATTTCTTTGCTCCCCTGGGTTTTAAAAGTTAAAATTTAGAGGTACCCACCTTTCCAAAGCAGCCCTTGCGCTCAAACCCAAAACTCCCTTTACTACCCTGGCTCCGCAGGGGCAGGGCCTGGGAAACCCATCCACAGACACAAGGGGTCTGCTGCCGGCAAGATGGGGCTTACCAGTCTCAGTCCATTGGAGAGGTTAGCTTGGAGCCCCATCTGGGTCACCAAATTGTTGAAGGAAAAGTCTTCATCAGGGTTCAATCCAAGCCAGGAATAAACAACATGGCGACTGTTTTAGAAAGAAGGTTGCAGTTTATTGAAGAGGAGAGCCAGACAGAAAGGTGGCTCTGGAAGAAAAGAGAGAGAGCACATGTAGGGAGTGGGTTTTTATACCCTCTGGGGCTCTTGAGGTTCTTTCCTGTTCCTGTTTGAGGCTTTGTATTTCCTGTGTCATGTACTTTGACCTGAGTCTGAGTGTGCCCCTTTGGCATCTGTAGGTTAATCCTATTATGTCCTGTCTTAGAGTTTGGGTGGGGTATGTAGATTTTAAGGGTCTTTGTCTTCCTAAGCTTCTAGCTGGAGGGCTACAACCTGAATGGATTATCACATCAGCATTTCTACAGAGCTGGTTTCTGCTTGGGGGAGGGAGACTTGGGGCTATTAAGAAAAACTGGGCATGCTTTTCTGCCTCTTTAAGATCCTTTGAGAAAATATAATATTCTGCCCTTTTAATATTTCCTTCTCTGGGGGGGGCTGACTTCCCACAGTATGAACCCCATAATTACCAAGAGATGTTATCATTGCCTCAAGTAGAACAGGATAAATGGAAGGAGGCTATGGACAGAGAAATGGAGTCTATGAATATGCATCAGGTGTTTACCCTTATGAGATTACCAGCAGGAACAAAGGCTGTGGGGTGTAAATGGATATATAAAAAGAAGGATTTACACAGAGAAGGAATGTTCATATGTTGACTAATCCTTTATATGCAGGCAGGCATCAGGAGTGTGTAAAAGCATTTGGGTTAACAGCTGTTTAGCTTTAAATGGGAGGAGTGTCAACGTAATGATTTAGAAGCTAACCAGCTGATGTAATGTAAGATGTATGATATAATATTGGGAATGACTCAGCAGGGTCTATTTCCCTTTAAGAGCAAGCAGGGTCTGTATCTCTTTAAGAGCTTTGTATAAAAGGGAAGGTTCTGCAGATGTGTGCTCTCTTCTGTTTCCTGCTGTAACTGCTGTGTGTTGGAGCCTGCTGTATTAGCACGTGTATGTTCCTAGTGTATGATATTGTAGATAGTGTAATATAAACCACCATTTAATATAGACCACTGTTTGCTGTGTTTACTCCTGGGTTATCTCAGTGCAATAAGACTGTGCATGCTCTGACAATGGTGATGTGGGGGTGGTTGTATAAGTTATACCAAGTTTCTTTCTCCATATGTTCTTGATAGAATATCTTCCTTTGAAGAAAAATGATAGCAATCACAACCTTGAGAACATTTCTTTGAACATCATCTCAAAATGCTTTAGTTTTTAAGCACACATTTTCAAGACATTTAGAAGTATCAGTCATTTAAGATGCATTGTGTCATCCTGAATTGCAAAAATTGGTGAATATAGTTGAGGACTGCAAATTTTAATATACTTTGATATATTGTGTAAATGATGAAATGAGCTGGCTCTGTTAATTACATTGATAAAAGCACAAAGAGAATCTATCAAAATTGATAAATAGAACATTGCTTTTAAAACAGCTGTAGCCAAAACTTTGTTCCTGAAGTAGAAACCACTTCTTAAATTTGAGGAATATGATTTAAAAAGCAGAGTTAGCACTAGTTTAAATACATTCTTCTTATATTCTCAAATTGTCCTTTCACTTTTTAAAATCTGGATCTAAATCTTGCTTAAGAAGAACTTAAAATATAGATGACATCTTTGAAGAGTGGTATAGACAATAACAGATGAGTAAGACCTGAAATATATTTCTAGGTTCGTTCAAATCATCCATTTACTGTATTAATGCAATAATGAACTTGATTCAGTGGAAAATCCATAGTGGCACAGTGGTTAGAATGCAGCATTGCAGGTTAATTCTGCCAACTGTCAGCAGTTCAATCCTGACCGGCTCAAGATTGAATCAGCCTTCCATCCTTCCAAGGCTGGTAAAAATGAGAACCCAGATTGTTGGGGGCAAATGCTGACTCTGTAAACTGCTTAGGGCTGTAAAGTACTATAAAGTGTAAAGTACTGTATAAGTCGAAATGCTATTGCTATTTATTTATATGAATTTATATGGCAGCCATCAGGTGGATAACAAAAATTAAGATACAATATAAATATATATTAAAAAAAATAAAAACACAAGTAAATAAAGTTGGTCTCAAGCACACCATTCACCAATAGTATAGAAATTATGGCAATAAGGCAGTCCTTCAAATTTCTGGGCCTCATGGCATGTAGGGGTTTATAGGTAAAAGCAAGCAGCTTGAATTGCACCAAGAAGCAATCTAGAAGCCAATGTAGCTTAGACCAAAGGTGTAATATAGGCAAAGCAAGATATTCCCATAATTGCCCATGCCTTTGCATTCTGGCCCAATTGAAACATCCAGAAGTTATTCTAGAATGCTCATATAGAGCACATTAAAATGTGGATATCATTTACTTGGACTTCAGTAAGGCATTTGATAAAGTAGACCACAACCTGCTACTAGATAAGATAGAAAAATGTGGGTTAGGCAACTTCACCACCAGATGGATTCATAACTGGCTGATCAACCGCACTCAACGTGTAGTCCTCAATGGAACTGCATCTACACAGAGTGAAGTATGCAGTGGGGTACCCCAAGGCTCTGTTTTAGGCCCAATACTCTTCAACATCTTCATCGATGATTTGGATGAGGGGATAGATGGGGAAACTCATCAAATTTGCATAAGACACCAAGCTGGCAGGAATAGCCAACACTCCAGAAGATAGGCTTAAGATACAGAAGGATCTTGACAGACTTGAACATTGGGCGCTATCTAACAAAATGAAATTCAATGGTGAAAAAAGGTTCTATATTTAGGCAAGAAAAACCAAATACACAGGTACAGTTTAGGTGATACCTGGCTGAATAGTAGCAACTGTGAGAGGGATCTTGGAGTCCTAGTGGACAATCACTTAAATATGAGCCAGCAGTGTGCTGCAGTGCAGAGAAGAGCAACAAAGATGATCAGGGGACTGGGGCTAAAACATATAAAGATGGTTACTGGAATTAGGTATTTCTAGTTTAATGAAGAGAAGGATTAGAGGTGAAATGATAGCAGTGTTCCAATATCTCAGGGGTTGCCACAAAGAAGAGTGAGTCAAGCTATTCTCCAAAGCACCTGAGGGCAGGACAAGAAGCAGTGGATGGAAACTAATCAAAGAGAGAACTGAGAAGAAATTTCCTGACGGTTAGAACAATTAACAAGTGGAAAAGCCTGCTTCTGGAAATTGTGAGTGCTTCAACACTGGATATTTTTAAGAAGAGATTGGACAACCATTTTTCTGAAATGGTATAAGGTTTCCTGCCTGAGCAGGGAGTTGGACTAGAAGACCTCCAAGGTCCCTTCCAATTCTGTTATTCTATTCTATTCTAAATGCCACCAGAATCCTGAATGATCATAGTAATTCCACCACCCGTCCCAGGGTTTCAATTAATGCTACACCCAAAACCCAGATGGGCACAACTCTGAGACAGCAACCATTACCTTGCACCCATCCAGGCCTCAATAATATCAAGCCTCTCCTATCATCCATAACCAAATTATAGACGATGGAGACATTACTGGTAGACCTGGCATTCAGTAGCAGCAAAGAGAAGCCTGTGCCTTCAAACATCAGTGACCAGGGTATGAGGCAGAGCACAAAAGGCCAGAAGACAGCACCACGACCACACAGCCGCATCAAGTGTACCCCATCATCTCCCCATATACTTTCCTGTATCCATCTACAGTATTGATGTTCCTTTCTGTCTTCCATTCCCCGCATTCACTATTGCTTCAACCCTGCTTAGGAGAGTCCTTAGGCCATAGCACTGATTCTATCTGTAGCACTCAGCAGATCTCATTGACCCAGTTGCTTCCCCCTTGCAACTTCCACTCATACATTCACACCTATCCAACTCCTCCTGCTCTCACCAGACCACCAGGAAATCACACCTCCCAAAACAGAGGCAGATCAGAGAGAGTTGCTCCTCCCTCACCTGATTCTCACTGAATGCACCAAATAAGTCCACTCTCTTCATTCAGTCTTATGCCATCCAGCCAAGAGCCTGCCAGTTCAGAGACCTCTGGGAGAGATGGAAAGTCCCTCTAGCCAAGCAGCCATCCAAGGACAAGAGAAAGCACTGTTGGTCTCCCAGGTTTTACTATCAGATGGTATAGGCAAGATAAGCACCACACTTATTTTATACTTTATTAAAACTCTTTTTGTCTCCATCACTTAGCAGAAATTCCTAAAGCTGTTGGGATACTAGAATTGTTGACATATTAGATTGGAATGATATCTCTACACCATAAAGCTATTCATTATTTAAATTACAAATTCTTAAATATCAAATCATTTTATTATTAAGTGGCCATCCGAAGCTCATAATGAGACTACCATGTAAAAATTCCCTTTTCAGAAGAAAGCAACCGGCAACACATTGAAATCAATGTGTTGCATCGAAGTATTTAGACGTGTTGGGCTAATGCAAGGTTAAATGAGTTTAATATTGCAACATTTTGTCTAGTAAAATACTAAGTACTTGTTTTGCAGTAAACAGTAGATAGGTTACATCTTGGAAAGTAGGATGTAAGTAGGATACGTTAAATATCCTTTGATTTCTGATTAAATGTTCTCTTAAACATCCTTCACTCCCTTTTCTTTGCTATTTTTCTGTTATCTATACTTGTGTTCTAGATGTTTATTTTCTCCACTGTTTATCATAATTAATTGCTTAAAAATCATTGCTACTAAGTCAGCAATTGCATTGTCTCCCAGTTTTCTCTGGGAAAAGAGGAGAGGAGGGGAAAAAATCTAACAAAGCATTCTGTGGTCAATTGTGTTATCAAGGCACTTGGCACTACCAGCTGATTCTGGCTTACTATTAATCTCTCAGGCAAATAAAACACTCCTTTGTAGTTAAATACCTAACCAGCTACTACTATATTTTTTACCTTACCAAAAACACTTTTACAAAAACTACACATAAAGCCTCAAACAGAATCACACTGTGCTAACTAGTTGGTTTCAATACTGCAATGCTATTTAAATGCAAATTAGCCCAGTTAAGCAATATTAAGCAGGACTAGAAAACTTTACTGAAGAAAAATGAAGTTTTCTAGAAGTGCTTAATCTTGCTTACATCTTAAACACAAACTGAACTTAAATCTGGTGACATACATAGAATTTTTCTATTTTGACAAAGAAAAAGAATCAGTATAATTAATAAACTTTATGCATCTAAGTTCCCAGATGTGCTTAAAATTATGTATGGGACAGGATGAGAAGTAACAAAAAATTAACCTTAAAAATAACTTTTTAATATTGGAAATTTCAGACTTGAAAATGAAATATAAAGAAATTAAAGCGCACAATAAGTTGGCTGAATTTTTTCATTGCAGAGAGAGAATGTTCAAAGTGATTATTTTTTGTTTGCTTAGTTATCATCTCTGAATTTACATAAAATACAAGCATGATTAAATCACGATATGTTTGCAGTGTAGTGAAAAAGTATTTGGAGAAGAGAGGCTAGATTTTATCCAAATCTTCAGTTGCCATCTATTAGTTGATCTATCTATTTGGCAGCAACTAGACTGGGAATATTTTGCATAATAAACAGCATCATCCACATCAGAGAGGGGGGGGGAGAGGAAGAGAGGAAGAGAGATATTGAATGTAGATATTGCCCATCTAGGTCACAGAGTTTTCTACTCTTGTAGAATTCTTCCAATTGAAGTGTGCGTTCTATAGAGCTGACTATATGAGAGAAGTTCCCTGAGGACGGGATGAGTTCGAAAGCTTGGAAGATTAAACCTCTGGTCTTGGTGATCGACCAGATTGGATCTTGCAACATTATCCTGGGACACGTATATTTGCCTTCATTCGATAGACCTAACTCTTCACACACACCTTCACCATATAGCAAAATAGCATCAAGTACCTAAGTTTGTAATGCATATACTGATACTATATCTAGAGCACATTTGATTATTCCATCATGCAATTAAAAACATTTATTTCTATTATATGAACTTACATTATCATACATCCTGATAATTAAAGTAATATGCAACTATAAATAAATCAGTGAACAAGTGAAACTCTTAATAACTGTAGAAAGGTTGGCATAACCATACACAAAGTAAACTGCAGATTTTAGAGCAGTCCTTTAAAATGAATATGCTTTTAGGAATCATAGGTCATTTGTTCAACAAAGATGATGAAAAAAAATTAACAAACTTTTTTTTTATTAAATGGCATAAGATGATTATTGTGATATGCTGGGTATTCCGATTAGTTTTCATCAAACATGCATCTTTACTGGCAAATTGAGTCTCAGTCTCAATCCACTTAGATGAGTGGATTTTTTTAAAAAGCAATTTCTCTGGCTTTTGAACGCTGGATGAAATACACCCATACAACTAAAAACTTGCCCCTGGCTAGTTTTTGTAATCAGCATATGAGAAAAATTCATGGTCATTCTTATAATTTAGCTTGATCATCAGGAAACAAAAGTGCAATCATGACCTACATGTTTTGGTTTGAGTAAAGAAACAAACTGTTGTTTTATCAGTTAGGAACTTTATTTTGGTAATAATATATGCTGCAAAATGCTTTTAACATGCCAGAAACTGTCTTCTTATTATAAATTGTCAGGCTATAAAAATAATGGACATAAAATATGGACCTCAATACCTGGGAAGATTCTGGAAAAGATAATCAAGCAAGGAATCAGCAAACACCTAGAGGCAAACAAAGTCATTACCAAAAGCCAATATGGGTTTGTCAAAAACAGATCATGCCAGACAAATCTTATTGCATTCTTTGATCAGGTGACAAAATTAGTGGACCAGAGGAATGCTGTGAACATAATTTACTTGGACTTCAGTAAGGCATTTGATAAAGTAGACCACAACCTACTTCATAAGATAGAAAAATGTGGGTTAGACAGCATCACCACCAGATGGATTCGTAGCTGGCTGACTGGCAGTACTCAGCATGTGGTCCTCAATGGAACTGCATCTACATGGAGGGAAGTGTGTAGTGGGTTGCCCCAGGGCTCTGTTCTGGGCCCAGTACTCTTCAACATCTTCATCGATGATTTGGATGAGGGGATAGATGGGGAACTCATCAAATTTGCATAAGACACCAAGCTGGCAGGAATAGCCAACACTCCAGAAGATAGGCTTAAGATACAGAAGGATCTTGACAGACTTGAACATTGGGCGCTATCTAACAAAATGAAATTCAATGGTGAAAAAAGGTTCTATATTTAGGCAAGAAAAACCAAATACACAGGTACAGTTTAGGTGATTCCTGGCTGAATAGTAGCAACTGTGAGAGGGATCTTGGAGTCCTAGTGGACAATCACTTAAATATGAGCCAGCAGTGTGCTGCAGCTGCCAAAAAAGCCAACACAGTGCTAGGCTGCATTAACAGAGGGATAGAATCAAGATCACGTGAAGTATTAATACCACTTTACAATGCCTTGGTAAGGTCACACTTGGAATACTGCATCCAGTTTTGGTCACCCCAATGTAAAAAAGATGTTGAGACTCTAGAAAGAGTACAGAGAAGAGCAACAAAGATGATTAGGGGACTGGAGGCTAAAACATGTAAGGAACGGTTGCTAGAATTGGGTATGTCTAGTTTAATGAAGAGAAGGACGAGGGGGGACATGATAGCAGTGTTCCAATATCTCAGGGGCTGCCACAAAGAAGAGGGAGTCAAGCTATTCTCCAAAGCACCTGAAGGCAGGACAAGAAGCAATGGTTGGAAACTAATCAAAGAGAGAAGCAACCTAGAACTAAGGAGAAAGTTTTTAAGAAGAGACTGGACAACCATTTGTCTGAAATGGTATAGGGTTTCCTGCTTGAGCAGGGGATTGGACTAGAAGACCTCCAAGGTCCCTTCCAATTCTATTATTATTATTATTATTATTATTATTATTATTAATTATTATTATTATTATATTAATCATCGCACAGTCAGCCAGATGTTCAGACTGGATTTGGAATTTTTTTTCTACCTATTGAGTCCTTACCTGGGATAGGCAGATGTGGATGTTTGATGGTATTATAGATATCATCGCAGGATGGAAGCAGTTCCTAGTAAGGCCGCCTTTTACAACTGACTAATGGTGCTCCAGTTGTTTTGGGATTGCACCCAAGGCGCCTATTACTATTGGTACTACCCTTGCTTGCTTTTGCCACAGTCTTTCTATTTCTATTTGTAGGTCTTGTATTTTGTTATCTTCTCCAGTTGTTGTTGTTGTTGTTATTATTATTATTATTATACTTTCTTGTATTGAAATAATAACTATTAATCAATTTATTTAATTTGTATCCCAGTTTTTTGGTTTTGGTGAGCATTCAAAGTAAATAAAATTCAAAACAAATTTTTAACAAGTTAAAAATATGGATTTGAATTAGTAATAAAATACCATCCAATAACTGAAAGCCTACGATAAAGCTTTATTAAAACATAAAAGAGCTTAGGATATAGAAGGGCATATTGTATAAAAAACTTCAAGAATACCTGATCAAACTGTATGTTTCAATATATTTCTGAAACAGAAGCTAACAGCTTGCATATGTATAACATTAACATATATGAAATTTGCATACAACTCCATATGATGGTTTGAAAGGTCATTTATGAACAAAGCACTGTATATCTTTGGCGGTTAAACTTAAAAATACAAAAAGTTACAAAAATTAATTTTGTAGTGCTTTTTCTCTTGATGAAATCAAGATAGAAAATTTATCTCATTGCTAGAAGTCTGGACAGTTTACATAATAATTTTTATTTATTATTGTATTTATTTATAGCCCACCTTTGTTACTTTGATAAATAACTCAAGGCAGCTAATATAACTAATATTGTTTCCTCCTCCTATTTTCCCCATAACAATAACCCTGAGAGGTTATTGGGTTCAGAGAGTGACTTGCCCAAAGTCACCCAGTTGACTTTCATGTCTAAGGCAGAATTAGAACTCACAATTTCTTAATTTCTAGGCAGGTGCCTTAATCACCTGACTAAATTGGTTCTTTATTATATTTAAAAGGATATCTGGAAAAGGGATCTAGAAATTACTGTCTAAGTAGTGTAATCGTTGTGGAAACAGTAGTAAGCATTATTTTGAAAATACTGTCAAGAATCTGGAAGAACAAATCTTTCAAGGAGAAAGATTATCATAGTTAATTTAATTGTAAATTAATTTTTTAGAATTATTTGACAAAGTGTTAACTATCATGGGGATCTGGCTCATATACTAAACAGCTGTAGACATGAGCAAGTAGTACATGTAAAAACAACCAACTTTATTTGGCATACGTTTTGGTAAGCAGCAGCTATCCCTAATACAGTTGAATAATCTTGAAAAAACTAACAGACTATGTCTATTTTGTTCCACAGACTAGCAAAGATTTTGCACACCCCCATCTTCAATATGATAGATTAGTATTCAATGTTTTCCAAATATTTTTTAATCAATGTGTAGAGCCATCTTATAGAATAATAACTTATTAAAGAACTAGAAAGGCAGAAAAAATTGCAGGGACATTACACAAATAGTTTAGAAAGCCATTTAAAACTAATTCTTTGAACTGGTTTAAAACATTATCTGAAACTAGGTATGATCCATAAGTTCATTGGTGATACCAATTTTTTTATACTGGGAAAAAAAGAAAGAATTATAAAGAGCAGGGTTGTCAAACTTCCGGCCTGCGGGCAGGTTGTATCATGCAGAGGCCGCGCCCACCCAGGTCCGGCAATGCAAAAAAAGTCGCAATACGTCACGACACGTCACGAGTTTGACACCCATGATATAGAGCTCCAAAACAATCTTTATAAACTGGAGAAAAATAGAAATTAATATTTCAAATGTTAAAATCTACTTTTAAACTGATATAATTTGAGAAAAGGCATTTGGTGGAGAGCCAAAAAACCAACTTGTACTCTGTACATGACAGCTCTGAAAAAGGTAAGGAAATTTAGATTATATGAAACCTTTAGTTAGTGATAGTGATGATGGGGAAATGAATGAGTGCTGCTATGGCAAAGTTGTAGTACTATAGTGTCATCAAAGTGAAAAGCCTAGGATTTTGAGTGACTCCTCTCCACTCCATGTACACAGAACTCTTTTGGCATGATGATGCACTATCATGGTGTGCTTTAGATGTTTCAATCATACTTTCACACAGTTCTCAAGTTTATTTTCATTCAAAACACTTCATTTTTTATTCCAAAAGCTTCTTCAGTATTTATTCAAAAAACTAATTATTTTTATTCAGAAATTATTAATAAAATTTATTTTATATATCTGAATTGAAAGAACATATTTCTTTGAAAAAAGCCCTACTTATTTTCTAGAAATCAAGTTGCGTATTATATGTTCATTAATCACTTTCTCACAGTGAATGTAATCCACTCCGCTGCTGATACTCTTCATAAAATTTCTGTAGGGAATCTGGAATTCTAGGAGTCACAACAACCAAAGCTTGTTGAAAATGCTCCTTCATGATATATTTGGCCTCAATATCTTCTTGAAGTGCAAGGAGAGCAGCTTCTCTACAAACTGCAGTTATCTGAAAAAGAAAAACACAGATTACTTTTTTAAAAAGAATTTTATTGGAATAATTTGCTGAGAATTAAACGCAGGAAAGTCACAAATGCAACAGAAGGCCATCTTTTGGCCTATTTTTGCTGAACATCAGTAGAGAGAGTTCAGCTGCAATAATATTCAACAAATGATTAGAACAGCAATGCACTCTGCTATCAAAGTTCCATATACCACAACTTTTATGTATCCAAAATAAACATATGTCAGATATTTAATTAAAAAGCTGAGCAGCACACAATCCTAAATGTTCAAGAAATAAGTGAAAAATGAAACTAACCCAGGTTGTAATAGTGACTTTGTTTAAAATCTACCTGTGTAACACTCTCACACACACTCCAAAGCAATATGAGAGAATTGGTTGGTTAAGAAATAGGAAATATAAATAACTAACTAAACAAAGAAACAAATAATTAAAATTCAAAGAAGAAATAAGGCTAGAATCTTCAAGGTGACTTTAAAAGTTCAGGAAGCAGCCTCATGAAAGCTTCCTTCCAAAGGTAGATTACTGCTGTGAAAAGCATCAGTGGAATGAGTGACCATTATTTCAGTGTAGGAGAGAAAACAGTGATTGATACTGACTGCACCCTTATGGGCGTAAAAGAAAACGCCAGCTGAAATGCATTTGTGTCAGCCATTCAATGTTTGTTCCTTGTTTGTTCACTTGCTGAAAGGAGTTACACTGCTTACGCCGGACTAATGGCTGCCAAAATCGTTTAGGAGCTTTCTAGGGGATTTAGCATGTGTTTAGGAAAGGCTTCTGAGAAGGAAGAAATTTGGACGTCTTTGTCATGTTACTATAATATTTCTGTTAGTTCTGACCAGCATTTTAATTCTTTACAGCCCACTGCAGATCATGAGAATGGAGGCAGGAGAAGGAAGGAGAAAAATTGCACACAGCCTAATTCAAACTTTAAATTAAAACAAATCTTGTTTTAATTTAAAGTTTGAATTAGGCTGCTATTGTTGTTTTTATGCTATGTACCTGAGAGAGATAGTTCTGTTGCAGAATGTGCCAACTGATAAGTCAGCTATTGGGAAAATGTACCAGAAAACCAGTAATGGATCATTACAGATGCCATCTGAAATCAGATTTGTGAACCTCTGCTAAAAATGCTATGGTAACTCCTCACTAGTTTGCAACAGCATTAAGGTATGGCAGAAAGAGGTTAAATGCAAATTTCAAGACATTCTAAACCAGAGTCACAAAGTAATAGGGCAGGAAGGAAGAATTAATATTTATCTATTTCAGTTTAAATTTAGTTAGTCATATCCTGCATGCATAGTCACACATAATTAAAGAGTAAAATACTTTTCCTATTTGTTCAAATTCCCTAACCATATAAATCCAGGTCAATTGATAATACCTGTATCATATGTGATTGCCATGCACTTTGCCCTGAAAATGAACACAATTGTTTATAAATTGGGTGGATTTTTATAGTGAATTTCTAATGTTTTATGCTCATTGGAGTTGGGGAGCTAATAAATTCAAAGGCATTAGTAATATATAATCACTGTGTATCATACATAAGATTACCATCTAACTTATGGGAGTGGTTTGAGGTTATTTGACTGAACTACTATGTAATATCATGTATAAATATTTTGCTCAATAACAGGGAACTTGAAAACACATGACATAATCTGTTATTTCTGAAAGGAAAGTATGTCCCTTATTATGAAGCTCTATCTTTTTGGTGCAATGTTGAACTCTGCTGATAGACTTATAAAGAAAAACCTAAGGTATTTTTTCAAACAATACTTTGTGGAAAACAAAACAATATTTTTTTTACAAATTTATTTTAAATTACAAAAGTGAAAATTAAAGAAACAGCAATCTTATTTTGGATTCTCACACATAATTTGTGATTCTTCCTTCAACCATAGGTACTCAGAAACAGAATATTTGAAAGGGTTTTTTTTGCCAAAACCCAATTGTCATGAGTATATAACAAAGGTGTCAGAACATCAATGAGGAATTGTCTATTTATTTTACTTAGTCCTAGGAGACTTTCTACCAATTTTAATTTCTGATTGATTTTAATATAGATTCTAAAATTAGTATTTAGAGACAGGATTCAAGCAGCTGTAATTTCCCAGCTCATATATAGCCTATTTCATTCCATAAACCATAGGCTTATAGACAGAGGGCTAATTCAAAAATCAGATAAAATGAATGGCCAATTCAAATGGCCTGAGTGAGGTCCTTTCAGCAGTTACTTTCTTCTTTGTATCTGAAGTACTAGGAAAAAAAACTTTAAAGAATCTTGAGAAAGAAAAGGAAAGCAATGAGCTTCTGTGTTAAAATCTTAGGTATTTTTGTTTTAAGTAGCTTTTTTAATGCATCGTCTGCCAAGAACACCTGTTAGCCATTGAATTTAGTCTGGCTGCAGCTGGGGCTGAATGTGTGTGCAGGAACTGGCAGCCTGCTAGGCTGGTCTTACATTGTGCCTCCTTTTCCATGCCTTTCTTTCAAATTTATCCCCTCCTCCCTGTAGATGGTTACAAGAGACTATGTGAGAAAGAGATTAGGGACCTGGAGCAGATTGGCATCCTGTGGTGGATAGTGAATAGTGCAAACTGTGGAGCTTTCCTGGAAGACAACTACCTGCAAGCGTAGGATATGCACCCTCCTAGGCGCTTCTAAAAGCAGGATTAGGGAGTGGGAACTCCAAGTTTCCCACTCAGCATGCAGGACTTTGAAAAGCTTCCAAAATGGAGCCCTTTTAAAAAGAAAAAAGGAAACCCCAAGAGTCAAATCTTTTAAAAAGCATTTACTCCTTTTCCCTAACCTTCTGATGTGCAACTCCTATTAAACCAGCCCTATGTGCCAGCTTAAATCATAAATAAGGCCAACTCACAAAGACCAAAAGGCAATCTTGCATAAAAATATTAAGGCCACCAAAAAACAGTAACTGTATTTAATGTGTCATTCACTACCTATGAAAAACTCTGAATAACTACAGAAAAAAATCAACTCTGATTTCTATTTTGTTACATTTTTCTATTTCAAAATACTCTGCATATATAAGTCTTGAATAGATTCTAGTAATCTTAGTCTGACTCACAAATTAGCTTTTCCTCCCCTCAGGAATGAGCATATAAATAAAAACTATAGTAAGTTAACACTTTCAAAGCAGCAGCAAAAGCATAACTGAGAATCAATAGCCAATTCTTTTTTTAGGAGTAATACACTTTTTTCCAAAAAGAAATTAATATGTAGAAAGAAAAAAAGAGGGAGAAGGGGAGAGAGAGAAGAAAAAGTTTATTTCATCCTTGAGTGGTTTTTTCCTTTTCTTATTCTACCAGCATCCAAGAATTGATTTAGGAATGGTCCTATTAAGAAAAAGAGTTCACTTATCAAAACTTGCATTGTTCTAAAATTATGTGTAAAATATCTGGGAAGAAAAAGTTTATACACAGTATCATTTATAAATCATGTCTTATACGTAGTTATCATTATTCATGCTAAAAACAAACAATATTTACTAAAACAATATACCTATCTATCTGCAGTGGACACTGTAATTTACATTGAAAACTACTCAGAACCATTTGGAAGTGAATGAATTATATATTAGTAATTTTTTTAAAGTTACTATATGAGGGAGAATGTGATTCCTTTTTCCCCATTGTGGACTATCCTGCTTACTTTTACAGAAGTTAGTTGGTTAATACCTAGCCTCTGCAAGAAGGTAAGCCTTACAGGAATGGGAGCCTAATAGGTCTGGAAGGCCATTCTCCTCTACAGAGTAAAAATAAGGAATTGCTTGCTGTGATCATTTAGACATACAAAGCAAAAACTAGGATTTCACAGTTGCAAGTAATGTCTTTTCTTATCATGAGCAGCATAAAGTTGCTGGGAAAAAACCCTTCCTTAATTGAAAATACAAATCAGAATTTAGCACATTAAATTCTCTCTCTCCCTTCATCCATATTTCAAATTCAGGGCTTCTATCTACCCAAGGAACTCTAGGCAATGAACAAAAATAAAACAATTTATGCAAATCCAATTTTAAAATTTGGGGTGGAGGCCCCTAAAAATTAAATTAGCTCCATTAGCATCCAAACCCATAGCCTCCCAAAAGGCTAATATTTGTTCATTTATTTATTAAATTTGTTTGCCGCCCATCTCACAACAAAGGTTGAATCCGGGAGGAGGCTGATCCATAGGTTTAATTACAGAGGTGGCACACCTCCGGGTCCCATAAAATGACACTGCTTTGTTGGTGGGACTAAGAACATGTGCACCCTGCCAAATCTAGTAGATAGGCAGAACTATCTGGTATATGCAGTCCCACAAGTAAGTTGGTCTCTTGGCATCTTGAACTGCCCACTACAAGCCAACTCACATAGCACTGGTGTGACATGGGTGTCTTGTTGTGAGTCCAATATTATGTTTGTGTGTCACTGCATTTTGGAACAGGTAAGAGTTTCCAATTGATCTTCAAGGACAACACCACTGCAACAGTCCAATTGGATGGTGACTAAGGCATAAGTGACTATGAACAGTTTTTCCCTATCAAGGAATTGGTGCAACTAGCACCAGAAGGATACCTAAAGTATCATCAGAGAAAGATAAACAATAATGCTAACCAGGCATAGGTAAAATCCTTTATTATGACTTATTTTGTGGCAATAAGAGTGATAAAGCAAGCTTACTTCTCTGTCCTCAGTAGGTCCACAGATGGTTAGGCAGAGGCCCTCTTATGAGTAACCAAGTTCCTTCTGAGGAAACCCTTGTAGGGCTGCTGTGAGGACTATTCTAGGCATCTGTGAAATAAAGTCGCTTGGCTTTGCTCTAAGTTGGATATGAGCTAGGCAGATCTTATGTAACTGACTTATGTAAGGTCCTATGTAAATGATTGAGGTGTATCTTAGCTTGATTATCTGGGAAAAGCCCATCAGTTCTGAGAGCAGAGTCCTTACTGTTGTAAGCTCTGTCACCAGTGTCCTGGACCTATGTCTTTCCTAGTTGATTAAGGCCAGTGATTGAATCCAAGCAAAGGTCAATGCTGTTTTGCAACTTTGAACAAAATTCCTACTTTGAACAAAATGGTGGTACACTCCCTTTCAAAAGACTATCCTTGAACCCAACAGTAATAGGCAACTTTTGTCCAATCTCTAAGCTTTCTTTTTTATGGAGATTGTTGAGAGAGAGATAAGTACTCAGCTCCAGTAGGCCCTGGATGAAATAGATTAATTATGTGTTTTGAGCTGTAAAAAAACTTACAGCCATTCAACTGGCTACATCTCTTGATCACCATCTAGTGGTCATCTGGATTTCTGTAATCTAATTAATTATCATATATTGAAAACAGAATGAAATCTGTGCTGTACCAACTTACTTGGAACTAATGCCTACATTTAACCACTGAAGTCCCAAAAGATTTAGAGAACACCAAGATAGAATAGGCTAATTTAAGGCCAATAATTTGTGCATCATTCTGAATGAATCGGTGCAGTTCTTGATTGAGTTCATAAGTCCTGGGAAAAAAATAATGTTACTTTTTATTTAATTTTATGGCAACTAGAACGCTGCTATAATCTACATTCCTGCAAGGATCAGTAAGAAAATCCCTGAAAATTTTACAAGTTAAAACAAATACAGTATTTTGTGTTTGTGTTTGTGTGTGTGTGTGCCTATGTGCATGCATACTAAATCAGATAAACTGCCATTAAAAATAAAAAGAATTAAGATGCTGAGAAGTTAGAGGTAGCAATCATAAAGTGGCTTAAATTAAGTGAAAATTAAATGAAAAGAATATTTAGAATAAATACTTGCATATGCATGTCTCCATTGTGACTAAGTAACAATTTCAAAGCAGAGGCCCTAGGATAGTGATCAAACAGATTATACAGTTTCAGCTTGGCAAATATCTAGGATTTATTTAAATATTCGTTTATATTGTACCTGGTTTAAGTATATTATTTCTTATGTTTTATACTGTTATAGACTCATATAGAAGATGTTTTAAGATTGATTTGAATTGGGAAAAGTGTAAATGTCAGTGAGATGAACTCTTGGCATTTTCAGGGCTATATGGACAACTGGGTAGTAAAAGTGCAAAAAGTCTCCTGAGTAATTATTTTAGTCGTATAGTATAAGGTATTTAGTAGTCATCAGTCATCATGCCAATATTTTACTCTTTTTGTTGCAAAGCATATTGTTTTCTTCAGCTAAAGCAGTAAAACTCAGCTTTGCTTTCTGAAAATAAAACATTTCTATTTAAGAGGCATTTGTCATCTGTTTTTACTTTAAATGTTAAACATGTTAGTTATATTTTAAAGATGTCTAACACTTAATTTCTGAAAGTAAAAAAGTCTAGAGTGATTCAATATTAATATTTTTTCATTTTATTAAAGTAATAAACTAACTATTAACTAGGCTAAACTAATTGGATATATTTACTATAATTAAACAAAGATAAAAATAGTAATTGAAATTTCATTTGGAAAACAAAGTTATTATTAATACAAATTCATATATCAGATGTTTCCTTCCATGTAGAAGATTATTTAAGAAAATGGCTAGGAAAACCTAGTCCATCTTCCTCTTGTTATTTTTCATTCCTCTCCATCATTATATATTTAGGAAGTGTGAATGGCCATTGTTGTCATACATTCATATAGCGTTTCATCTTTGATCAGTGCAAATTGTTTAATTTTTTATTTCCTTTAATGAATGCCCTATTTCACTGCAGATTCATGTGTCCATAAATATAATAAATAAATGAAGAATAATTAAGAATTTTTTCAGTTCATTTTTATTGCAGGTAGAATATCTATGCGGTCATTTTTACCTGCAATAAAAATAATTCACAGCCACATGATTTTAATACCTAACACTGACATTTAGGATATATCTAAATGATCAGTGGGTGACCTTGGGCCAGACACACCCTGGTAAGGAGACAACGGTAAACCACTTCCCAAAAAACTTGCCAGGAAAACTGCAGGGACTAATCCAAGCAGTGGCCAGGAGTCAACATTGACTCAAAGGCATTTTTTTTTTAAAAAAAAGCATTATATGTTTATGGAATAAGATTAGGGCGATGGTGTTGAGAAAAGATTTAAAAAAAAAAAAAAAATCACTGCCTCCCTTCCCATGCCCAACATCTCATTTTATCTTTTTAGGTTACCTGAATTTGATAGTTCTTAAATTGCTGTTAAGTTTAAGGAAAAAGGATTTAAAATAGAAGAAAAAAACAAAACCTTATCCAACTTGATTCTAATAGCAGCTTCATTTTAAAGATAAAATCATATCATCCTATCTTTGCTAACTTATCTAATTTGGTCCTATGAGGAATTCAAACTCATGCACCAATTATTTATGTAACAATTGATCATTAACTAGATATGAATTCTAACATTTCATATTTACTTAAGTTTGAATGTTAAAATAGTTGCTAAAAATCTAGGAGTTAAACTATGAATGTTCATGATGCAACATTATAATATCTGATTCTATAGGTATGAAAAATAATACATATTTTCCTTTGTAATCATTTCCACTAAATGCTGCATTCTGCTGCTTGTATGTTTTTATGTGCATAACTGACCACAAGAATAGAGTAAAAATAAAACTTTCTGACATTGCACATGAAAGTGAACTCTCATGACAGAATCAGGAGCAAGATGAGATGAGGAAAATATAGATTTCAGTTCTTAATTCTAATTCTAATGACATAAGAAGGACTAACTGAAGATTCCAAGCATTTGTTCTCTGCCCATAACCATCTCTAAAGTGCATAATGTATAGGATTGCTACTGAGCAGAATACTGAAGCAGTTCCTTGGAACCAACTGGTGTTTTAAGATTTCTGCTTAACTTAGAATCCAGCATCAACAGAAACAAGAGCTTGCAGCAATATTTGGTTTTTTCACTGTATGGTTCTATTACTCTAATTTTCATGTTCTATATTTACATGTTTATGAATAGCCTTTTATGACTGTCCCTGGAGAAAATATATTGATACTTGAATCATGTGCAAGTAGGATGAGACATTTCAGGCTTTTAAATAAATACATAATTCATCTAAGGATCTCTCCCATCTTCATGAAGGTACGTAAAAAGGTAGTTCAACCAAATCATGCAGTGATTTCATATAACCACTCTTCTGTAATTTTCATATAAAAGAGGTTTATATTTCCTGACTATGCTGCATAGGAAGTTTTCAAATAGTATACAAATTCATTTAATGTCATATATAGACTCATGAAAGCAGAGATACCATATACAGAAACCTCTAGACTGATTAAAATTGCTATGAATATGAATAGCAAAGTGAGTACCAGATATTATTGCAAGCCCAGAAGGATTAAAGATGTAGTATAAGAAGCAACAGATTGCTTCCAAAATCTGATGAATTATAAGGGGAGAGGATGTTTTATCCATCTTACACATAAACATAATGATTTTCTGTTCATGGTTTCAAAAGTCACAATTCATAACTGACAAAGATTGAATATTGCACTAATAATGCACACTTGTCTGTTATCATAGCTCTAATATTAGGGTATGCATATTTGCCTTTGCTGTCAAATGTTATGAAGACATTCTAGCATTCAGGGAACACATTTTTTGTACAGATAGTAACTGTAGGAAACAACTCCAGATTATTTTCTTAACACTGGAAAGGCAACTTCATTCACTATGGGTATCCATAGTGTAGATGCTGATCATCTGAAAATGCTTAAAGATAGTTGGCAAACTTTAGGTTCAGAAGAAAACAGGATGTGGAAAGTCTCAGAATGCTTTCTGTTATCAAAATATTTGAGGAATTAGATGTGAAAACCTGTGTTATTTAAATGTAAGTGTCAAGGACACAGAATGTTATCTCTAATACTATACTTCACATTGTCCATCAACAAACTGAACCTGATTTGAAAAGACAGATACCTGAAACAACACAATAAATTACAACATTGCAAAATAACACATCTATTTTACTAAAGCAGATACACTGGTTTACTTCATCTAGAATTATGACATTCTGAAAAATATTAGTATTTACTGATTAAAATTCTGCTGCCAATAGTTTATAAGAGAGCATCCTTACTTGTGGCGATTCTGCTCTGTCAGCTATGTGTGTATAAGGACACATATTAATTTCAGCTAGAGTTGATAACATAGCTTTATAAGCTTTATAACAATACAGGCAGTCCTTGATTTATGACCGGTCACTTAATGATCCTTCAAAGTTACATAAGATCTCCCAGATATGATGGAATGTGCAGCTGGAACAGGAGGGGGGAATTCTGGCAAGAGCACCATGGTTTCCCAAAGAGGAAGCAGTACATTCCAGACAGAAGTCGAAAATAAGAGACTGTGCAGTCCTGAATGGTATTTGGGAGGGAGGAAGAGGTTTAGGGAAGCCACCCTAGAATCTCCCAAGGTATATCTATTAGATTAGAAGGTTACAAGCATTCCTCGACTTACAACCACAATTAAGCCCAACATTTCTGTTCCTAAGCAAGACAGTTAAGTGAATTTTGTCCTATTTTATGACATTCCTTGCCACAGTTGTTAAGTGAATCGCTGCAGTTTTAAATTAGTATCACAGTTGTTAAGTGAATCTAGTTTCCCCACTGACTTTGCATATCAGAAGTCGCAAAAGGTGGGACACTGCAACCGTCATAAATATGAAGCATCTGAATTTTGATCAGGTGACCATGGGGATGATGCAACTGTCGTAAGTATGAAAAACGGCCATAAGTCACTTTTTTCAATGGCCTTGTAATTTCAAACAGTCACTAAACAAATGGGGGACTACCAGTATAGCTTAAGTCTGGTGAGATTTTGTCTCTTAGGTATAAGCAAATAAAGCCCTGGACTTATTTGGATTTCACTGTGTCGTCTTTGGGCTTGGACCTGGTACCAAAACTTATGGCCATTTTCAGAATTATGATGGCCGCACATATTCCTGCGGTCATGTGTTCCCATTTTGGGCATTTGTATCACTTTACCCCTGCAATTTACAGAACTGATTTTGGCCAAAATGACACTATCAAAAATTTCTACATATAAATGGTAGAATGCAAATAAATAGCCATGAGATTCAAAATACACCAATGTACTCAGTAAGACCCTTGAAATCATTCAACATCAATTAAAACCTTTCTGGATATCCTATTTTTCATAGTCTCCAGATTTTTACTATCTTTGTTGTATTTAAATATGATGTCATCTGACTTCAGTTTCAATCAACTGGCATAGAGCTAGAAATGCAAGTAGGGCAGCACAATGTGTTCCTCACTAGGATTGTTTGGAATAAACATCATAACAAAATATGTCTTCAGGTAGTTACAATTTAAATATACCTAATGCCAAGTAACTTAAAGTTAAAACTCAGTATAATATGTGTGTTGGTATCCATGTAGCACTTTTTTTAATGGGTAAATTTTTTAATGGGAAGTGGCAGATAATAATTCCAATGTCCCCAGGTTATTAAATTAGATTGCAAAAACAGAAGCAATAGAACTGTCACTTCAGCGACATTGAATTATACAGCTAATAGCTATTTTCACCTAGATTCAAATCAAAACTAAAGTAAAATATGAATAAAGTATATTGAAAAATATAAAAACCAGCACATTATTAAATGATTTTTACTGTACTAGTTGTGCTGTGTGGTCTGAGCCAATCATATTCTTCCCAATCTTTCTAAGAATGATTTTGTTATTTTTCTGGACACCCTCTTTTAGTTTTTGATTCTACTTCTTTTCCCTTTTCCTTGGCTGGCTACAATCTCAAGCAAAAAGAAGTTTTGCAAGCAACCTAAACCAGATTTGTATAGTGCAGGTTACTACACAGCAATAGGTCATTTTAACATATTATAAAATCACCAACAGTTTAAGATATATTGTATATGCAGTTGATATCAAGTTTTAATTGGAGCTAAGCTATGCATTTGTAAACTGTGCAATCAGTAACTTTTGTAAAATTAAAAAGAAACACTGATGGAATTAGGTTGTGTTTATTTGCTACATATATATATATGCTCTGTTGAAATCGATATTTTAAACATTTCATTTCAGTTTGGTATACGATTACTAAAATCCTAATGCTCTGATTGTTTATGATGATTACAGTGATAATTATAGTAATCTTATTCAATAAATTTGTAGCCAAATGGGCCACTGAACAAATCAGCCCAGAGTTTTAACTCAAAGCACAAATGACCAGTCTCAAATTTTATCCTACTTCAGACACATTATGAAAAGGCCTACTTTCTGGAGAAGGCTCTAATGCCAGGAAAGGTGATAGAAACAGAAGAACACCACCAATAGTAGGGTGGATTGACTCAGTTTCATTGGCAATGAATGCACTGTTAGAAGAACTAAAAGTTCAAATTACGGATAATTATGCAGTTATGGATGGATCCTCAAGAAGAAATCCTATCTATGTGGTCATAAAGTTCAACAATAACTTTATGACACATAATCAATCAAAATCAATATATTTTGATTACAATGGTGTATGTTTCATTATAATATAATTTGATTAACTATTACAATGAATTTGTAAGAACGGGTTTGCTTAGAGCATGTTTTTAAAACTAACCCGAAGAAACAAAACAATTTCAGTTCTCCAAAAAGACTTTCTATTTCCTTCCAGAATTAAATTTCTAACTGCTTGTAAAAAGCAACATGTTTTTTCTTTACCATAAACCACTGCCAAAAAGAGAATAATAAAGAGGCATGGCCCTAGGGAAAACTGGAAGGGGAAAAGCAATGGGAAGCACAGTAAGGTGACAGAAAGCTGCTTTCTCTTTTTTGTAGGTCAGTGATGGCGGACCTTTTAGAGACCCAGTGCCCAAATTGCAACCCAAAACCCATTTATTTATCACCGGTGCCGGGTGGGCGTGGCCGCAGTGGTCATGGCAGACTGGGTGGGTGGGGCCAGGGCAGTGGGGGCCAGTCCCTCGCCATCTCTGGGGCACGGCACGGTACGTGTGCCCACAGAGAGGGCTCTGAGTGCCGCCTCTGGCATGCGTGCCATAGGTTCGCCACCACTGTTGTAGGTGGTTACAGTATGCAGTTTCCTCTTTTAGATGCTATGTTGAAGACTTTTTTTTTTACAACTTAATGTGAACAAATGGAGAAAAAATATGGAAAGTGAAATTAATTAATTGGACACTTGGAAAAGTCCACTATTATGTTTGGCTTTTTTACAGAATGTCTAACAGTTCCTAATAAGCAAAGAACTTATTAACTCATTGCTGTAGGTCTAATTTCTGATTTCATAATAGCAAAATGTCTGCTCTATGGACTATGAAATAAAAAGAATGGACCAATAGTTTTTTCCAATATCTGTATATTTATTTATTTATTTGGATCCCACCTTTACACACACACACACACACACACACACACACACACACACACCTCACATACAAAACACCTCACACATACACCCTCCCACACACTGTATGATTTATATGTACATAGGCATACACTGACATTATCAAATGATACTTTTACACAAGATGGTGAAAAAATATCAATTTCTATCTCCTTGTCTTTGCTCTCCATACCACATTAAAAATGCAAAGGAGGCATATTAAAGAAACAAGAAAGAAAATATGAAGAATGTATATGGAAATAAAGATTTATGTGTGCACATCTGTTTCTATGTCTATGCTTACACATGTGCATGTCATCTGGATGGAAAAGACTGACTTCATCAATATTATGGGAAAAGAAGTATAACATCTCCAGAAATTACTTAGATAAACTATTCCTGTGCCATCATTGGCTATGAAGGCAGAAAACTATAAATTCAAATTAGGTTTCCAAGACAGCTTGATTATATCTATGCATTTCAATCACATCTTTGACTTCTGGGTATGTGAAATGTATTTGCCGCTTTTCACTGTAAGCCACTGGATAATGAGATGGGTACTATATAAATTTAATCAACAAATAAATAAGTAAATAAATTTGCATTTAGGGGACTGCTCAGGAGCCACTTTGTAAGTCAACAGTCAAAGCTGAAGAAAGTTATTTCTTTCTAACTAACCTGTAAAATTATTCATTTGGTTATTTATTTATTATTTATTTATTAAATTTATACACCACCCATCTCACCTAAGTGACTGTGGTGGTCACACTGAACTGTATTTCTGAAAACATTTTTTGGCATTCTCTTTCCTTCTACTATTGTGAAGCATAGTGCTATAGTGTTAATTAAACAAAATAGTTAGGACATAAATATTCACTCTTTACATTATTGATCAGCAAGCAATCTTCCATTATAAAAGCATGTTAAAATATTTTTTATAGAATATAAAAATTTCTTTTAAAAGGAGAAATGCCCATAAATTTCAGTCATACACAGTTATTTAATTGCACAGTGTGTCAACGCTGCTAACATCGGATGTTCTTGCTTTGACAACAGATGGAAATGCAGCCATTTTCTCTATTGCTTTTAGAATTAGTTGCTGCTGGGAGGGGGAATAGGGATGAGAGTCCAGCTAGTCATAACAATAATAACTTAATCGTGGGAACCGAAGGACATTGGGCCCAGAGCTGATAGTGTTTTGGCGGGCTGGAGAGCTGGAGAGAAAGCCCGTGCTTAAAGCTAATTGTGGAATGTGATTTATGACTGTTTATTAAAGGAGGGAATTGCACTTTGTTACTCTGTATCCAGGGGAGGGGGATTTAGTTTCTGGTTTCAACTATGTAGTGCTGATACTTTGTTTCTCGAATAAAAGATCCTTTAAGGCAGACATGTCAAACTCGCGACGTCACATGACATCGCACAACGTATCGGGACAGTTTTGCCATTGCCGGCAATGGGGTGGGCACGGCTTCTGCATGACGTGTCCGGCCCGCGGGCCGGCATTTGACACCCCTGCTTTAAGGTAAACAATGCCTCAAAGTTCTTTTGAAGAGTTTCATCTATTGGAACCATGACAGTGCTTTTAATTTTATGTTCATGTACAGATACAGGCATTTGTTCATGAACTACACTCAAATGGCTTACTATTTTTAATTATCAAAGATGATAGAAATGTAGATGATAGAAATGAATTCCACTTATGAAATTTGAAAAAAGGAAACGCTGTATCAATTAATAGGAAATAGATTTTAAAATATTCATTCTGGAATATTCAGGAAACTAAAAACACCTTAATTTCTTTGAAGGTCTATCGATATATAGTAACTTTAACCATTCTAAAAAATGCAAAATAACTTGTAATAACATTACATCCCAAGCTTTTACTGTACTTGATACAACATTCCACAAGCTAGATAAGAGCATAGATTATTTTCCCCCCTAACATTCTAAACTGAGGATGAAAAAATCTTGGAAAATAGTAATGGCAAATGGATTTTCCTTTTAATGAGAACAGAATAGTAATCTTGATCCCATCCTGATACAAACTAAGTCCAGTGCCACCTAGTGGTAACCTATATAATGACACCGTTGAAATGTTTAATGGATCAGGCCAATCAGTCAATTAAGCAGGAATCTAAATATTCCTAATTCAACTGGAAAGAGTACAAATGATTTTCAGGACACTTTGGGGTACTATATTCTTTCTGCATTAGCCTTCTCTTAATAGGAGAGTGTTTAAAATGTCTGTTAAGTATTAGAAATACGTAATCAGAACATAAATTGTTACAATTTTTTTTCTTCATTTTGATAAGCATCCTTTTCTATTACTCTCTGGCTATAAATGTGATTATTCTCATACTAATTTGTGCAGGTTATAAATACCCATAATTCTTTTATTTACTGGAGTTTTAGTTACTTTTACTTAGCTTACTAGATATTTTCCAAGTTAGGACACACAAAGATTGTTCCATATGCTGCACTGGAAATGCTGATTTGTGTTCTCATTAGCAATTCTAGTAGTTTATACTGAATATCCATCACAGATAATTTTGAAAGATAATGTGTGGATAATTCTTTCTTAGCTTTCTTCTAGGCATGCAATATGCTTCACTACTAGCTTGAAAGCAGGCTAAGATTAATACAGAAAAAATATGGCACATGTTCAGAATGATTAGACTTCTACCAAAATTGGTCACAGTTTCAGCTGGTACGCCAAAATTAATTTTCAACAGACAAAAATCAAGCAAGGAGAAACCTCATATATCCTGAGCAAGTTTAAACAATAAATATATAAACTTTTCAGTTTAGATACCATGTTTCCCCGAAAATAAGACCCATTGTTTTTCCTTTTGCCTCCAAAGGAGGCATCAGGTCTTATTTTCAGTGGTGTGTGTCTTTTCCACTCACCTCCGGCACCAACAGCCCCGCCCAGCTGTCCCACTTCTTCTATGGTCGAAGGAACAGCTTCATTCTGCAGCTGAGAATGGAGCTCTGGCCTGCATTTTTCAGTCACGGCCTTTCCGGAAGGCCACTGCAGCTAAGAACCGAACTATGGATTCAATCCATAGCTTGGTTCTCGGCTGCAGTGACCTTCTGAAAGGCCTCTGACTGAGAAATGCAGGCCTGGGGACTCTGCAGAAGAAGTGCGCTGGCGAGGAGAGGCCTGGCTGCAAGGTAAATGGGTGCGGGGCATGTGGGGCAGCTCCACACCACCACTCACACCCTAGCTTAATTTTTAGATGTGCGCCTTGCCCCAAAACTAGGGCTTATTTTCGGGGTAGGTCTTACTTTCAGGGAAACACGGTAATATACTAGTCTTTGTCAAAACTGATGTGAAGGGAATTGTCCATGAAAAGCTAATTTAAAGAGGTGTCTCTTAAAGCAGCCATAACTTTTTGTCAGGTTTACACAGAAACTATAAAAATGACAAGCTGTTTTAACAAAAATCAATGAAGTGCTGTGCTCCTGCTCAAATCTGAAGCACTACTTCTGAATTATTTTCAAAATATGCATAGCCCTACTGCACAGCTTTTTAAAAATAATAAAACTGCTAATATTCTTTTATTGAAATTATTAATACCATTCTTGATAATTTTAGTCAGATGCTTTTAAGATTAAAATTTAGGAAGATTGGTATAGTGGTGCTGCTTAGTTACATTCCTGGCATGCAAGATGAAAGTGTTGCAACTTGAGTGAAGATATATCAGTATATTGTTTTGTATGCTCTCTGTCACCCATATGAATTATTACCTAACAAAGAAGAAAAAAATTACACTTGGTCCTCTAGATGTGTGTGTGTGTGTGTGTGTGTGTGTGTGTGTGTGTGTGTGTGTGTGTGTGTATGTAGGTCTTTGGTAATTCGGGTTTTCTCCCGCGTAAAATTGGAAGTGTCTTGGCGACGTTTCGACAAAGTCTCATTCGTCATCTTCAGGCTGGTGTCTCTTCGGCCTCGTGCTTCTAGGAGCAATGTGTGATTGCAGCTGTTTCTTCCTTTTAACTGCCAGTGGGGGTATGAACTGATTGGGTGGGAGCTTGGCTGTGTTCTGATTGGGTGGAGATGTGTTCTGATTGGTTAGGGGCTTGGCTGTGCTCTGATTGGATGGGGGGTTGGCTGTGCTCTGATTGGATGGGGGTGTGTTCTGTTTGGGTGGGGGCTTTGTTGTGCTCAGATTAGTCTGAGTTGCAGCGGGAATTGAGATGGAAAGCTGCATTGCTGTTGTTTGGCTTCGCGTTCGTGGTCGTGCCACATCATCAAGGTGGGTGTCAGTTTGCTTCATGTATGGATTGGAGGGGTTTGAAATGGCTAATGATGCAGCTGTGCTCTGGTTTCTGGTTTGTGGTCATGCCTCATCATCGGTGTGGGTTTGGGTTTGCTTTTTCCGTGGATGTGTGGTGGTGACATCCTGTGTGGTTTTCGTGAGTGTGGGTCTAGTGTCATTCTTTGTGTTAGGGACTCGTTTGTCAGTCAGAAAAGAGGAACCAACTTCTTCCCTGGTCCAACACCTTAAAGCCACAGGACATGTTTTCTGAGGTTTTCACGGGTGTTTGTATGTGTTCTGATTGGGTGGAGGTGTGTTCTGATTGGTTAGGGGCTTGGCTGTGCTCTGATTGGATGGGGGGTTGGCTGTGCTCTGATTGGATGGGGGTGTGCTCTGCTTGGGTGGGGGCCCTGTTGTGCTAGGATTAGTCTGAGTTGCAGGGGAATTTGAGATGGAGAGCTGCATTGCTGTAGTTTGGCTTCGCGTTCGTGGTCGTGCCACATCTTCAAGGTGGGTGTCAGTTTGCTGACTATATGATATATCATTTAACACAATTATTTAACACATGATACATTATTTAACACAAAGCTGGGAGCCTTTTCCGAATGCTTTTAATATTAATTTCTTGAATACAAATATTGTAATTAATCCCAAGATTATGAAGAATCAGTTGCTAAGAAGATTTTTTTTTACTCCTGAAAAATAAACAATAAATTTATTTTATAAGTCAGATCTAAGACTAAGTTGAGAGCCAGTTTGGTGTAATGGTTAAAGCACCGATCTAGTGACTTTTAGTCTTGCCTTAGACACAAAGCCAGCCGGCTGACCTTGAGCCGATAGTCTTTCTGAGCCCTAGGAAGGGGGCAATTCTGAAATATTGCCAAGGAAACTGCAGTGATATCTCCAGGCAGCTGACAGTCAACACTGATTTGAAGGCACACAAAAATAGTTTAATCTACTGTATGTATCTATCTTTTAAAAAGACATAAGATTTGATTATGCCAATAAATGTTTCATCCATGTTCACTCTTTTATTGCTGCAGTTATTATTGCTGTTGTTGCTATATTATTTTTTCTGGATAAGAGAGTTTCCAATGACATTAGCAAACAGCATCTATCAGGATTCATACAATTTTATTTTCTACTTATACAAGAGAGATGAATTTGTAATGAATATAGAGAAAAACAGGAGCAGCAGCAAGGGGAAAAAACCCATTCCATATTCTATGGGTAAATTTGAGATAGCATTTTTATTTATTTATTTTTTATTCATTCATTCATCTAATTTTTATAGCCACCTATCTCACAAATGTGATACATGATTTAAAGCCAGAACTGATAAACATTTATTTCCAGCATTCTATTGTATTGGAAAGAATTAAAAAAGGATATGGCACATCAGCTACTGAATACAAATCTGTAAATCAGTTTGACTTTAAAGCATTTTAAATTAAGGGAAACATTAGAAATCACAGCTAGCGTGTAAAATTTAAAGTAGAAATAACTACAAAAGCTTCTAAAATACTTCTAAAAGACCTTCTTACCTGACATCTGGATATCTTATAATGCAAGTTGCACTTAAAAAAAAGAAAATCAAATATTGGAAACCTGAAAATATTCAATTATTCAAATATTCCAAATATTTGTTAATTAAATCAGAAGGCTCTGGTTTTAAGCGCATAAAAATAAACACTGATAGTACTTTTTTGTATGTGAAATGTTTAAACAAGGGTAAAAATTCTACACTTGTAAAATGCCAACATTTAAAAATGTTTTAAGCCTTTTCTTTAGCCCATTATTTTTATTTAGATTTTCCTTTGAAAAGAGATTACTTTTCTATTAAAGGCCTGCAACAGTCTGAAAACAAATGTCACATTTGGATGTTTGAAAAGTGATTAAAGTTATGCATTCCCCACTGAAGAATTTATGCAAAAACTATGGACACTATCATATGCACTGAACTCACAGAACAAAGCACTGCATGCATACACCATTTTCGTATTATGTTTATATTAACTGCTATATGGAAATCCCATCCACGCAAATGGCAGTTCCTTGAAGAGTAGGAGGAGCTGAGGTTACGCTGATCAAGAGATAGTAGATTTTACAACAATTTGTGAATGCACAAATATTCATTTAATTCATTGTATTACAAGGAAGAACACAATAAAGTACAAAGCATAATAGTTTTAAGTTTTCATTTAGGAAAAATATTACCTCTGCTCCTGAATACTTTTCTGTTTGTATGACAAGCTCATCCAGATTGACCTCAGAAGATATTGGCATATTACAAAACTGAATTTTGAAGATTTCTCTGCGAGTGGCTTCATCAGGCAAAGGAACATATATAATTCTGTCAAATCGACCAGGCCGTATCAATGCCTATAGTAACAAAGTCATAAAGAAGACTTATTAATATATCAGGAAAGGTTAACAAATAAAATGAATGCTTATATACTACTTATAAAAGTAGTATACTTCTGTAATACAATGCAGCTTAAACCACAAATGATACAAAATAAAATACGCCAGGGCTGTTATGTGGCAGGTGCTTGTCTGTTTGAATACTATAATAAAGCCCTAGAGCTCTATAGCTTCTTTATTTTTATCACAATTTTGTGGTCCCACCAGTTTTTATTTGCCAGCAAATGGTATTTTTTGCAGATATTCCAATGCACCATCATTGCTTCTTTGTCATACTATTGGTATGGTATTAGTCTGCGCCAAGGAGTATAAATCCTTCCATTCCTCCACCATCCAGTCAGAGCTGAAGAAGCTTCTTGGATGAGAAGTGAAACGTCTTCAAAGAAAAAAATAAAGTCCAGTTGCCTCGTGAAAAAGCATCTTTGGGATAACTATGACCTGGATGACTGAGAATCTCCATAGACTATTAAGTAGTCTTTCTGTAAACATTTAGAAAAGAATTCATTGCTTACAAGGAATTAGCAATGGTTTATCAATATGTGCTAAATCATGCCAAACCAAGATATTTTTGATATATTTACTGGTTTCATTGAACACAGAAAAGTAATGGACATTCTCGCTAACAGAGATGAAATAATAGAAGGTGTTGAAGCCACAGGAACCTTGGGAGGAAGTGATCATGCAATATTGGAATTCAACATTATGGAAGCACAAGCAATAGAACACGTCAAACTAGAGTCTTGGACTTTAAGAGAGCTAATTTCAATAAACTTAGACAGAGCTTGGGAAGGATTCCATGGAAGAGAATCCTCAAGGGGAAAACAACTCAAGAAGCTTGGGAAATTTTGAAAAGTGAGATAATAATAGCCCAGTCTAGCACAATACCAACAAAGAGGAAAAATAATAGCTCTCAAAAGAAACCAGCATGGCTGCATAAAGAACTCTCTGGTAAATTGAAAGATAAAAAGGACAAGTATAGAAAGTGGAAAGAGGGGCACATAACTAAGTCAGAATATCAGCAAATAGCCCGAGCCTGCAAAGATGAAGTGAGGAAAGCTAAGGCTCAAAATGAACTAAGGCTTGCGACCAAAGTCAAAAATAACAACAAAAGCTTCTTTCAACATGTAAAAAACAAGACAAAAGTGAAGGAAATGATTGGTCCATTAGTGGGTGAAAGTGGCAAGAAGGTGACAAGCTACAGGAAGAAAGCAGAACTATTTAACTCGTTTTTTGCATCTGTCTTTACACAAAGGGAAAAAACAGACCAACCTACCAAAAATAGTGCCATAAAAAACAGAATAGAAACGCAAATTAAGATAGGCAAGAAAACGGTAAATGAGCACCTGTCCAGCCTAGACGAGTTCAAATCACCAGGACCAGATGGATTACACCCCAGGGTTCTCAAGGAACTGGCAGATATGATCTCAGAACCATTGAACTATATTTTTCAAAGATCCTGGAGCACTGGGGAACTACCGGAGGACTGGAAAAGAGCTGATGTAGTTCCCATCTTCAAAAAAGGAAAGAAAATGGACCCAGGAAACTACAGACCTATCAGCCTGACCTCAATACCTGGGAAGATTCTGGAAAAGATAATCAAACAACGAATCAGCGAACACCTAGAGGCAAACAAAGTCATTACTAAAAGCCAACATGGATTTGTCAAAAACAGATCATGCCAGACAAATCTTATTGCATTCTTTGACCAAATGACAAAATTAGTGGATCAGAGGAATGCTGTGGATATAATTTACTTGGACTTCAGTAAGGCATTTGATAAAGTAGATCACAACCTACTACTTGATAAGATAGAAAAATGTGGGTTAGACAGCATCACCACCAGATGGATCCGTAGCTGGCTGACCGGCCGTACTCAGCGTGTGGTCCTCAATGGAACCACATCTACATGGAGGGAAGTGTGTAATGGGGTACCCCAGGGCTCTGTTCTGGGCCCAGTGCTCTTCAACATCTTCATCAACGATTTGGACGAGGGGATAGATGGGGAAATCTATCTAACAAAATGAAATTCAATTGGTGAAAAAAGCAAGGTTCTACATTTAGGCAAGAAAAACCAAATGTACAGGTATAGTATAGGGGGTACCTTGCTCAATAGCAGTAACTGTGAGAGGGACCTCGGAGTCCTAGTGGATAATCACTTAAATATGAACCAGCAGTGTGCTGCAGTTGCCTAAAAGGCCAACCCAGTGCTAGGCTGCATTAACAGAGGGATAGAATCAAGATCACGTGAATTAATACCACTTTACAATGCCTTGGTAAGGCCATACTTGGAATACTGCATCCAGTTTTGGTCACCACGATGTAAAAAAGACGTTGAGACTCTAGAAAGAGTACAGAGAAGAGCAACAAAGATGATTAGGGGACTGGAGGCTAAAGCATATAAGGAACAGTTGCTGGAATTGGGTATGTCTAGTTTAATGAAGAGAAGGACGAGGGGGGACATGATAGCAGTGTTCCAATATCTCAGGGGTTGCCACAAAGAAGAGGGAATCAAGCTATTCTCCAAAGCACCTGAGAGCAGGACAAGAAGCAATGGATGGAAATTAATCAAAGAGAGAAGCAACCTAGAACTAAGAAGAAATTTCCTTAGAATAATTAATCAGTGTAACAACTTGCCTCCAGAAGCTGTGAAAGCTCCAACACTGGAAGTTTTTAAGAAGAGACTGGACAACCATTTATCTGAAATGGTATAGGGTTTCTTGCCTGAGCAGGGGGTTGGACTACATGATCTCCAAGGTCCCTTCCAACTTTATTATTATTATTATTATTATTATTGTTGTTGTTGTTGTTGTTGTTGTTGTTGTGTACTTAGAGCTCAGCAAAATATTTGACAAGATGTCCAGTGAGATTTAACTAGAGAAGATTAAAAATGTTGGCTTATAGGAAAAGAACCAGTTGAAACATAATATTAAAATATAGATCAATGATTCTGCAGCAACCTAGACAAAAGTTTCAACTGGTATATTATAGGGTTCAACATAGTTAGGCTAATTGTTAGCAAATATAATTATAAGTTTTGCAAATGATACAAAAATAGGGGAAATTCACTCTAGAGAAGAAAGGTTACACTTCCCTATTCAGAAAGCTTTTGAAGCCACTATTTATTGGACAGATCACAGAATGTTAGTTAAATTCTGAGTTCCACATATTCAATTACATACCATATTCCTAACAGAAACTGTTATTTAATCCTTAGAATAACACCAAAATATGGTTATAGTATTGGCTAACAAAGACCCTTTTTCAATCATTAACATTTATATAACAAAAATATTTTTGTCATTACATTGACATTTCTTTAAAAAAATAGCTTGCATGCAGATTTAAAATTTCTAAATATATTTTCAGCTGGATGCATTTAAGCCACAGTATGTATCCCAAATTGTTTTTTATGTTCTACTTTTCCCTTAGGCAGGATAGTTTGAGTTCCAGTTGACTAGAGATATTGCATGGTTGTCCTGGGCTCTCAGCCAATAAGACTTTTCCCAGCCTGATCATGTCAGTGAAAGTCATGCTGAAAAATAGTAGAAAGAAGCCTTCCTTCCTGCACAGCATCGATCTAGTTAACACCCTTCCTTGAGTTTCTTTAAAAAGGCCATTGTGAGCACTTTCAGGTGGAAAAAGAAATCTATGTGGCATGCTAAGAGATGTCCTGTTATTTTTAAAACAAAAGCACACGTATTTTCAATAAAGAAACTAAACAAGAAGAACAGTGTAGACACCCATCAGAATGTTTCCTTAAAGTCTCAACAAGCTGGAAGATATAACTGCCAGTTTATTGTTCAATCAGATCACAGTTATATCAAGATGCTGCTTGGAATTCTTGAGCACTTTGGATATTATCCAGTATTCTCTCCAAAAGTATGCTGTGTGCTTGGATTTATTTCCTCCAGCGGCAGCAATATCTCTAAAAACGTATGAGAAAACCTGCAATTCAGTAGCAGAGCATAAATGCTGCTCTGGTGTGGCTGGGGAAACAAGCATTACCTATAATACTGGGTAATGAAATATGTGCAAGCAAACAACCAAGCTCAGAGTACCAAGGACTCCAGAGTTCAACAATAAGTTACATGTATTGTCTTCTATTGGGATACACTGATATTAACTCTTTAAGGGGGGGCAGGTAAACAACAGACATTGTGGGGATTCCAGGAATGCTGTATTACTGTTGTTGATTTAATAATAGAACATTGAAAACCTGTCAAGTTCCTTTCTCCATCTTATACTAATCAAAGTCAAGTTTGGGGTTATTTTGAGTTTCTTTTTTATTATTCCTTGGACTGTGTAATCTCTTGCCTAAGTCCCTCCTCAACAGTAATTTCATACCTTAAGGTCAGCCAAAAATTCATTTATATCTGTTCACTTAAATTTCAATGGAATCTTATTGAGAAGAATCCCAGTATCACAGTTGCCTAAAGGCTCATCAACCTTCTACATAGATCTGTTTAGAGCCAGAAATATATATTTTATTCCTCTCAGTAATGTCCCTGCTGACAATTGAGACCCATCCAAAAACTACATGCCATGAAATTCTATGACAAAGCTAAAAATGTTATTTCCTTTGTCAAAACTCAATTATTAAAATGTGCCAGTTTATATTAGCACCAGAGGAAAAAACACAGAGATACATGTATTTTTAGTAACTAATTGCACTGGTGATGTTTGTGCAAAATAGTACTTAGCATCATGAATGGAGAAGAATAGTCTGAATCTAAATTATGTCCCTGGAATTGCTCTGAGAGCACTAAATTACAGCAAATCTGATCTTATAGATAAGACAGAATATTAGGCATATTGACCAATAGGTAATATTAAGAAATAAGTATTTTAAATAGCAATAGATATAAATTCTGTTTTTAAGAATCAGGCTGCACAATATTTCTATCATATCACACTTGCTCAAGACCTAAAACATTGTGCAAGCTGACAAGGAAAGACATGATGAATTTGACAGCAGGTGTTCAGGAAGAATCTGCAATATCAAATGGCAGTACTTTGTAAGGCATAGACAAGGCATAAACATTTATATGGATATTACCCAGAAGATTAATAAAGCAGAAAAGAAACAGATGGGATGCAGTTCCAACAAGATTTGACAATTCAGGAGGATAGGATATTTCTTTGAAGAGAATCCAAAAAGGTCAACTTACATGAGATGAATATGAATATCTAACATATAAATTAAATATAGTTTTCTTCTGTAATGCATAAAATCTGACATTGGAAGGACAAACATCTAAAAAGTATGTATTTGGCTTGCTTCAATGTAACATAAAAATGATTTCTGTATCTGCATTCAACCTGGTGCTCTTTAGACTTCAATTCACATAACTCTATGTAAACACGACCTTTGACCAGTATGCAGGAAGCATGAAATCAGAGGATGTCAATTTGATGAACACTATCAAAATTCACTTTTTTTTCTCCCTCTCTCTCTTTCTCTTCTGTTATATTTAAGGCAGTAAACAAAAAATCTCCCTTAAAGTTATCCTTTCAACAATAATACAGTCAAGCATTTTGGGCTAAAGGTAAGTAACTAGCCAAAGTTACCCAATCCACAGTTAAATGGGAACCTCACCCCCCCCCAGTCCAAATCTAATATATTAATCATTATACCACATTTGTGTTCAAATGCTATAACCAACTGCTTCTCTCCTTGGCTCCAACTATGAAGTTATAATTTCACAGAATTGAAATTTCTTACTGTTTCGGATTCTGAATTTAAAAGGTGTTCAAAAGTTACTAATGCACTGTTTTTTAAATCTTCAGGACATTTTACTTCAAGTTTGAAAACATGCTTTTTCAAATTACATGTAATAATTTTGAATTGTTTTGATTTTGATTTTAAATACATTTATTTAAGAAACCACAGAGTTCCATTTAAAAAACAGATACATATGCAATTTAATCTGTTGCTGTTCCTTCACTTCAGTAATTTTTTTCAAAAAGAAGCATAGCAGTACATCACTTAAAACAGAAATGTCCTATTAATGTGTCCCTTTTGAATAAAACAGGCAAATCAATCCTAACTGATTTCCCTATGCATTTTACCTACCCTTGCTGCTAATTTGCTGATGGACTAATCTAGAGGCAGGTATATCTTATCTAAACAACATTTCCCTTGCATTTTGTCACGAGAACAAGCACTTTGCAAATGGGTTTTGTTTGTGAGATCTCGCCCCACTGATCTCGCGTGATCTTGCATTACTTTAGGCCTCTGGAACGCACCGAAGGCCTGGAGCAGCCAAGAAAGCGAAGGATCTCAATCTTCGCAGGGTGAGTATTGAAGGCCTAGTGCCTAGGGAGACCCAGGTGGGGATGGGGAGGGAGGGAATAACCAGGATGAATGTTGCAGTGCCACTGCGGTCACTCATAAGGGCAAATGACTGCCGTGGTGCGGCAACGTTCGTAATTTCGGGACTTGCTCGTAAGCACTAGGGGGCGCTCATCACGTAACTTTGAACAAGCGTTAAGTGAACGCTCGTAACTTGGGGATTACCTGTATCTTGGGAAGTTTAAAAACATTTTTATTCTAGTTGATCAAATAAAATAGTATACTTCATTATAAATTACACCAGTTAAATTCTCTTAGCAGCTATAGTAAAAGATCAGTATTTCAGTTCTAAATCTATATAGTAACTGTGTCACTAGAACACCGATATTACCCTTAGTGAACACATGAAGCATAAACATGCATGTGACTTTAAATGTAAAATACAGCTAGAAACTATTATTTATAAGACTACAGCTACCAATCTGAGTGGATTTCAAAAGCACAGTTCTTCTCTTTTTTATTTTCTAAAAATCTTAAATGTTTACCTAGAACCTCAGTTCCTGTCTCTAAGCATTCCATATTGGAATTAGATTTCATTGTCTCTCACCATACGGTTTGTTTCATTTTTTATATAATATAATAACTTTGATACTCTTCCATCAGATATACTACAAATTGCCTTATTGAACTCTATCATATTCATTTTCATCTTTGTCAATTCCTTCCCAAGAATAAAATAAAGAATGTGAGAAATCAGTGACTTAGCTATTTTCTTGCAGGGCACTTCAAAACAGATTTACCACCCTTTCACTTTCTTGATTAATTTTGTAAGCTAAAGAATCTAAGAGACAACTTTATTTCCCATGATATTCTCCAGGGTCGGCAGACAGCTGTTTGACTATTACAAAATATACGTATGAAGGGTCCTTCCTAAAGTGGGTTCATTTAAGAATAAATTTAAGCAGAAGTGAGACAATTTCAGTCATATATGTGTATAGTATAAAACAGTATACATTTATAATTTAAAAATCCAGCCAATTAAGGGAGGGCTGGTTATCTGGTAAGTGTATACGAAATTAAACTGCCAAATAGTTTATTTGTTTGTTTGCATGTTTATTTTAAGAAAAACTTCTGCTACCTGTTACAGATAGGATATTATTTCATTTTCTGGCCTAATAATGTTGAGAAACTTATTAGGCCAGAAAATGAAATAATATCCTAGCCATTCTCCATTACTCTCTTTCTACTCATAAGTAACAAAGAAAAATGCTAGTTTAATTAAGTTACTTTACAGTTTAGATGATACACTTTTAGAACGGGAATGCTGTGAATTTTCCCTTCATTATATATATATAGACTATATATAGTACAGGTATGGTGGCTAAGCATAGTGGGTCTTTAGTTATATCTGATTGTGCCATAGGCTTCCATTAACAAAAATAACATGTTTTACTAGTCACTTTAATTTGGACCAGCAATGCAAATATATTTTTCTAAAGTTCTCTACAACTGGAAGGATTTTTGAATGTTGTTTTGTATTGAAGGAAAACAAAGGCACTCAAAACATCACAAGAACACTTGCAGAAACAACCATGCTGTTGACCACCACCTGAAATTACAATTTCATGTCATCTTCATTTCTCCTACCCTATAAGTCTGAAGAAACTTGTATAAGTCCTTAGGTTCAAAATTGCAGGTGCCAATTGTAAATGTACAGATACCATAAAAAAACCATAGGAATATAAGTGGTCAGTGTATAAGGATACACATTTCCAGAGACCTCGAATTCAGCTTCTGTTAGAGCAACATGCCTTCTCAGCTAATTATCCTAAGCTGCTTCAGCAATTAACAGAGGAAAGAAATCCCAACTTGGAGTTCTTGACACAAATCCATTCCTGACTTCTCAAAAATGATTTTAAGTATTTCAAATGAACTCAGTTGGGTGGAGTGAATCTATTAACAGCTAAATAACAAACTGAAGAAAAAACACACCTTCATTTACATAACAGACTGAATCATCTACTGTAGTTTCCTTGCAAAGAAGTACTAAACCCAGGAATTTGTTTTTTACACTTTTGAGATGGGGGGTTTTAAAGAACCCCTCTGAGAGAAAACAACAATTATATGTAATGAAACCTGGAACCAGACTTTGCTGGTAATTAATCACTCAGGAGCCGTTGCAATCCTGCAGGCAGTTTCTGACAGATTCTGAGTGCTTTATAGGAATCACCAAGGATAAGATGTGTCTGGGCTGGCTTTTGACAGGGACTGCTTGTATATAAAATGCCGAAATTTTTAGTAAAATGAAAAAGCTAAATGGATTCACAACATGCAAGTACACAGGTACATATACGATCACATATTAGGACTCTCATCCAATATCCTTAATTATGGAATACACACTTTTTGTTAAACATTCTTTTATTTCTAGTAGCAAAACACCATCATTTAACAAAGATACTTCCTGTTTTCAAGCAGTTGGGAAGGTATGACTTCCAACCCAAATACTTGGCTTGGCAAGCTCTTGCTGTGTTGATAGATGCTTTTATAACCACTTCATTCCACCTGAAGTTTCAGTATAAAAGCATACTCTTTGCCTTGTCTATACCTCGAGGGAGGGGAAAAAAGAAGGAAAAGGAAGAAATACATCAACCACAGCATGATAGTAAAGATTACCTTAGCTCCAGCAATATGTGAAATCATAGCTGCAGAAATGAAATATTTTGAATGAGAAAAATTATATCATTTATATGGAAAGAGCAAACAATATATTGTATCATCTATATACTATCAAAACTCCTGTGTCTGTTTAATATTTTGTAGCCTTTGATCATAGGGCAAAACTTTGTTAACAAAGGAACCTCAAATGGGCTGACTTACAGAATGCTGGGATCCTTTGCTCTCAAGGGAATGTAATTTGGGAAATACTTTGCCACTTCAGCACTGCAGGGCTGCTGCTGTCCAATGCCACCACCATGCCACTGCGCTCAGGTGTGGTCACGTGATCTCTATTTTCAATGTTCCTTGGCAGCTTCTTACAAGTCAATGGGGAACCTGGAAAAAGTGGCATAATGCTCCTTGCCACCTTCTCCCTCTTTCTTCCCCCCCCCCCCGCTTGTTGGAGGTTTGCAGGAAGAAAGTCACTGAAGAAATAGTGCACACTCTTCCAGTGCCTCTGCACTCACACCACACCATCCATTTGCACACTCCCTCTCATTACAGCAACCACTTACTTGCCTGCTGGAAATGGGAGGAAGGGAGAGAAGGAAGCAAGGAAAGAAGGAAGGAGGGAGGGAAGGAAGGAAGGAATAGGCAGGAAGAAAGGGAGAGGGAGGCAAGGAAAGAGGATAGATAAGAGAGAGAGGGAGCCTCTTACCTACAGGATACCATGGGATGGGATGGGATGGGATGGGAAGGGAAGGGAAGGGAAGGGAAGGGAAAAAGAGGAAGGAAGGAGGGAGGAAGATTTTAAACACTCACTGGGGAAGCTAGCAAGAAGTAATTCCCGCTTCCACTGATAGCTGTCTACCAGTGCTCATTCCACTTTTCTATTTAAGTAACGAAATAGTTCTAAAATGATGATCAAATGGATCATGGGTTGTCTAGTGGTAAATAAAGTCTGCAAAATATGCCATGTATATATTGATTTTAGATTTATATTGTTTGAACTGAATTAAAGCACTCCAGGATCAGTTCAGGCTTCCACACATAAATACTATTCATCAACATTCTCTCTTTTTCTCTTAGAAAAAAAACCCACTATAATTTGTTAGAGTTTCCTGTCACAAATCCTCTTCTATTAAAAGCAGCATACATTACCAAAACAAAAGAGCCTTCTCTTTCCCAAACTAAAATTGTTTGTCTCTCCATTCACCCCTTCTTAAGTCAATATGCTTGTCCTACAGAATACTACGAGAAGATACTAACTGTATTTTTAAGTGCTCAGATATAAATGTATCACAAAGTTTATTTTTTCCCCCAAAAGTAGACAGAAATCATTGTTGGCAGTTATTATGGTTCATTTTGTATAGCTTCCCTTATTTTTATTTTTTTTCTGTTTATAAGAACAGAAGGAAAAAGTGTAGTTGTTGCTTTTTCTCTTACTAACTAGAAGATACAAATAACTATAGAGCTACCAATTTGCTTTTAAAAGAAGAGAGTGATTTTTTTTGTGACTTGGCCATATTTGGAATGTTAGGAGGATGTTTCGCTTATCTCAAGAGTTATTTCAAAGGTCTAATGTACAAATTAACAACTGGCATTCCCAAAGCAAGCTTAGGCTTTATTAGCACAAGTGAAAGGGATGTGGAAAGAATAGGATAATATGATTTGCTGACAAGTTACTTGACTTAGGGCCTTTTCTGTTATTCTTTATCCTCTTGTAACAGCTTTCTAACAAACCCAATTCTGATTTAAGGTGTAAAGTAATTAAAGACAAACTCCTTTGATAGAAAGTCTGTAGAATAGCAATTTTTAAGCTTTCAAATAGACCTTTAAAATACATTTTATTAAAGGATATGTACATGTATGCACATTCACCAATACAAGTTAGCCCCTATGGTGTTAGGGAGGGAGGGAGGGAGGGAGGGAAGGAGGGAGGGAGGGAGGGAAGGAAGGAAGGAAGGAAGGAAGGAAGGAAGAAAGGAAGGAAGGAAGGAAGGAAGGAAGGAAGGAAGGAAGGAAGGAAGGAAGGAAGGAAGGAAGGAAGGAAGGAGAAATTTAAAGTGGAACTAGAAGAGTTTTCTCATTTCTATTGTTTCCTTTGCTTATGCTAAACAATGATATGGTTTAATTTGGTCTGCTTTAGCAATACATGCAATATACATGCATACTATAATTGTAAATCCTCATTTCTTAAATTGGATATGCATCACTGAATGATATTGGTAAACTAGATTGCATAATTTGCCTATATTAGTAGGTGCTAGGAGACATTACTTACAACTACTTATCTTTCTTCTCTGGATATTCTGCAAGTGTAAAGGTTTTCTTCAAAATATATAATTTATGAAAAAAAAGTGACCAAATTAAATAGTTTGCATATATTAACGACACAGAATAACTTCTACAATTTTTTAAACAACTGCAAATATAACAAACAATTTTAGGACATTAAAAGCTGCTAGTAACAAAAAGGGAGATCAGGGTGGGAATCACTAATTACCATGCAAGCAACTGCTATTCAGTAGTTTGCAAAACCGAAACCTTCTATGATCCTTGTATATGTGTTCTGACCAGCTGTATGCAAACTTGTTTGACAGCACAAGATTTCTCGGGTCAGGAGGTTGAATAATTTTCAAAAGCTGTAATCATTTCTCCATTTCTGTGAGCAAAATAAGTCCCAAGATAAAAACAAAAAGGGGGTGGGGAGGAGGGAACAAATGCTCACATTAGTTACTATAATCTTATGGTTCTCATAAAACTGCACCATCTCCCTATGCACAATATATGACTGTCACCTGTCGTGCAATATATTTTATTTCATAGATGGAACTCTGCTGATCTATTTAATCACATGCTGAAGGCAAAAGGAGCTGCTAAAACTGCAGCTGTGTATAATAATGGAGTTTTGATATAAATTTGAACTTTGTATGTTAGACTTTACATCTAACCAACCAAGAGAAATAAATGGGATTTAAACATTCATGGCATATCCATACCTTTAGGATTCACATATTTTCAAAATTACTTATACAGCTTTGAAGATGACAGTAAATTTTGTCCTGTTAGGTGTATTTCCTTTACATGGTAGCATATGGTAAGTAACTACTGACAGTCTTCTTCTTGAACACACTCATTTACTAGTACAGCAAGCTGGTTTCATCTGCAGCTGTGGAATTCAATTATTTTGTTTTTGTCTAGAAAGAGCTCTTCCGTCCACTTTATAAGCCATAAATCTGTTGAAACACACCATGTGTGAACAATATCCATTCCAGAGGAATAGAAGTATGTTTGAAAAGGAAGGGAATGGTTAACATATTCCTTATGATTACTTACCAAAATTTTAATAAGCATTATAAAACATTTTATAAAACAAAAGTAACATCACTATTTCACTATTTTTATTATGTATCTGAGACCTGAGATAACAGCCTACATAGCAACAAATTATAAAAGTCTCAACTGAAAATAAATCCACAAATATTAAAGGTAAGCCAAAGCAGGGTGTGGCTTAGACCCCCATTTTAATAAAATCATTGTGATAATAGGCAGTTTCTAACTTACATCCAGAAGTAAAAGAACACTTCAAAATTATTGTTTAACAGCACCCCGTCCAAATTACAATTTATTCCTCTATTACAAGATAGACGAAAGACAGATCAAGGATACAATCATGATATAAAACTCATATTGCAGTAAGCTAGCTGTACAATAACTAGAAATCTCCGTAGTTGGGCTCTTGTTTGAAAAAGGGATGTAGATGAATATGTGCTTTTTTATCTCACAGGTAATATATTTATAAACAGGACAGTATAATTTATCCAAATGTTTATGCTGTGTAAACCTTGGACATATATTTTCAACTTTTTTTAGGATGTAATAAAGATGTAAAAAATATTCCCTACAAAGAGACACTGAAGCAAGTACAGTAGTGGCCCAAATTGTGGAAACCTTTTGGGAAAAGTGTACATTTGAGGTTTGATGGCTAATAACACCACTTTTATTTTGGAGTAGTACCATAAAATTATATATCAATGAAAAGATAATTTAATCAAGAATGTAATGCAACAAAGTATGTTCAATTATTTGTATTCTATGAAACGTTATAGCCAAATAACCAGAAAAAAGAAGCACAACTTGCTTAGGTTGATATCAGGTAGCTTTCCTTCATGTGATTGTAGCCAATGAGCATGAGTGTTTAGAGAGCCAATCAGGTGTCATCTTGTTTTGGCAATGAGCCAATCAGATCACAGTAGGATTCAGTTATTGATGTCATGTACTGAAGCTGAGAGGAGGACATTTGTCAGTGTGTTATGTGATCGCTATCAAGTTGGTTGGGTTTTTTTGTGTTCTTTCATTTAGTGAGCTTGTAAAACATAATAAAATTAAAGTAATGGTGCAAAGAGTTGACTGGTCGCCCAGAAAGCGGTGTAAAATAGTATTATTAAGTGAACAAGGCTATAGTTATAAAGAAATTAGAAGAAAAATTGGTGGAAACTTAACCAAAGGTGGCATTTCTAAGTTTTTGAAGAAGTATAGAGAGACTCAGTCACTACAAAACCACACTGATAAAGGCAGGAAAAGGTGCACAACAGCAAGTGATGATAGAAGAATTAAGAGACTGTGCCTACGTGACACAAGAAAATTATCTGGGTGTATACAAGATGAAATGGCGCAATGCAATGTGAAGTTGAGTGCAAGGACTGTTCGGCACAGACTGCAGGAATTTGGCCTAAAATCTAGAATTTCACAAAAAAAGCCACTTTTATCTCTCAAATAAAGGTTGAAAAGACTAAACTGGGCTAAAACCCATGTTACCTGGACAGAGGAACAATGGGACAATGTTATTTGGAGTGATGAGACCAAGATCTCCCTGTTTGGTAGTGATGGCATAAAATATGTAAGGAGAAGAATTGGAGAAGATTTGCATCCTGATTGCATTACATGTACCGTGAAACACCCAGTCAGTGTTATGATCTGGGGTTGTATGACATCAAAAGGTGTGGGCAGAATTTGTGTGATTAATGGGAGTATAAATGGCCAAAAATACATTAATGAAATACTTGAGCCCAAACTGAAGCCTTCCGCACATGATCTTTTCCAAGACAATGAAGCATTTATATTTCAACAGGATTCAGCTCCATGTCATGTTGCTGCTGTGTGCAAAAAGTGGTTTCAAGATAATCATATTCCACTGCTGGAATGGCCTGGGAATAGCCCAGACCTTAACCCAATTGAAAATCTATGGAGCCGACTAAAGAAACTTGTTAGTCAGAAGCGACCCAGCAATAAAACCCAGTTAATAGAAGCAATCATTCAATCTTGGTTTCACATTATAATAGCTGCAGAACTAAAGGGCTTGGTTCACTCCATGGGAAGACGTTGTAAGGCCGTAATTCATGCTAAAGGTTACCCAACTAAGTATTAACTAACATGGTGATAATTTTTGTAAATCTCATTTTTTCTATGGTGATAATTTTTGTATATCTTGTTTTTTCTACATGTTTCACTTTTCTTCTTTATAACTGCTATTCTAATAGCAAATCCTTCATAAAAGTTATTGCATTACATTCTTGATTAAATTATCTTTCCATTGATATATAATTTTATGGTACTACTCCAACAAAAAGTGGTATTATTAGCCATCAGACCTCAAATGTACACTTTTCCCAAAAGGTTTCCACAATTTTGGCCATTACTGTATTTATATTAAGTCTTTAAAAAGGCAGCTTGCTGGTTATTTGTTTATGCATTTATCTCATATCATACTCCCCCCCCCTTTTTTTTTTTCCTGGTAAGGACTTAAAACAGTGTAAAAAAATGGAAGGAGTTACGTAAAAAAAAAATGTTAAAAACAAATTTAATTGCATATAAAAATAATGAAAAATCTTAAGTTTAGAGAAAAAGATTTTCCAAACACCAAGAGAATGGATTCAAATGCAACACCAGCAAGGTCTATGGAGATTCTCAATCAGCCAGGTCATGGTTATCCCTAAGGTGCTTTTCAAAAGGCAACTGGATTTTCTTAGTTTTTTTCCTTGACAATGTTTCGCTTTTCATCCAAGAAGGGTCAGAACTGAAGAAGCTTCTTGGATAAGAAATGAGACATTTTCAAGGAAAAAAACTAAAAAAGTCCAGTTGCCTTTTGAAAAACACCTTTGGAACACCAGCAATTTTGGAGAATGCCTGCATGCCAGAAAGATGGGCATCTCTTGCAGATTTTAATAGTCAGAACGGGTAATAACAGGAAAGGTGGTATCTTCTTTAAAATAAGAATTCAAAGATTTCCTCTAATTTGTTTTATTATTACTGCATGAGTACATCTCTATAGTTTTTTGGGCAATAATATAGATTATTTTTCTATTACCTTCTCAATTGTTTTCCAGTCTAGTCTGCAGTCCTGATATTTCCTGGTTGTCTTTTCCCCCAGATACTAACAGAATGCACGATGTTTAGGGTTTGTTTTTTTTAAAGAGCAGCCAGGGTCAGCTGGATTCTCGTAACAGCTGGCATAATTATTTGTATCAGCCTTAAATTCTTCTTGGTAAACAACTGGCAATTCTTAGCCTCTATATTTTGTATCACCAGTAACTTCTGGACATTTTCCAAGAGCACTGCAGTAATCAAAATAGGATGTAACCAAGCTATATGCATAACCATCATCAAATCAATCTGTCTCAGAAACTCATGGTTTCAAACAAGGTGTAATTATGTAAACGTATTTCTCATCAGTTACCACCTACAAATTCAGTGACAGGTGAAAATCAAGTCCTGCAAATCTGCTCTTTCAATTGGGAGCAAATCCAGTTCCAACTTCAATCTGTTTCATTAAAAGCATTTCCATCTTTTCTAGATATTGATGGCAACCTGTACCAACATTCTGGATTAGATGTTGAACAGCTTCTGAGCAAAATGGAACCTTGTAGGACACCTGAGGTTGATGGCCTAGATATCAAACACTTCCCTTTGATGCATGTATTCAAACAGATTCTAGACAAGAAAGTTAATCTGGAACCAGGATTTGTATTCAATGGCCTAAATGGTTCTTTCCAACTTTGATACTAAGTGGATGTCTTATTGGGTATCGATTCTAACTGATTTCTCATTAAAGACAACATTTGCACATATAATGTATAGCTATTTTTAGAAAAAGTATCTATGATTAAAAATTTCTCTGAGTGGAATGCCCACACTTGATTTAAGCATTTTCTTCCCCAACGTTTAGTGAACATTTACTTAATTATGAAAAGTATGAGCAATGCACTTCTTGTGAATAAAGCTAAGTATTATTAATAAATGTCTATAACAGCCAGAAAGTTAGAGCTTGCTCTAAACAAACAATTGAGAAGATCATCTGAAAGGTGAATTGACAGAACAATGCATATTCTCTCGATTTCTTTTATAAACACCTTGTTTAATCCTTTAAGGCAAGATGCCCAGCCTCACTGTCTGAACACGTTACTCTAGATACTTAAATGTCTTCCACAAATAAGAGCACTATATTGGCTACTTGAATACAGATTTAGGAGCAAGGACTGGGATGCTAGCCAAATACTTTAAAGGTTGAGTCCTGAACACATTAAAACATTTCCCGCTGCTTATAAATAGCATTTGTATGTATAAAACACTTTTAAAATGTTCACATTGATTTAATTATTGCATTTTTTAAAATAGCATTTTTTTTCAGATCCAGTGAACCAGAACAGTTTCCTAAATTGTAAATGTCATAAAATATAGGCTATGCTACTGAAATATATATGGCACTTAGCCAGTAAGAATATAGGAATTTTTCTCTTAATTCAAAGGGGCTGGAGCAAACTGAAAACGTCCAGTGCTCTAGCATAAGGTTTTATGAATTCTTGGTTCAGAATACATGTTAGTAGGGGAAATGCTTAGGAGAAAAATAACTGCAAATAACATGAACTTTTTTTTAAAGGAAAAAAAGGTTGAATTTCTCTTGTCCTTCCAAAAGGGTTTAAACTCCCCCTCCCTCCAAAATACAGATAGTCCTCAACTTATTTCCACAATTGAGGGAGGGAGGGAGGGAGGGAGGAAGGAAGGAAGGAAGGAAGGAAGGAAGGAAGGAAGGGAGGAAGGAAGGGAGGAAGGAAGGAAGGAAAAAGACAAATGGATTTAAAACTATTGACTAGATAATATTGGCCAGCCAGAAAAAAAATAATGCTCTCGATAGTAAGTTTCATCATGTTCATTTCATTACACACCAGGAAATGTTGTACTCAAAAGTAGTAAAAATGGAACATGTGTTGAAGTTTGACAAGAAAAGAGTGAATTTTATACACTCTCAATTGAATCAATGGCAGTTTTCTTCATTACTCTTGGAAACTGAAAGTGAGCAAGAAGGTTTATTATATTATACAGAAATCATAAAGTCTTGTAGGAATTTTGGCAACGTCACATGAAATCAAAACATTTTTAGCAATGAAAGGTATCTCACCAGAATTTACTACTAAGAACTGGTTTCAGGATTTGGATTTCATTGTATAATAGGTATTGAGGGGCATTTACATAACTTAAATTTAAAACCTCTGGGTCAAAATCAGGTTGCAACATTTAAGCATTTGGTATTTGGAAAGGGCAAATAAAATTGTGATCTGATATTTTCCCTCATGTAAAAATTATCAAGCATCACCTTTGGTAGTTGTAATTTCAGCAAGTATGTTTCAAATAAATCCAGACATTACTATCTGAATTTGAAAAGTGATTTGAAAGAATCAAAATGTGTGAAAACAATGTTTTAATATTCAGGGCTGCAATTTCTTCTGAAGTTGAGAGAATGAAAAATAACATTCAAATGGAACTTTGTGAAATCAATGTAACAGAGTGCTAAATTAAAAGTATAATGAAGTTAGTGTTCCAGATTTTTATTCTTGCCAAAAAAATTTATTCATGTTAAGTGAATCCCTGCTCTTGTTAAGTTAGTAACATGATTGTGTAGCGGACTGACCGAAAGGCTTTGCGGGAGCCTGGCTGGCGAGAGGGGAGCGGAAAGCTCGGACAGCTACTGCTGGTTTGGGCCCTACGGGTGTAGATGGGGGGAAGGAAAGAAAAGGAGAAGGAGAAAGGGGGTGGGGGTTGTTGTTGCTGTTGGGGAGAGACCAGGTGAAGCCGAAAAGAATTGGAGTTTTAGGTGATTCCTCTCCTTTGGGGTAGTGGGAAGGAGAGGAAGAGAGAGAGAGAGGGAGAATGGGGTTTTATTGCTATCTTTTGCAAGGGGATATCCTGAGCAAGGGGAAGAGAGAGAGTGAGAGTGAGGAAGTTGCCTGGGGTGCTGAACAGGGTTTAACTAGAAAGGAAAGGGGGGGATTTGACATAGAGACCAGGGACGACGGGTCCTGACAGAAGAGGAGGCAAGCCGCTACAACTTCGGAGACCAGCGGCCATCCAAACATTGATCACTACCACCTGTGCATGTTGTAAACATTGTGGAGAGTTGCCCTGGCAGAGCGAGCTGTGACTGCGGGATGTTGATTATCTCCGCTCGTGATTTCTGCTGCTGCTTGGAGCTGGGGATTTCTTTCCACACACCCGTTTTCTCAAACGACTGCTAGACTATTGACTATTATTGGTACGACTGCCTGAGGCTGTTAAATACTGCTACGCACTGACCGCCATGGTTAGGGGTCGGTCAACTTTGTTCCTGCAAACCCCCCTCTGACGATGAGAACTTGCCATCTCTTCACTCCGCGTGAGCCCCCGATGAAACTGGATATTTTGTCAACGCCTTGAGAGTGCAGCTGTTGAGCGGGACTAAAGGGGGAGGGTTAGGAGGGCCTGTGCTTTGGCGGCCTCCAAGGGGGTAACACTACAATTGTTAAGTGAATCTGGCTTCCCCATTGACTTTGCTTGTCAGAAGGTCGCAAAAGGGGATCAAATGATCCTGAGACATTGCAACCGTCATAAATATGAGTCAATTGCCAAACATCTGATCATGTGACCATGGGGATGCTGCAAAGATCATAAGTGTTAAAAATGGTCATGTCACTTTTTTCAGTGCCATTATAACTTTGAACTGTCACTAAATGAATAGTTGTAAGTCAAGGACTACCTGTATATTGTTCTGAGCTTTCTCTCCCTGTAATATAATCTTGCATTATTCATTGGACTCAAACTATACTTTGAAACAGAACAAAATTTATAATGAAAGATTATTGTTAAAATCTTTGAATTAATAAAATTATGCTTGTGTAATTTAAAGAATTCAGCTTCTGTAAGGTGCTAATACATTATTAGACTTCATAAAGAAATCTAATCCAATGACATAGAAGCAGTTTGGCACATGAAACCTAAAACTCATTTCATGAATGCATTTGTGCAAAGTTTAGATTCAAACTTCTATTTTGATGTATTGAGGTTAATACAGTTCAGAATTTTTTGCTGGTAGCTTTGGAAGAATGTCAACATTCATCTGCCTTTGCATAAGTATCAACTCTGTTGTGAGGGGAAGAGATAATGGGTGTGGATTAATGTGGTGAGTCATATGAACACCCCAAGCAAAAAAGTGTTGAGCCTTTAAGAGATATGTGAAGAATTACTCACCAAAGTAAGTGAGATCTCTATGGCCAGCATCCTAAAAGGTAGAAAGGACATGCACCCACTTTTTTAGAATGAGGGCATTAGATTACTAATGAAAAACAGCATTCAGCAGTAGCATTCAGTTCTTGTATAGGTATTTTAAAAGACTTTGGCAACATCTAAGTTGATAGATTTGGCGCAACTACCTATGAATTTAAAAGAACAAAAGCTGCAATCTAAGCATACTAATAGCAAATGTACTAAACCCTGAATAAAAATGCATTATACTGAAAAGATATTTATAAGATTATTAAATACTTTTTAAAGTGTATATTCTAATAGTCAAAACTGGATAGCCTCATCTTGCTGTCTTTTCTACAGAGAACTTTATCTTCAATGAAAACATTTTCATCCACAAAATAAACATTTCAGATCACTTAATTTTCGAGACAAATATTTTAATTCCATACAAATATTTTAATGGACAAAAGTATACTTTCCTTGCTCAACATATATAGTGAAAAATGAATCTGCATCACCATTTGCATCGTAACTGTAGTGCTTTATGAAAAATGGGCTTTTAAAATATATGTGCATGTTTTTTTTGTCAGTTCATGTAGTGCTTGCAACAACAAGAGATCCTAACAATTGCAAGTGGATATTTGTACATTAGCTTATGTCTAAAAATCAAGGAAACTGGAATCAAAATTTCTAACCTTAGATAATACCATTATGACATATGGTAAAACACATATGATTTTATGGGCATGCATCATTAAAAAGCCCTGAGCTAATTAACCTCATAGCATAATTTAAGTTTCAAGGTAAAACTTCAAAAAGAATTATAATAATTTTAATGCTTCTCATCTGGCATCATGCCTTATGCAATTTCACAGAAGAAAAACAAACGGTTCTAATAACCTGCAGTACATTCATGCTATTGGCTCAGCAAGACCCAACCCCATTCCTTTAGTAGGTAGACTGCACTGAAGGCTTTTTGCAAAACATTTACAATTTTGTCACTGAAACTCAATCCTTCATGAAACCAATTTTTAATCCTTTTTTTAAAGAACTGAAGATTACATATACAACAGTAAAATAGGCACACTAAAGAAATATAGTGATTTGTCTGATATTTTTTTTCTTCATCCCTATGGAAAGACACAATGAATCTGTCTCTTTGGTAAGGAGAACAATAACAATAAACGAAATGTTGAGAAATTCAGGACAACTATAATCTGTTTAATTTACTGTATAGAGTACTGGATACAAAATTTAGCATCTACCCCAGCATACCCATTGCTTGCATCTATAAATAAAAAAAATTCTTCTAAGGGGAATAAAGGACTCCAAATACAACAAAATTACAGATGACAGGACTATTAAAAGTTATGAGCCATGATATACAAAATTTAGTGAAAGCAGGCTTCTGAGAACCTGATTAATGCTTTTGGAGCAAAATGCTAATTGGTTGGTCACAATCAGCTATAATGATTTCCTCTATCTACCATCATGTTCCATCCTAGAATCAATTCTTAGACAAATTTTTTTTAAAAAGATTTCTAAAATGGAACATACAAACACTGAAGACACACGCCATACTACATCTGTTTTTCAAGCATTGACAAAATTCCGTTTTTTTCTAGTTGCTTTTTCTTGTTATACAGTTAAAAACTTTGGTCACCTCTCCCATTCTTGCATACTAAGCAACAAGAATTCTCAGGTGCCTGGAAGCCACAGAAGTCTGGCAACGTATTTGGCTCTGCTTTAAATATTATGCTGATTATACAAAGTACAGAGAACAAGTTCTACTTTGTAAATACAATTAATAACTGTTAAATACATACCACTGACACTAAAATGCATTATTTTAAGAATGTATTCTTTAGGTTTTGGGGGTATTCTTAATGGATTCTTAAAGGCCATTTACCTTTTAAGGGAATCTGTTTCCCATCTTCATATTTAACATATGTATAGAGTTTGTAAAGGAAGGTTAAGACTGTGAAATGTAAAAAAAACCCCACATTTAGGCTTAAAACAATGGTTTAAAGATATAAACATCCTTATTTTCCAAAGGTGTCATTTGTAACTATGTACAGTGCATCACACACCACTAAAAATAGTTAAAGCCTAAGCTACACATAAAGTAATAGCAGAATTACATTGTTGGGGAAATTATTTGGGTCATAGAGTCCACCAAAAATAGACACAATCATACATTAAAAAGAAACCCCAACATTCACATTTAGCTGTTATGAAGGAATTGCAGAGATAATTATGTATCAGAATCTGTTTACAATGAAATCAAAGTCTAAATAATTTTGTCTTTTCTTTTTATTTGCAATATGTAACAGGATTGAAGCCACTGCTTTGAGGAAGAAAGGACAGTTTCCACCTATCCCTTGTTTGGTTTTATATTGCTTGCTTATAATCTTGTATGAACTATTTTACACACAAATTCAAAAGGGGCATCACCAGGCACCTATGGACCAATTACCTGCTTACCAATAACTTTCAAATGGTTAACTGTTGTGATAGCTGATGCAGTCCAACAGCATCGACTAGAACAGGGGTATCCAACCTTTTTGTATTGGCGGCCCGGTGGGAGAGGGAGGGGCAGGCACCTTATCCGCGCATGTGCAAATGTGAATGTGGCCACGTTCGTGCGCATGTACAAACAGGCTGCAAGCATGCGCACCATGCAAATGGGGCTATGAGCATATGTGTGAAGCTCTCAGCGACAGCGGCGCCTGTGTGAGGCTTGTGGTACCGCTGCCTCCAGGCTCCCGGCGATGCTACCACCAGCTCAAAGATCACGCTGTGGCCTGCAGCAATGCCACCCTCAGAGCGAGGCTCGCGCTGCCACCCCCATGCGACACTCACACCACAGCCTGCAGCAATGCCATTCCCGGCACAAAGATCACCCTGCCGCCCCGCGCAACGATCACGCCGTGGGGCCACCTGCCACTTGCGGCGCTGCTGCTATCCGTGCAATACTACTGGCGCTGCCGCTGCCTGCACAACACTTGCGGCAACAGTGGCATGAGGTGGCGTGAGCATGCGCCCACGCACATGCACTGCCCAGCTACTCATGCAGCCCGGCAGCCAAGAGGCTGTGGCCCGGTACTGGGCCGTGGCCCATAGGTTGGGGACCTCTGGACTAGAAAACAAGGTCTTTCCACCTAAGCAGAAAGGATACTGCCCAAACAACAGAGGAAGAAATGATCAGCCTTTAATTCACAAGATAATTTTAGAAAATTGCAAGAAAGACCAATTTGAATGTAATTTGGCTTGATTATAAAAATGCATTTGACTCCCTGTCATATGATGGGAAAATCAAGTGCCTAGAAATAATAGATGTCAGTAGAAATATCAGAAGCTTTGCGCAAAGTTTAGTGGCCCTATGGCAAACACACAGTTGCTGGTCAATGGTAATATACTGGAAAGGGTTAATATAAAAAAATGAATATATTAAGGAGATTCACTATCATCACTACTATTTGTCATTGCAGTGATTCCTATGTCAATAACACTGAGCAAGTCGGGCTATGGCTATCAAACATCAAAAATATCTGCCAGGCTATCCTAGACAATCTGAAGCTCTATGAAACAACACTGTCTCAATATAATTGCTGTTCATATTGTCCATACACACAGCCACAAGGTATTGCAATGGAGTTTGGACTGGACAAAAGTGACACCCTCACCATCAATAGGGAAAAATAATAAAAACTGAAGGGATCAAAATGCCCTATGGAAATAACATCAAGAGTTTGCATGAAGAAGATCACTACAAATACCTAGGCATCCTTCAATGTGAAAACATCAAGTACGCTGAAGAAAAAGTTTAGAAATGAATACATCAAGAGAGTGAAGAAGAACTTAAATCCAAACTCTGTGGAGGAAATACCATTAAGGCAATTAACACTTGGGCACTTCTAGTCATTAGATACACAACTGGAATAGTGGGCTGGACTCAGCAGAACTAAAAGTCCTGGATAGGAAGACCAGAAAAATGATAATGAATCATGTCCTTCATCCATACAGTGACATTGACAGCCTCTACTTATCAATGAGAATAGATGGACATGGAATGTTGCAAGTATTCCAGACACTTGAAGAAGAAAAAGAGCACTGGAAGAATACCTGAAAGATAGTAATAAAGATGCACTAAGCTAGTGCACTATTAAGGTTTACTAAAAATCAGAAAAACTAAACAGACCTACAAGAAAGACCAAATGGGGAGAGGGAGGGAGGGAGAGAGGGAGAGAGGGAGAGAGAGACAGAGAGAGAGAGACAGAGAGAGAGAGAGACAGAGAGAGAGAGAGAGAGACGCACACACACACACAAGCAGGCAAAACAGGTAACAACAAGACCTGGCAATGGCTCAGAGTAAGAAAATTGAAGAAAGAGGGGCTAATTCTAGCTGCAGAAATGAAGACCAAGCCTTAAGAACAAATGTATACAAAGCCAGAATTGAAAAGACAGCAACAAACAGCAAGTGTCACCTATGCAAGGAAGCTGAAAAAATAGTGAACAACTTAGTTAGCTGGTGCAAGAAGATTGCAGAGGCTGACTACAAACAATGGCATGATAAAGAAGCAACGATGGTGCATTGCAATATTTGCAAGAAATACCATTTACCTGCAAAGAACTGGTGTCATCATAAAGTGGTAAAAATGAAGAAGCTAAAGTACTCTGGGGATTTCGAATTCAAACACACACGCACCTGTCACATAACACCCCAGACTTAATAGTAATTGATCAAAAGAAACCCTAAAATGTTTGGACTGTGGATGTTGCAATCACTGGAGACAGTGGAATAGAAAAGAACGAACTGGAAAAATCACAAAATATTAAGACCTGCAAATAGAAATAAAAAGACTGTGGCTAAAGAAAGCAGATATAGTATCAACAGTAATGGTACAGTCCCAAAATATCTGAAGCATTGTTTGAACACCACTGGCATTGACAAAATCAATCAATTGCAAAAGGTAGCTTTACTTGAGACAGTTTACATCCTATATAGTAATAGCTTTAACACCATGAAACAACATCTATCTATTTCAGGTCTTTAGGGAGGACTTGATAGGTCGATGAAAATGCCAAATCCAGTCTAAACATCTAGTTGACTGTGCAAGTAACTTTAATTATTATTTTGATGTGTCTTAAAATTTGTTTAAGTATTTTTTGTAGACACATCACTCAAATTTAGTCTGGTATATTCCAAGTTATTGTTGGCTATTATTAAACAGGAATCCTTGATCCTAATCATGGGCATTTGATTTCTCCTTCCTATGTGAAGAACTTTGTTGTGTTCAATTCACTCCTTGTAACCTACTTTGCCTTCTGGATGTGAATTGTAATATAGGGCATCTTGTCCCACTTTAAATTCCAGAGTGAGGAGGAAAGGAAGAGAGGGTTAGGTGGATGGAAAGGTAGCAATAGCAATAGCACTTAGACTTATATACCACTTCATAGTGCTTTACAACCCTCTCTACGAGGTTTACAGAGGCAGCATATTGTCCCCAACAATCTGGGTCCTCATTTTACTGACCTCGGAAGGATAGAAGGCTGAGTCAACCTTGAACTGGTGAGGATCGAACCCCTGGCAGTCAGCAGAATTAGCCTGCAAAACTTCATTCTAACCACTACGCCACCATGGCTTTTTCACCACAGTAGGTTTCCTAGAAGCTCAGAATCCTAGCCTAAGGAAATTTTCTAACTGTCAAAATTGACAAATTTAGGAACAAATATTTATTGTCAAGATAAGGTAAAGATTATCAGCCTACATTTTATAATGTAATTACTCCAAGTCATTTTGCTGTGAGAACTGGAAGAATATTCTAAAGAGGTTAACTTGAACTGTAATCTTAAAAGATCCTTGCTCAAATACAAAAACATGGCTGTGGTTTTTATATATTCCCATGTTCCATTGAATCACATTATCTTAGGTATATGAAGTACCAATACAAAATAAAAAATACTAATTAATTTCAAAATGAGGAAAAGGTTTGGTAATGACAATAAAATCTATAGTTCTTCTAAAGCTCTCCCTGGATTATTGTGATTACATGCTGAAGAATAAAATAGAAAAAGAAAGAACACACACAACAGTTAGGATGTATGACAAAGCAAAGCAAAAAGTTGAAACTGAAAAAAAATAGTTGAAAAGGGTTCAGGAGAATATTGACAATGTGGCCAGACAATTCTAAGAAGTGTGACATCTTGGTATTAAAAAACAAAATAAGTGGATACTAGAGTTGAAGAAAAGTGACAAACCACAAGATTAGAAAATCTTGAACCAGAATACTAGAGGTAGTAGGGCAACGTATATGTGATAGTTACTTGTAGGAAGCTCCAGTGTACAGAAAATACATAAACACAGAAAAATATACAGAACAGCTGTATAAATAAAAGGATTACTTTGTATACAGTTCCTTAAAATAAATCAGATAACTTGTTAATTATCATGATTATGGTTCTTTCCTACAGAAAGCAAAATTAAAGAACAAAATAGCTCTTCATAACCTCATGGTGGTCAGTGTGATAGAATCACAGAATTGGAAGCAACCTTAGAGGGCTCATGGTCTAACCCTCTTGCCCAAGGCAGCAATAATCAGACTGTCCCAGAGAAATGACTGCCCAACATTTGTTTGAAAACTCTTCAGTAATGGAGCAGCCACAATTCCAGGAATTAGGTCCCAATGCTTAGTTCTCATAGTCAGGAAATTCCTCCTTACGTTGAGTTTGGATTTTTCTCTATAAGGAGGTTTCAACAAGAGGTATCTCCACGTTTATAATAGTAAATTAAATAGAGTGTTCTGTGTTCCTGATATTTTAAATTTTAATTTCTGTCATGGTCAATGGCAACTAGGAGCATATTGTAGTTTAATAGCATCTGAGAGGCCAGCAAAGAGTTTTTTTAAAAAAAAATCATTAATACAGTAATCAAGAAAATATTCAGCTGCAAAAAAGAACGTAGCATGTTTCTGCATATCCAGTGGCATTTCTCTGAATTCAGAATACCTGTTCCTTTCTACAAAGAAGAGTTGCATCAAGTAATAGTTTCCCTAATCATTATATAATAACTTAATTAACTGCAGCACTTCAGCACTGTTACATATGCCCTAAATTATCTTCCAACAATACAATCACATGGAACAAATACATCATATCCTAGATAAATATAGTTGGCTGAGAGAGTGAAATGAATTGCTAATACTTCCGGGTTTTAAAAAAGATAGCAACTGTATTCGGCTCACTTCCAGGTCAGACTGACTGTCGCCACTAATACTGACAGGAAAACAAGCAAGATTTTGTTTGGGTGATGCACAATTAGACTGACAGAGCCAAGAAAAAAAAATAAACTAAAGTACTAGATTAGCCATAATCACTTTTCTGCCTTGTTCCAAAATATTCATTTTATTTTCAATATTACCCTGGACTTAGCAACTATGTAAAGTTCCTAATATTTGTTGTTGACAAAAAACAGAACTATTTTAAATGAATTTTCAAGCTAATTCTTACTCATTTACCCTCTTTCATATGTATTGATATTATTACTTTCTTTGATGATATTCTTTATTGAAGAAACTATTATGTGGCAAAAGATAGAATGCTTCATTTTATTCATTTATTTTATGAAAAACATGCTCTAAGAACTGTAGCTTTTAATGGAGGAATGGAAAAACATAAAACTTATCTTCAGCCCAACTATATCGTTCATGTGCAAATGAACCTTTAAGACATTTCATATCTCTACAAGCCTTAGGGAACACAGCCAAACTTTCTTTTTTTATTTTTACCAAATACTCCAATTTTAAGAGTCATTTGAAAGCCAGTTTGATCTAGTGGTTAAGATATCAGCCTAAAAAACAGGAGACTCTGAGTTCTAGTCTACCTTAAGCATGAAAGCTTTGAGCCAGTCATTCTATCTCCATTTCAGTAACATGCTGGTGAGTTAATTCCTGTTGCAACAAATGGGTCAACTCTAATTGATAAAAAAAAAAAACCTGAACCTTGCACTTGGAGGAAAAAGCTAGGAAGGAAAAGAAACCCTCCAGTTTCAAGACTAAGAATTAAAATTAATACTATTTCACTGCTTATAAAGGAAAAAGGAGTCTCTATGGATTTTACTCCTCTAGTTGTTGTTGACGTTGAGCCTGAAGACGTTTCCATGGTCATGTGGCCAGCATGACATCAGGAGCACTGTTTCCTCCCCACCAAAGTGGTACTTATTTATCTACTTGCATTTGCATGCTTTGGAATTGCTAGGTGAACAGGAGCTAGGCAAAGATGGGCACTCACCCTGTTGCGTAACATTCGGGCCTTGAATTCAGCATCTTAACCACTAAGCCAGCCGACAAGTCCAGCATCTTAACCACTGAGCCATTCACTGCTTATAACTCCACTGGAAATCAAAATATACAAATGTGTGAACAAAGACATTCTTACAGAAGATGTCCCTGTCATATATGAGAACTGTGGCCATATGTCGATTCAGATTTAAAGGTGAAAAAGTGCTGCATGAAAGACAAGGGCAGGAAGGTAAATCCATCTACAACTTCTTAAAATAACAGGTTTTTCATAGCATTCTATGGCTGCCCTCCACTAATATTCATACATGTGGCAAGTTCTGTTTATTATTTCTTAATTCAATCAAATGTTCCAAATCCTCTAATAGCTTTAGAATAGTTAAACAAACTATTTACAAAAGTGATTAGAAAGTGAGATTTGTGAATTGAGTTTCCTTTAAAAAGCTCTGCCAGGGTTGCAAGCAAAATGGCAGAACCTGTTATCTCTCACGCTGTCCCAGTTTCCTTCTAAGTAATAGCTGACCAGAGCATATGAGGGAGGGAGGGAGGGAGGGAGGAAGGAAGGAAAAGGAAGGAAGGAAGGAAGGAAGGAAGGAAGGAAGGAAGGAAGGAAGGAAGGAAGGAAGGAAGGAAGGAAGGAAGGAAGGAAGGAAGGAAGGAAGGAAGGATCTTTGAAACTAGGAATACAAGAGTGCTACTGACCCCTGTAATACCTAACTTTACAAGTCAAAGAATCTGGAAACTTGAGATGACAATGACAAGAATAAAATATTTTAAAAAGTAATCCCAATTTGAATAAATCATGAACAATGAATACAAAGATAATCCAAGTGGAAATAGCAAATTAAGATATAACAGCCCTTAGGTATGGTTAATTAATTTAATGTTTTAACATAACATCCAAGTAGCGAAAGCATTTTAGTAAGCTATTTTTTAAGCTTAACAGAGTTTATTAAAAATAGAATTTTGCTGGGGCTTGTTGGACTTCTATGTTGTTTTCAAATTGCAATGATCTTGTCAGTTTAAAGCAAGTCATGTTCCCACATGAAACATTAATGTTCTCATTTTACATTGGTGGGCAAGTTTTATTCCAACAAGCTGCAACATGCTGTCCTTGTTCTGCAGGAGAAATGCTTCATTTTCAGATCAAGATTTGAAAACAAGAGAAAAATGCTTAAGGTGGTTTCTGTATTCATGGGACACCCTAAAGCTACCTGACAACAGAAACTAGTTTCATTAACTTTTCAGTGTCACCAAAATCTCTGTTGAATGCATATGATGAACATATGATCCTACTAATAATTTGATAATTGCCACAGCACAGTAGTTTGTACACAATCATTTCCTTGCTACATATAAAAGGCAGGAGAAAATGACAAAATAATTATTTCAGTTTTTAATCCCAGTGTATCCTAAATATTGTAATTCGTTGCCTAGTTCATACCTAAGAATTACATAATTTGAAAAAGCTAAATCTTTAACAAGGGAAGCAGGGAGACAGATGCACTTAGCAAATAAAATCTGTCTCATTAACTATAGAGGTGTTTGATATCCAAATACAATTTACAACTCATGCCAATATGAATACTCACACACATAACATTACACAAGATTGGAAGATGTGGAGCAACCTGGCCCATAGAATCGCCAAGAATCGGACAAAAGTGAATGTATAACATCATCATTGATGTTACACATTGTTATTTTTCTACAAATGTTCAATTACTAATTTAGACAAACTTGTGAATTTGGGTAAGTGTCACACACAGAGCTCTCCCCTAAAACTATTTGCCTCATTTTACTCTCTCCATGTGCAGCACAACTTTATGCAAAGGAGAAACTTCATATTTCTACCGGTACCGGTATAAAATAATCAGGCTCAATTATTTATTTATTTTATAATATTTATTTCCTGCCATGAAGCCATAGCTGCCGTGGAAGCTATAAATTCACAAACTATAGTAGAACCATCACACAGAATATGGAAATTAGAGTCACCTAAGAGCCAAAGTTCTAGAAATTCCAGTATCAGCTGCAAGATTGTCAGCCTCACCTGGTAGACCAGACAGGAAACACAACATATGAGTTATTTCAACTTTATTGTAAAGCCATGTTAAAAGAATCTTACAAATGTGAAAATACAATTGTCCCCCCCCCCTCGGCGTCTCCTGTACACCCTGAGAAAATAGGAAGGGTTTCTTCCAAACCTCTTGCCCTGCCCACTATCCAGCTGTGGATTATGCTGTCTCTAATCTGTCCATTCCCTTGGTAGCATCTCTTAGCCCATTCTATCAAGCCCTTTCCTACAAACCATTACAAAGATTGAGTAATTAATGGGTAGTCTCTGCTGGGCAGCTGGAATAATCAACAGAACCCAAGATGCCAAAGTGCATCTTCACACAGATGCTTTCATAACTGATCACATTCAGGCACAGCTAATTCTTATCATAAGGATCACAAGTTCTCCTCCATTTGATAATGAAACTGCTATAGGATCTGAAAGTTGGCTGGGCAAATTTCTGGCAGGACTATATCCCCATTATTCCTAGCTAAGTCTCAATTATACACTCCAGGTTTATATATTTGTCTAACACCCTACCATGCATGGATTTACACCATATAGATCTGGTGTTTATGAACATCAGTTGGATATTAAGATTCCCAACAATTCTGCCACCTAAGGCCAGGACAGGGCCAATAAGCTTAGAAAAATTGACCTGAACCAATGCAGAGGTCTCTTTTCTCTTGTAAGAGCCTATACTGCTCTCCCCTGCTATACCTCTCTTTGGCAATCACAATATTAATTTCAATTCAATGAAAACTCCAAACTATACAGAAGTACCATGGGTGCTTATAAAATGAAATACATGATAATCAAAATTTTAGGAACAGACAAGGGCTTCTCTTGAACATAATTTAAGTGAATATTTGTCTTGAATAAAACTAGAAGGAATTGGATATACCAGCCATTAAATACAATACACATTATAGAGGACATGACTAGAATATTAGAAAGTAAACCGAATAAACCTAAAACTGTGCAAGAAAGAGAATTTATTAGATTTTAAAATGTAAATTTATTTACAGTAGATTTTTAAAATATACCATACAACAATCACAATTATCAGAAGCCAAAATACAGATTTATGACCTTGCATATATTGTATGTCTCAAAACCTATAGCATTGTTCTATAGGTTGTTTGTGTTTTCATCTAGTTGAAAACAGTTGAATCAGCTGTCAACTATTCAAACCTGAGAATTTAATTATATATGACTAGTATACTACACAACCAGGAGCTTAATAATCTGGCCTAACAAATATCAAATACTGTCTGGAAAATATGGCCATAAGTAACTCAACAACTATATTCAGCTATTCGCTATAGTTCACATTTATTTCATACACTTGTTTATTAAATTTATGCTTTATTTTCCAAGAGCTATCATATCTTGACTGCAAAAATCGGACTGACCAGTAGGAGTTGGACTTCTGTGTATTTTTTCTCCCATCACCGGCTATTTGGATTTTTATAGCTCCAATGTGGTAGAAATGTGCATCTACCCAAATCCAAAGTAGAAAGTAGTGTTGGAAAGTGTGCTTTCTCTATTGTGCCCCCCCCCTCCTCTAGAACAGTGTTACCTCCCGAGATAAGTATGGTACCATCTCTCCTATGTTCCTGGAAAGCTTTGAAAACCTAACTTTGATGCCAAGTCTGGAGTGGATGTTTATAATTTGTTTAAAACCTCTGCTTTGTTTTGTTAATAATATTTGCTCAATATATTTTTGTTTTAAGATTCTAATAATGCAATGTGATATTGAAAACAGGAGATCAACATCAGCAATATATGGAAGGTTTGATAAAGGCAGAAGGAAGGAAAGGAGCAATCTCATGATTCCTGACTTCTCTAAGTGGCTGTTGTGATCCATCACACCTTTTGTGATATCACATGTTTCTGTTCACTAATGCAGGGCCAAATGACTACATAATATTTATGTACTAATTAGACTATTCCATAAAATGAATGTTCCAAAGAAATCCACATGGAAATCTGCCATTAATTGTCTAATCCTTGAGCCTAGCATTGCAGCAAAACAACTGGATTATTTTAAAGAGTTGCTTTTTTATAGTAGTATTATTTTAAAAGTGGTGTTTGAAGCAAAGTAGTAATGATCATATAATTAAATTGTGAAATATTTAAGACAACTTTGAGATTACTAGGTCTATTGCAATCATGTACTCATTTCTTGAAATCAGAAAGGATGTTATTAAGGTAGACCAACCTGGCGATACGTATTTTGAGTTTAGGAATGCAATATGACTGTCAGGTAGATTACCACCATTTCTTAATCTCTACACTATTAATTGCTTTTTCTTTAGAGGAAAGGCATAATTGGAACCTACAGGAATATCTTAAGTTGATATGTGAAGAAATAATTAAAAAAATACTAGACTGTGCGGAAATGGACAGACTTACTTTAAGGTTGAAAGAAAAAGAAGAAACAGAACATTTTCAAACTTGGGACCTATTTTATCAATGGTTAGAGAAAAGTTTTAGGGATTAGGAATTTAATTTGTATTAGTGAATAAGATACTCAGACAACACGTTTTGTTGAATAATTACTATTGAATTCTATTTAAAAAATAATTAATAAAACTTTATTAAAAAAAAGGAATATCTTAAGTTGAAAAGTCATCAGAGCTTTTATAGTGAAAAACTGATCACCACCGGGAATCATGGATGCTTTGTCTAGTATAGAATAATCAAGAAAATTATACACCTGCTTTTCTTTGTTCTTAATTTTAAAAAAGGTTAGTTCTAGGGTTGAACTATTGGAACTTGCTAATACTTAATTTTAAAAGCATAGCCCCAAAATTGCAGTCAATCTTGTTTATAATTTTGTTTAGTCATAGGTCTGGGGTTTAAAAAATGCATGTCTGGGAAATATAATTAAAATAGTACAGAATCTAAATATAAGTCAAAATAAACAGCTTTGCTTATTCAATTAAAATATCACATCAAAAATGCTGGGGCAGAGGAGAAATAACAAAAATTTCAAATAAGAAATCAAATGGCATTGACTCCTGGAGTCAATGAGCAAAAAATAGGATCAGATACAGTACTATCTTGTGCGCCAATAAATTTAATATCCAAAATCTTGGGACTGAACATATTATTTTACATTGCAAGATGATTAAAACTGCTATTAATTCAAAATGATAAAATTGTCAATGATACAGACAGAAAATGGTGCACTTTCCTATGTAAGAGTTTTTGTTGAGGGTCATGAGGAACATTTACCACAAGGGTGCACAAGCGTTGTTCTTTTTTTTCATTTTTGTTTTTGCTTTTAGAATACAAGCCACATTTTTCCTTTGGAAGTTATTCTGGAGCTTTGCCTTTTACGTCATGAAAGCATTTTTCAAGCTTTGCAGGGAATCACACAAAGTCTTGGGTCTAAAGTTGTAAACCTCGCATCTATCAGTACACTATCATAATAGATTTTGTACACTGGGAAGAGGCTGGACTGTAAACTTATGGATTCCATCTTTAATCATCAGTATTTCTGAATACCATCAAATGAATTTTTAGTGGCTTGAAAACTGCAGACTACCTGAATTTTCTTTTGAAATCACACATAGACCTTTTTGTACTAAACAATCTGTGAATTGTATAGCTACCAATAAACGTACATCCTCTCTCATCACTGCCATGTTAAGACTGAAGTTGTCACATCCATCACAGTATTTCTGCAATATCTGTCAAAAAGCAAGGCATTTACTAACACTGAACAGGATTGGCTTAGTTAGGCCTTAAGCTAATGGAAGTACTGAATTGTAAACAGGTAGTGCTCTAGGACAGAACATGTCAAAACAGCAGAATTTAAACAATGATATGCAAAAAGAAAATGAAAACCTAATCACTTGGAATTAAGTCTAAACCATTTCAGAGATTTGTTTTCTACAACAAAAAGATCAAACTTGAAAATTATTAATGCATAACATATTTTAGTGAAATACAAAGCTAATAATAGCTTTGAAGTTAAAGCTTATGCAATATATAAATGTTATGAGTGGAAAACAGTATAATATTGATTTATACTTTATTAATTTAATATTAATTTAATATTAAACAATGTCAAAGATCATCTGAAGCCTTGATATCAGAAATATATCCAAAGGACTTTCTATTTTTACCTTTTTCATATTTGATTATGCAAGAAAATATTTCTCAGATGATTCTGCGTGATTTTCCAAACTTCAAAACAGGATTCAGGGGGAGATAGAATTGAAAAAATAGTTAAGATCTAAGCTATCATGCTGGGTTAAAAGTATAGGAAATGAAATAATTTTCTTTTTAATCAAAGGTTGAAGAAAACTACTGCAGAATTCAGAATGTTGAACACCAATACAGTGCTAGAAAATTATTTTGAGTGTGGACAGTTGTTACTGCATACTGATACACAAACTGAATGAAATGCCTAAGAAAATGATGTAGAGAATTGAAACAAAGAAACTTGATACAAGGAGCTAGAAACTATTAAACTGTGAATCCTAATCTACCTTCCATGGAGTAAATGCCTCAAGGTCTTGAATATCAGCCATAAAGCACAATAGTATCACTATGAGATCATCATATTGCTGAATTTGTATTATATATGATTCTCCACTCTCTTGGGTTTTATAACTTTTTAAGTCAAAATTTATCTCTATTCTGTTTGGGGGAGGAGGCGGGAAAGGAGGTAATCATATTTGCTTTTAGCAATAAAGTATAAAAGTCTACTTCACATTAATTCCCTCAAGTGGTCTCTTGTATATGTGTTTAAAACATGCAGAATCTTCACACTATTTATTACAGAAGAAATATGTAAGATTGCTGTATTTATTCAAAACTGGACTCTTACCAATTTCTTCTCTAATTAGTAGAAATTCTTTAAAAATATTATTTGATGTTACTGATCTATTAACGTGATTAAACCCCAAAAAATAAAGTCACCCAGCAAACATACAGACTGCAATAGTGCCATAGTCATTAAAGAAAACCATAATAAATTTGCTGTTAAGAGTTTTAATTAATATTTGTTGATATTTGTGAACTTCAGTATGGAACTACAGCAAGACTAAATCATAAATTACTCCAATCTAAGGAGTTTGGGTGGGATTTCATCCTGAGAAGCTCTACTGTAGACACAAATCCATTGTAAGATTTCAATTCACTATGTCTAACACTGCATATGTGTTTCATCATCAACTTGTACTGCCTTCAGGTGCCTATAAATTCCTCTGTCTTTGTATAGCACTTGTCTATCAGATCGTGTCATCAGTATTACTGGAGGCAAAGACAGACACACCTCTTCCTGAGACATAGACAACACAACAATTATCACAGTCACTACTTCTTTATTGTTTCATATCGGTTCATCACTAGCTATTTATCATCCATGCTTGCTATAGAAATTACAAGCTTTCCTGGATGTTTGTTGGTTTAAGCAATGTTTTAATATATCTTAATGATATGATGCTACTTCAAACCTAGTTGGAGTATCCACTGTCAAAATGTGTACTATATTAATTGTTAAGAAGTTCCAATAAAGTTTTCCAATAAATATTGGACATAATACAAACCTCAATTACAGACCAACATTTCCTGTTCATTTCTAAGAAACAAAATGTTCAACTTATGGACAAATATTTGCTGGTTTAGAGCAAAGACATTTTTTTACTAAGCAAAGAAATTACTTACTTCTTCTCAATAATGTTAGGAAAGTCCTGTTGCAAATAATACCATTGAAGCACCAAAAAACAATCAATTTGCATATTTACAAACTCTTCATAAAAGAATGTAATCTGTTAGACTAACACGGTATGAACGTCAGCCACATTTTCACTCCAAAGTAACTTGATTTCATACTGCTTAATGAAAAAGATTATTAGTATACTGGGTGACAGGGACATGAAAGGAGCCCCCGTAGGGTGTCCCCTGGGTAATGATGATGTCACCAGCTAATCCTTTCAACCTGGAAGCGTCTTGAAAGGTGCTTCCAACACAAATGTAGTAGTAGTATATTGTAAACTAGCGGGTCCAATATTTACATATTATATGCTAGGTTATCTATAAACATTGACTTTAAATTTGTGCTTAATACCAGTGGTCCTCATTTAATGAGTCAGTGCTGAATGAGTGGTACAGTGCTGATTCAATGCTGAATGAGTGGTACTTAACAACCAATCATCATAGTTTAAGTGTCTCAATGCCCCCATGGTTACATGATTGAAATTTGATCACTCAGCAACTGGCCCACAATTACAACATTGCAGCATCCCACAGTAAACATGATTACAATGTGTGACTTTTGCAGCTGGTTTCTCACACACAAAGTCATGGAGAAACCAGCAGGAAATTGGAAGTCAGAATTGCATGAAGTCCTGACTTAATGATTCATTTATGGTCAGCAATTGGGACTACTAGCACTACTGTTGCTAATGATACAGTCATGTGACATTGCACTTAAGGACCATGCCACTTAATGATGGAGGTTCCTATCCCAATTGTCAACACTAATTAAGGACTATCCGTATGTTGCTCATTTCTGTGAATTTCATTTGTTAACTCCTTTTGATTTCAACTGAACTTTTGTGAGAAAGATCGCAAGTGGTTATGCTCAAATTAAAAGCTGGTAAACAAATTTCCTACTTTTAAGAAAAGAAATTCATACTCAGTTCAAATGGAACAATTTTTGGCAATTGTAACATTTTTAAATATACCTTGGCACTTCCATATATCGAGAAAAGATAAAAAGATAATCATCAGTTGAGTGCAGATGCGCACTTCTAAGGAAAGTAGCTATTTTCTATGGATTTTAAGAATCTGTAAAAGCATTCCTGAAAATTCACTGTAACCATAGATATTGGTGCCATTATTGTAGGAAAAGCCACAGGAGCAGAAATCAAACCACATGGATGTAACATGGCAGGCCAAATAAAATCTAAAATATTAACCTTTTCTCAGGATGGGCACTTTAATTCCATCTAATTAAGGATTCACCAGCCACCTATAAGTCTAGTTCACAATGTTTCTACAATCCTATATAAACAAGGTGCAACTCCTTCTGAGACACACACAAATACCACTAAACATTTTTAGCATTCCAGCAACTGGATTTTTTTCTCCCATATCTAGCAACATCCAACATTTTTTCCTAACTCCATTCCTTCTCCTAGCTGTCCCATCTCACCTAAATAAACCTATATATTTTAGTTTCCCATGTCATTGCCTTTCTCTCTACCAAAGCTTTGATATGGTTATCTAAGAAGGAAGAAATGATAAATCAGAGAATAAAATGTGGCAGCTGCTCAGTAGATACTTCCAAAACTACTGACAAGTCATTCTCTCATCCCATTATTAAACATAAATCTTCTTTTCCTTTACAATCTGCATTTATAATCTCAATTTAAACAGAAATAAATTTAGTAATAATAACTGGAACACACCTTATGGTATTACTACCACTCATAATAATACCTTGTCTGCTTACCACTCTTGAATTACATTGAAAAAAGTTTAGGAAGGAAGAGCTGAAAGAAGAAGTAGTTATTTCCATATGTGTAAAGCTATATCTATGTCTTTCCACATTCAGGATAATACTAAATACAGCATTAGCAATAGCACTTAGAGTTATATACCACTTCACAGTGCTTTTACAGCCCTCTCTAAGTGGTTAGCATATTACCCCAACAATCAGGGTCCTCCTCCTACCAATCTCGGAAGGATGGAAGGCTGAGTTAACCCTGGGCCAATGGGAATCAAACTGCCAACAGCCAGCTGTCAGGAGAAGTAGCCTGCAGTACTGCATTCTAACCACTGCACCATCACAGCTATATAGTATAGTATAGTATAGTATAGTAGAATCAGCCATGGAAACGATACAGAGAATGAAATAGTCACATACCTGGCAATATAAGTCAGATGAACCAATTAGGATACTAACATTTACTTCAAACTCAAAACAAACTAGCAGCCAGTTTCTAAAACCATATGAAATCAGCTGCCTAATGCTTCCTAATTCCATGTGGAGATATCAAGGATTGCAGTATTTATTTATGTGTTTTTAGATTTATATCCCACCTTTTTTCAAGACACACTCTTAGACTTTCAGAAAACTTAATATTTTTTATTTATTTATTAAGTGTATATGCCATTCATCGCACATATAAAGCGACTCTGGGCAGCTTACAAAAGAGTAAAAATATAAAAACAGTTCAAATTAAAACTTCTTTAACTAAAGAAGTCTTTAGTATTTCACTAAAACCAATGGCAAGGATATCAACCATTTCCAGTGAAAAATGGCCCATTGGGGCCTTACCCATCTGACAAAAACAAATTTTAAGGCCCTTCCAGAAGGCACAAAGATGGAGGCAAATCTCACCTCTAGCAAAAAAATATTCCAGAGTTGGGACCACAGCAAGAAAGGCTCCTCTCGTTAACCCTAGCAGCTGAAATTCACTGACAATGGGGTGAATTTTGTTGGAAAGAATGGAGTGGGCCAAACCCATTGGGGGCGAGATGACTCCTCAGATCCCCTGATCTCATGCCAGAAAGGGCTTTAAAGGTTTAAACCTTTAATTGGACGCAGAAACAACCTGACAGCTCACACAACAAATTTGTGTGAGAAACCCATTCTAGGGAACTCTAGAATTGTCCGTGCTGCTGTGTTCTACACCAGCTGTAGCTTTTGAATATTCTTCAAGGGTAGCCCCATGTAGAGTGATTGTAGTAATCCAGCCAAGAGATGACTAGGGCATGAGTGACTGTGCACAGAGAATCACATTTTGCTCACACTTTGGTATAACTTTAAAAAGGAATTTCAGGTGGTCCTTGGGTTATAAACACTTGTTCAGCACCTGTTCAAACTTGCATTGCTGCTGAAAAAGGGGACTTATGGCCATCCCTGAAATTCTGGCTATCACAGCAAGCTGTGGTCATGTGACTGCAATTTCCAGCATTCCTGCCAGTTTCCAAGAAGGAAAATCAATGGGGAATCCAACAGGACGTCAGAATCCCATGAGGTCCTAACTTAATGAGCCACATGGCCTCACTTAATGATGGCAAGCCGCCTTTGCTAAGTGATATGATCACATGATAGTTCTGGTCCCAACTTCCCTTGTAACTATCTGTAATTCTTCCACCAAAAAGAAGAAAACGAAGTACAGACAAATCATATATAACAACTTTGAATTATTTCCCATAAAGTAACTGTCTAACAAAAACAGCATTATAACTTAATGTGTTGGAATTAACCATGACAAGCTATCTAAGGGTCTTTTTATTTTAATATGATTTTTATTGAAGCTTTAAAGATAAAAATTGATATGAGCTAATTTAAAGTAAGAAGTAAAAAAAAGAAAGCAAAGAGAAAGCAAAAACTTAAAGAAAAATAAGAAAAATGAAGAAAAATAGAAGAGAAAGAAATACAAATAAGTAGCTTCCGATATTCTTACAGCAGTTATAAGAACAATTATATTTTAATCTTTACATTTAAACCAATGTAAAGCGATAGCCAATAATCATATACATCATTGCAGACTAATCAAAAGCTAAAGAGATATGTCAAATCAAACTATATTTCCAGGCTATGTTCCAGTAGTTTTTATATCACAACAATAATATATGAAACAATGCTGCAGTTTAAAGATTCTAGTGTTTTACTGTCAGAATCTTGAGAACAGGGTTTTTTTTGCACTCAAGTCAGAAGCACCAAAGCGCTTCCTGGCTGAAAAGATTAGCTGGTGACATCACCATGGCCCTGGGGATGCCCAGTTGGGGGCTCCTTTCATGTCCCCAGCAGGAGTGAAGGACGAGAGCTCAACCCTACCCCATAGCAGCTCTCAGGTCTCAAACGCGGGCTTGCTAACCTCCTGCCCAGTGTTTCAACCACTCGAGTTACCGTGCTCCTTTTAGAACAGATTATGGGCGCTCATATTGTGGATACTATGCAGGAAGTTAGCCTATTTACATAATCGTCACCATAGTAGATACCAGAAGATAAATGGAGGATGCTATTTATCTAATAATGTCCACGGAGCCTATATGGGATCTACTTTCAAACAAGCATGCTGTTAATTGTGCTTCTGCTTTATAGCATGCCAAATCTGTTATTGTTGTTACACAAATTAAATAAATAGAGAATCGGGTAATAATGGGAGTTGTACTGTCTCAAAAACTATCATCAAGCATAACTTTAGCAGTCCTTGTTCTAACTATTGCATCACATTACTATTACTAAACAAAATGGAATTTAGTTTAAAACATACATGTTTAGTTAACCTGGAATAAAAAAATATTGGTGTACTGAAAAGACATTCTGCTTTGTTTATCCATTTTTAACTGTTCTGCTATAGAAATATCCACAGGATCTGTATTCTAGGAATGTGTATTTGTATGTGTATCTGTGCATGTGCACTCATACACACATACAGTACGTAAAATATGTCCATGTTTGCCCTTTTATCCAATTCAAAGCAATACAGGAATTCCCAGAATGTAGTTCTTGCCTTCAGATTCTCTGTAATTCTTTTCTGAGAGTAATACACTAGAATCTGAGGAATTTCTTTCTATTAATTTATAATTTTAAAGGGAACAAAGCAAAGCATACACTGATAAAACTATACTGCATAAAAATGACTATCAATTCCAAATGAAAAAATGTTAAGATTAAAGCTATCTTTTTAAAGAAAATGGTTTCTGAACATATGCTTTCAAAATAATGTTTTAATATCTGTACTTTATTACTGGAAAACGAACAGGAAACATAAACTGTTTTTTAATTTCCCTTCAAATAAACAATCTGTTCTTAACTCACATCTATCATTTAAAACATGCATAAGAAAGAGAGGCCACCTCTTTTAATTATGGACCTTGATAATTACCTGGTGGTTAGCAGCAGATCCCTTCTCAATACATCTTCCTGTGTCTCTCCCTTGATAATGTAATCTAATCTCTTGGCTATGCTTTCATCTGGCACCCAATACTGAACGCTGTTTATAAAACAACAATCTCATCCTGGGTAATGACAGAACAAAGGCAGCTTTTGTAATAATGCAGCACTTACTACTTCAAAAGTAGCTAAGTTGGTATAATTTAGGTTGTCGGCTTTTCTTTTCTTCTTTTTTTTTAGTTTTTGAGTAGGTGACCTGATCTACATTGAGCCCTTTGCTATACAGTATAGGATTTACCATACTGTGGTGCAAATTATTAATTGTGTCATTTAAAGGTATAAGAGGAAATAAATTAAAAGGTACAAATATTAAATACTATATACCATTTATAAGTAATTTACACTGCATGATTTTTAATTTTTAGAATTTTTATTAATCAATATAATTCTTCATTATTCAGTCATTACTGTGGCAAGAAAAAGTTACAAATCCAAATACATACTAAATAGTCATAAATTGATTAGCTAGCAAACAAGAAACAAAAGTGTTCCTTTTTCTGGCCAGTTAAGATACTAAACAAATGACAAACAAGCATTGGTTTGCACAACATGTGAAACAAGCAGCATACTAAATAAGGCTGTGAGGTTTCATTATTCACATTGGATAATATGAATAACAAAAATTACTAAATAAATTCATATAAATCAAAATAATGCTATTCGTTTATTGTACTTATTGTCACAATCCCAAGAATACTGGTGCTTACATACAATAAAACATCCTTGTAAGATTGCATAATTATAGTGTGATAAGACCAGATATGTGTTAGTTATTTATCCTAGATATCATGCATCACCATGAGCCCTCTGGTAGTTTCTAGAAAGGCCAAACAGTTGGGGCCAATTTCTGTTAAAGAGGGAAGCTATTTCATAGCATAAGCAGCACCATGAACCTCTCTACCATATACCTTGTGGGAAACGAGTAAACCAGCAGTTTTTCTCTCAATAAATAAGTACAGCAGGTAGATTCTGGATGAAGAAGATAGACCTGAACATATTTTGTTGCCAAGATGATATGACCATCATCTTGAATTTCAGTCAAAAACTAACTGAAATTCTGTGCAGAGTTTACAGCGCAGGTGTAATATATTTAGGTTATTAGTTTTGAATTACAATCAATCATTTAGTAGCCATTCCATTTAAGTTTGGATTGTACTCAGAAAAATGGGAATCCCATTGTTCTCATGAGAAGCCTATGAACATAACTGTCTATAGAGATTCTCAGTCATCCAGGTCATGGTTGTCCCAAAGGTGCTTTTTCAAGAGGCAACTGGACTTTCTTGTTTTTCTTTGAAGAAGTTTCGCTTCTCATCCAAGAAGCTTCTTCAGCTCCTGCTATGCTTATTTGTCATGAGAAAAACTGCTGGTTGTACTTGTTTCCCACAAGGTATATGGTAGAGAATATAATCTGGAGGTCTTGGAGGTCTTCTAGTCCAACCCCCTGCTCAAGCAGGAGACCCTATACAATTTGAGACAAGTAGCTGTCCAGTCTTTTCTTAAAAAACTTGTGATGAAGCACCTACAACTTCTGAAGGCAAGCTGTTCCACTGGCTAATTATTCTCACTGTTAAGAAGTTTCTCTTTAATTCCAGGTTGCGTCTCTCCTTGATTAGTTTCCATCGTTTCTTATGTTGCCTTCTGATACTTTGTGGCAACCCTCAAATATTGGAATTCTGCTATCATATCACTCTAGTCCTTATTTTTTCTAGTAACCAGTTCCTGCAACCATTCTTCATATGTTTTACTCTCCAGGTCTTTAATCATCATGGTTGCTCTTCTCTGCACTTTTCCCAACATCTTTTTTTTTGTAATGTGGTGACCAAAACTGGATGCAGTATTCCATGTGTGGAAATATACTGGTTGTATATTTTATTTTATTACATAATTATATTATAAATATTATATTATAAAATATAAAATGATATAAATATATAATATTATATTACATATATTCCAGGTGTGTAAATATAAAATGCTATCCACTCTTGATATTACCAATAACAGAACTACAAACTCCTCAGTTACACTCAAAGTACCTAGTTGCATGAAAGAAACTCCGCCCTATTTGGCTATAGTAGTCTTTCAAGTCTGTCTATGTGTATGTATAGTGCAATAAACATGTGATTATACCATAGGCTAATTGATCATGGAACGTGTAATTAGTTCCAAGATATTGGGACATACCAGTAGAAGCAATTTCACATTAACTTGGAGGCCAATGAAATCTTAACAGTTTAGTGAAGTTAGATGTAGGAGGCACTTAAAAACCTCTAATGATCTGCTAACTTTCTTCATTTGTGTTGCATTTCCACATTTACTTCCTATACTTTCTATGTTCCATCTGTTTTAATTTTGGTTCTTCATTATTAGTGGCAATTAAAGTGCTGTCTAACTGCATTGATGCAGGCCTATATTTCCCTAAATGAAATGAGGTAAATCAGTGTATTTTATTTGATGTTTATGATACAATCAAAATGTTCAAAAGAAGTTCACATAGGGCTCTAAAAGCATTCCCTATGAAAGAATTAGGTAAATCAGTGTATATAATTTTAGATCCAATTGATTCTTTACTGGAACTTGCCGGAATCAGCAATTGCTAATGCATTCCTCAACCCATTGGAGTCTATTTAGGTTATTGAATCCTAGGTTCATTACTTTGTAACAATCTACACAATCTCTAATGTTACATAATATGATTTATACAATTATCTTACATTTATTCATTTATTCAACCTATATGCTAAATATATATTGAAGGAAACTGGATGGGAAGATGATGTGATTTTAAAACTGGAGGAAGAAATATCAATGATCTGATAACACAAGTCTGATAGCTGTAAATACAAATGACCAGCCAGCTGTAGAGATGAAAGCCAAGGAGCATAATGAAAAAAATAGAACTAAGGTTAAACATAAAGGCAACCAAAGTAATAAAAGTAAATACAGCAATGCCCTTAGAACCAACAATGAAAATATTAAAGTGATGAATTATTTCTAGCAATCAGGATTGACTGAAGGAAACAGCAGTCAATAAATACTGTACATGATAGACTGGCATTTGGTATAGTAATCATAAGGGCAATGGAAAACAATCAGTTTGGTATAGTGGTTAAGGTGCTGGCCTAGAAACCAGAAGACAGTGAGTTCTAGTCCTGCCTTAGGCATGAAAAACTGGTTGGGTGTCCTTGAACTAGTCACTCTCTCTCAGCTAACTCAGCACACAGGGTTGATGTGCTGGGGAAAATAGGAGGCAGGAATATTAGGAATATTCACCATTTTGAGTTGTATTTTGAAAAAGACTGGATAAAAATCTAATAATAATATTCAGATATTGGGATGTGTCTATATCTACAGGCAAAGGTTTTCCATGTGACATTCAATGGAAGGAAGCTTGAAGAAGCAGGATAGAAAGAGTACTGACAACTTTGAATTATGATACTGGAGAATAACATGGATAGCCAAGAAAATAAATCCAGCATTCTCACTTGTGGCACAAATGATCAGGCGAAAATTAATCTTATTTTGGAAATATTATGCAGATATACTCTAGCACTCTTGCTAATTTGGGAAAATATGGAAGGAAATAGAAAAGATCCTGCAGCAAGATGAATGGATTCAATGACAGTACAAATGGGTGCTCTATTGGAATATAGGTAGTCCTCAACTTACAACAGTTCATTTAGTGATCATTCAAAGTTACAACAACACTGAAAAAATGACATACCATTTTTCACATTTATGACCTTTGTAGCATCCCCATTCTCATGTGTTCAGAATTCAGATGCTTGGCAACTGATTCATACTTACGATCTTGCTGTGTCCCAGGGTCACGTGACCACCTTTTGCAACCTTTTGACAAGCAAAATCAATGGAGTAGCCAGATTCACTTAACAACCATCTTACTAACTTAGCAACTGCTGTGATTCACTTAACAACTGTGGCAAGAAAGGTCATAAAATGGGGAAAATTTCACTTAACAAATGTTTCATTAACAACAGAAATTTTGGCCTCAATTGTGATCATAAGTCAAGGACTACCTCCATTAGAAGGACCAGACTGGGGACAGAACCTCCTGAAGACATTCTATCTATTTGGTCACCAATACTCAACACTGATTTGGTAGGGCAATCAATTGAATACTGGAGAATGAGACCTCCCTCTAAAAATAAAGGGAAGCTCTTCTCAGAATACTTCAAATCTTTTTATTTATTTGCCAAATAAATACACAATTCCACAAGACAGAAAATTCCTACTTGTAGAGCTTTCCTTTGAACTATATGCAAGTGTCTATCAATGCACAGATAAAGCACTGATAGGCACTTATTTTGGAAATAAAGCAATACTTATAATCAGCTTGATTTCACAGTGTCAACAAAACAATTGAGAAGCTTAAGACTATTAATTTTACTATTGTAAGATATAAAATGTTGCTTGTATCATCTCTTTTTAAATCCCTGCAATTCATAATTCTCTTAGGCAGTCTGAAGAAAAAGACAGCTAATTCCTCCTTCTCTATTACTCCAAGTTCTGTGAGGAAGTTGTTATGACATAGAACAGATGTGAAATGTTGACTCAATTAAAATGCATAACTTCCATGAAATGCTTGTCACAGAGAAGTCCATTTTTATTGTCTTCTGTCATGAAGATTGGCAGAAAGTTAAAGGAATCATGCCACATGCAATTAATTGAGCACTTTGCATCAAATATTCTTTGTGCTCCTTGAATGCAAAGAGAATACATATGCTTAGTATTTTGCCATGGGCCTCTCTCTCTCTCTCTCTCTCTCTCTCTCTCTCTCTGTCTCTCTGTCATGTGATCACCTTTTGTAACCTTCTGACAACCCAAGTCAATGGGAAAGCCAGATATACTTAATAACTGTAGTGATTCGCTTAACAACCATGGCAAGAAAGGTTGTAAAATGGGGCAAAACTCACTTAACAGATGTCTCACTTAGCAACAGAAATTCTGGGCTCAATTGTGGTCGAATGTCGAGGAATATCTGTAGTATGAGGGGAAGTAATTCTAATCTATATCATGCAGTTATACATTCATGTTTCAGGACTGAGCTTTTTTTCCTTAAGCTTACTTAATACTTAATTTAAAGTATGGGAAAGAGCGAGAAAGAGTGAAAAATTATGAAAAAGCAGAAGAATGTCAAAGATAATAATAGCTTGACTTCCTCTTCTTTGTGGCAACCCCTGAGATATTGGAACACTGCTATCATGTCACCCCTAGTCCTTGGCTTCATTAAACTACATATACCCAATTCCAGCAACCGTTCCTTATATGTTTTAGCCTCCAGTCCCCTAATCATCTTTGTTGCTCTTCTCTGTACTCTTTCTAGAGTCTCAACATCTTTTTTACATTGGGGTGACCAAAACTGGATGCAGTATTCCAAGTGTGGCCTTACCAAAGCTTTGTAAAGTGGTATTAACACTTCACGTGATCTTGATTCTATCCCTGTTAATGCAGCCTAGCACTGTGTTGGCTTTTTTGGCAGCTGCAGCACATTGCTGGCTCATATTTAAAAGATTGTCCACTAGGACTCTAAGATCCCTCTCACAGTTGCTACTATTGAGCAAGGTATCACCTATACTATATCTGTGCATTTGGTTTTTCTTGCCTATATGTAGAACCTTACTTTTTTCACCATTGAATTTCATTTTGTTAGATAGCCCCCAATGTTCAAGTCTGCCAAGATCCTCCTGTATCTTAAGCCTATCTTCTGGAATGTTGGCTACTCCTGCCAGCTTGGTGTCGTCTGCAAATTTGATGAGTTCCCCATCTATCACCTCATCCAAATCATTGATGATGTTGAAAAGCACTGGGCCCAGAACAGAGACCTGGGGCACCCCACTACACACTTCTATCCATGTAGATGCAGTTCCATTGAGGACCACACGCTGAGTACGGCCAGTCAGCCAGCTACGAATCTGGTGCCACTGCATCCATAATAAATTGCTCCCCATGCTGATATATCTCTAATTTCTTTTTCACTTTTATATTGTGCTCAAATAAACCCAACCATACTTTTAACAAGATAATTAGTGATTACAAGATAAAGAATTTGCAATTATATATTAATGTTTTCATAATTAGCAACAGAAATAAATGTAAATGTTATAGTTATATTTTTATTTCATTTTAATTCAACATGTTTTTCAGAGTAATGTAAGATAATATTGGAAAATGCATATTTTGGACTGTTTTGAACTGAGATGTCTGCAACTGTGAATATAATGCTATAGCACAGCTTTGGAAAGATAGGAAACTATTGAATGAATAGGAAAAAAGTAGGCATTAAGTGGTTTTCTTATACACACACACACACACACACACACACACACACATAATTGACTTTTTTACAGTTACAATCTTTAGTGCTTAGTAAACAACTTGTTGTCTAGGTTCACATATTTAACATTAATAATAATACAATTTCCATTCCTACTCTTTACTCTGTTTTTCTAGCCATTTGTAAAAATTATCCCGTTTGAAAATATTCTGAATCTTGTTTCCCTTTTATTTTCAATGTAAGCCTATCCATTTCCACACAGGCCAGAATTTTCTTAATTATATCTTCTTCAGGTGATGTTTCTTCATTTTCCCAATACTAAACAAATGTAATTCTCGCTGCTGTTAGTACATGTAATATTAAATATACACATTCTTTATCATAGTTTTCTGAGATTATACCTAAAAGAAATAGTTCCAGTTTATAGTCTACATGTTTTCCTAACATTTTCTCTAACCACATATATATTTTTGACCAGATTTTTTTTGCTTTAGGGCATGTCCACCAAAAATGGTAGTACGTGCCTGGCTTTTGTCTATATTTCCAAGAATTGCTAGACATATTTTTAAACATTTTTGCTAATCTTGCAGGTGGTAAATGCCATCTATAAAACATTTTATATAAATTTTCTTTGTAGGTAGCTGCCCTTGTTATTTTATAGTTTCTTTCCCACAAGTTTTGCCATTTCTCTAACTCTACATTGTGCCCAAAGTTTTTTGCCCAAGTTATCATTGTTTCTTTAACTTGTTCGTCTTCCATCTTTAAATTTAACAGAAAACTATACAGTTTCTTAATCAATTTTTCATCTGATGACAGTAGTACCTGGTCAAACACTGTCTGATCTTTATAAAAACCATATGTTTTGGCATCTTTCTCATATCTCATTTGCATGTGCAAATGTGGCCACCATGGTAGCTCAATGCCTTGTTCTTCAGTTCTTATTTAGTTTGTAATTTCCCTCCAGTATTGAAAATGTCTCCATAAGTCACAAATTTCTCATAGTTAATTAAATTTGGGTGTATTCTGTGGGTTTCTTAATCAGGAAGTCACAGGTCATCTAAATGCAGTTTCTTCAAATACCCAGTTACAGTCCTGTAATCTTCGGTACACTGATCCTATATTTGGTGTACCCTAATCTATTTATTCCCCAAGTATTTACATTCTAAACAGACAATTAGTCCAAGCATGTCCATTTTTTATTCAAGTCAAATCTTTTTATTCACAATATTAAAAAAATTCACTGCAGTTTCTTAGAACCTAACCCAGTGCAAATAAAACTCAAGAGTCATGTGCTAAATAAATGAAATTTAGCCATAGTTAAAGACCAAGTTTAAAAGGTATATAAGTAGAGCTGCAGATATGAAATGCAATCTGAGTGACAATTGAGTTAAGAATTGGAGAAAGCACATAAAGTAGTAATGACAAAATAATTTCAGGGGGTTTACTTTTGGGGGTGGTTCTTAAGAACAGGGGTCCCCAACCTATGGTCCATGGCCCGCTACCGGGCCATGGCCTGTTGGCCACTGGGCCGCGGGAATAGTTGCCGAGCCCCCACCATTCATGGTAGTGCTGCTGTGCAGGCGCTAGTGGCCCTATTTGCGCATGCACAGGTGCGCTAGCACTTCCACCAGCGTCACACGGTGCTAGCAGCGTGTTTGCACGTGTGCCAGTGGTCCATTTGTGCATGCGCATGGGCGCCAGGCAGCCCATTTGCACGTACACCAGTGGTCCATTTGTGCATGCATGTGGGCACCAGTGCACCACCGCTTGCATGCATGGCTCACTTATGCATGCACGCACGCTAGCACCATGTGCATGCCTGTTTGTGCATGCCTGTATGCGGGCCGCGCGCATGCACATTTCCCTGCTCCTCCCTTTTCCTTCCGGGCCGCCAAACTGAAAAGGCTGGGGAGGTCTGCTTAAGAAGCATAACTATTACATTTAGCCCTTGAGTTAAGACCATAATGGAGCCTGCCCATTAGGGTCAGAAGTCACAACAAACGTTAAATGAACTGCCTCAAGTAATGACCAACTAATCCTGCTCTCCCCAGTGCATTTGTTAAACGAATGTGCAGGTCATTAAGCAGAGCTCAAGGATGGGGAAGATTCCCACTCCCAAGATACCCATGCTCTACTTTCCGTCCTTTGGATGACTATCACATGTGCCCACCTCATAGCTGACTGTCTTGCTGGCAAGAAACAATGGGGAAGGAAAACTCTGGGTATGCTTGTCTTTCCTGTCTGCCACTCCCTTCGTCCAGCCAAGGTTTCCCTGTCTTTCTGGGGTAAAAAAGGACCAATTTCCTATCATTTCAGAGCTCTCTGCTTCGATCAGCTGGCTGTCAGGAGACTGCAAACCTCTTCCTGGCTCTTGCTAAGCTTTGGGAAATCAGACCCTGCATGCTAAGGCAGGAGCTTTGGGACGTGCTTCCCCAAATCTTTCCCTTGCTTTAACTTTCTCCCTATTCCAGAAAGCCACATTTCTTCAATAAATGAAACAAAAAAAAGTGTGAAGGGACAGACTTGTTGATTTTTCTCCCCCTTCCCCCATTAGGTACTAAAACTAAACACTCTGGATCTGCTGTCCAATCTCCATCCCTTTTAAAAACCTTATCTTGACTTCAGGTTGAAGAACAGAAGAAAGGAAATAAGAAACAAAGGAAATCTTTCTGCAGCTTTTTTCTTAGAAGAGCTGAAGAAAAAAATTCAGCTCAAAAAGTTTAGCTGCTATAGCATAATATGTGCAAACCGGACAGAAACTGGGTCCTTGCAAAGCTTTTTGCTATTCAACTGACTGCCTTTAGGAATCAGCTAGGACTTGCCTTTACAGTCCTAGCTGGGTCCCAAATACAGTCAGTCGAATAGCAAGAAGCTTTTAGAGATGTCCTAGCTGGGTGCTTGCCAAGTTGTTTTTTGTTTTTGTTTTTTTGCAGAAGGAAGATTTTCTTTGCTTGCTTCATTCCTTTCCTCTACGCTTCAGCCTAGAGTCAAGGTAAGTAACTTGCAGATTTTGTCACCCGTTTTAGGCATGCAGTAAATTTAGCAAATTAAATTATTAAAAGAGATAGAGATAGGTGGGCAGAGGCAGAGAGTTTAGTTTCGGCACCTGATTGGGGAGGGGAGGTCTGTCTTACGTATTTATTCTGTATCACTTTTCTTCAGTGTACTTTCTTCTCTTAAAAATATTCATAATTTTTAAGGAAAGTCTTTGTATTGTCCATCTAAAAAGATAAAAGACATAGATAATCCAAATATTTAACTTGGGTCTTCCTCAAAATTTAATTTGAACAAATATTTTAAAACTAAGTTTCACAGATTCATGTTGTAGGGCAATCCACTATTTCTACAGACCTAATAAAAGAAAAAGAAAAAACTAATAAAAAGTATTAATAAAAAAGACTGTTCTACCATAGCTTAACAGAGACAAAATTAGAAACTCTTACAATCAAAAAATGTTTTTCTAAGTGTTAATATTTCCAAAATATTCAGAATATTTTGGAATATAGTTATTTGTAAATTATTATCCAGAGAGATATTGATCTAACACCAAAACTAATTCAAGAGTTCAGAGAGAGAATGTAAGACTAGTATAGTTTTCATCCCTATGCATTGACCAATATTTGTTGAAGAGTTGAAGGAAAGGAGAGAAGGTTGAGGACAAGAAGTTTGATAGAAATAGTCTTAAATCTCACATCCTTTGCTCCAAGCGAAAAATCATTTATCCATTTTTAAAGTATTAAATAACTCAAATAAACACTAACTTGATGCACCATTCTTTAACTATATTATTTACTTTGGGAGTCTGATGGCTCAGCAATTAAAGACACTGAGCTTGTCAACTGGAAAGCTGACAGCCCAGGTTTGAGACCCGAGTGCAGGGTGAGCTCCCATTTCTGCCTCAGCTTCTGCCTATCTAGCAGTTCGAAAGCATGCAAATGCGAATAGATTAATAGGTACCACTTCAGAGGGAAGAACAGCATTTTGGGCGTCTTTGGTGTACAGCCATGCTGGCCACATGACCACAGAAAATGACTTCAGACAACGCTGGCTCCCTCGGCTAAGAAATGGAGATGAGCACTGCACCCTAGAATCGGTCACGACTAGACAGGCCTTTCTTTACCTTTTAGTGTTATTTACTTTGCATCCTAATTTTGTTAGTTATTATTATAATTAAATCAAGGTCATGAAGTGTCCTCTAAGTTGTCAGACTGATGTATTTAAAAAAACTTAAATGAAGAGAATTGAGAGCTCCTCAACAAATGTTCAGAACTAAACAATTTCTAATGTTCTATGCACATTTCACTTACAGGTTTCACTAACAATGGAAATCATGCATGCTTTACATACACATTTCATACCTTCAAATAAGCACAAGAACCTTACATGGAGTATAACTTACATTAAATAATTCAATTTGTAATTGGCTTGTTTATGAATCCAATTTTACATATCCAGTTATGTTTCTAGTTTTACATTCTTTACAAAATATAGGAAAAACATAGGAAAAAATATAGTAAATGCTATAGTGAAGAGTATTCCCTCACCCTGGTTTTTATATTGCTTTCAAGCCCTCATAATGAAAGAAGAAAACAAATAAACAAGAATCATTTCCAAGAAATATTCTTATGAGGCTTTAACGATATCATTTACAAAGCACAACCATTCCCTTCTTTAGAAGTGTCCCAATACATCACTCTCTTTGTGTTTAGCTCAAGACATGAATGTACTTGCCTAGAATGTAAGTAAGGTATTTACACAAAGGGAGCTCTTCAGAAATTTATTATTGTGAACCCAAACAGGAAGTACGGTAATGCCACCAATAGATGTTAAATAACCCTTAGTGTAAACTGTGCTATTTAGTTTAATATGCATAATGTTAACTCTTAGGTATAACGTGATGAAATGTGTGCAGTAAGCACTTTGATTCATTTCAATACCTACAAGATTTCCCACAGTTTTTTCTTCTAAATAGTTTATATGACCCAGCATCAGGACAGAAGTAAATTACTGATAAACAAACTGAAGAAATTTGAGTTCTGAGTTTGTAATGAGGATAAATATATAAGGCCTTCAAGACTATGAGACTGACAGTACAAAACTTTGTTGTGCCATAAGATTTTTTAAAATTTATTATTTTGATTCTAACCCAGCTATAAGATAATTAGGGTAATGGTAGGGAATAAGAAAACTATGTTTATTCCAGTATGTATTTTACTATGGCTTCTAGTGATAAAAATTATTATATACTGTTTTCCTAGTTCTAGTGCTAAGCAATAAATAATTCATTGCTTTTTTAGCTGTGTGTTTTTTGCATAAATCATTATTTAAGCGGTTCACTCCAGTCATCTTTAAAATTCGTGTATGATAAGAATCAAGGCAGTCTTACAGTCAGGGAATTATTTAATAACCACTATTTGACTAAGCTGCCCTTTTCATAGATATAATTTATTCTGAGCTACGGGAAGACATCAGAAAACTTTCTATGCATATTACATCATCATTACTCCAAGAAGCTTTGTGTCAAAACAGAAGCTTAATATTATTAGCCCATTTTCATGATTAGCCTCTCCTTCAAATGCTTGCATCTTGGAGAGAATTACTGTAAGACAAACGTAATCACATATACTCAGACTCAGAAAATTAAATTAAAAGACATACAGTAGTAAGAATTAGAAGATATGATAACTGATACTTTTACAAATTGCAGGAAGGATAAAATCTGATCTTAAGAATGAAGAAGGGATACTACGAGATTCTCAGTTATCCAGGTCACAGTTGTCCCAAAGGTGCTTTTTTTTTTTTCCAAAAGGCAACTGGACTTTGTTTTTCCTTGAAGACGTTTCGCTTCTCATCCAAGAAGCTTCTTCAGTTCTCATGAACTAAAGAAGTTTCTTGGATGTGGCTTCCGGTTTGCGACCGCAGCACTGGCGGACATGCGGGGCGATCGCTCTCTCCGCCGTCCAGTTTTCTCCCGCCGGGGGACCCTGAAAAGGGTCGAAAGTCGCCCTGGAGGGGCGATGAGCGTGAAGAGGACCTCCGACTGATCGTGGGGGGGTGGCAGCCCTTCCGTTTGATCTGGAGCAGCTGTTCTAACTGACGGGGAAAAGATCGGCCATTAACGTGGCCCATCATTAATGCCGTTTCCAGCTGAGGCTAAATTTACAACTAAGCACTTGAAAGCACCGTGGAGGAACTGGGTGAGATCTGCCTTCTTTCTATCCCAAGTATTTTTTTCCTGTAAAAAGCTTTTTGAAACTGCCTCCCCCTGTGAGGAGAGAGGGAAGGGAACGTTTTTCTCCCACCCTCTAAAATGGCGGTGTTTGACTACATAAGGGTAATAAAGCCCTGAAAAATACAATTAAGTAATTGGACTTACATGCTTCTCATATCTGGCGACCCCAAAAGTTCCTACTTTAACGGGGACCTGCTATTTTATTTACTTGATAAAAAAAAGATGAAAAAGAACCTAAATTGGATAAAAGTCTAGCCTTTCTGAAAAGGATTTTAAATGCTATCGGGGACATCTTGTGGTGAAGCTTGGTACAGCAAGTGAATATCCCTGGCAAAGAGACCTGTTTACAACCTAGATCTGTCCTTGGTATTATCTAAAGATAAAAAGCTGAAACAGCTGGAAGGTGAAATTGGCTTTTAAGAACTGTGGAGGTGAACATTCACTGACCCTTCTTTAAAAAATTAGCCTCCACTAAAGGACTATCTATAATTATTTCAGAAATGGAGGGGGACCAGCAACAAACCTCGATTGGTTATAAACTTATACTGAAAAAATTCTTGAAGCTACTGAGATAATTAAATCCAGACTGAAAGATAAAGGCGCTAGCTTGAATCTACAAACTGAAACCCAGATTTCAACTAAAGAACTTACAACTCAGAAAACAACAGAAGCGGAAGAAATCAACAATAAGACAGAGGACCTTAAGGAACAACGACAATATATTGAAAACTCTAACAACCAAATCCTGATTGCAACTAAAGAACCTACAACCCAAAAAGTAACAGAAGCGGGAGAAAGTAATACCAGAACAGAGGATGCTAAAGATCAACAAGGACAGCTTATTGAAAACCTAGACAACCAAATAATAACTATAAAATTGGATATGACTTTTTACTCAAACCAGAAGAAACCTGAGGAAGAAGACCAGACCGAATTGAAGATAAAGACACTAGAGCAAATACTGAGATTTGAACTACCAGGGCAACAACTTAATGATTATAAATGGACCAGTTCTTTTGGAAAATTGATGACTAGATGGTCTCCTTTGATTCAAGTAACATGTGCCAGAATGAAGGAAGACCTATCTGATAACTTAAAGGCATTGGTATGGAAACCTGGTTGGCAGAAAAAGAAAGCTAGAGTTAGGTTTAAAAAATGGGGTCCTTTGATTTACTAGAGAGATCCTAAAGTCTCAACTAATGGGCTAAAGGGAGATTTGGAGATGAAAGGAAATATGACTATTAGACTCAAATGTTGTTGGAAAACGATAAAAAAAATAAGGGATTAATTGGCTTAATAATTAGGATTTAGATTTATAAGGGAAATGGAAATTAAATACCAAGAATCAGCCTTGAACTATTGCTTAGCTCAGAAAATATAGATGGATTTGAGACAAAGGTTACTCTACTAGTAAGGTGTGATGTACTAGGATGAGAAATAGAAAATGTTTATGAAATAAAATAAGAATATATTTAAGTAAGTAATATGTGTATTCTAGATATCATAACTTTTGTGTAGTGAAATAAAGGAAATTTGGGTTACCAAAATTTGAATATTATGGATGTTAAAGGGCAAATTGGAATACTGTAATTAAAAACTAAGAATTAGGTAAAATCTAAAAACAGGATATGGATTTGTATAAGTAAAAATAGATTGATAAATGCTTTAACTGAGCTTGTTATGGTTAGAAATTTACTAGTTTAAGTATGTTATATTAAATGTTAAGGGAAATAGAGAAGGAATTCTTGATAATGTAACCTGAGATATGTACTAAAAATATTGTTACTGAACTATTGATTACCCAGTCATCACGATGCTTTCTAAATATTTGGATGTTAAACTGGAAAACTAATAAAACTTGTTATAAAAAAAAAAGAAGTTTCTTGGATGAGAAGAGAAATGTCTTCAAGGAAAAACAAAGTCCAGTTGCCTTTTGAAAAAGCACCTTTGGAATAAAATTGAAAATGCTTATACAAAACCAATGCCATCTGTTAGAGCATATATTGTATACAAAGTCCTACTTTGATAGAACACAAACAAAATAAATTAAAAAACTATATAATGCAAAATTTTAAAGAAACAGTAACAAGAATTATGCATCAAATCCATCAAATTTACTCCAAGGTACAATCTAAAAGAAAATTAGTACAAAATGTTTTTAAAATGGTACACAACTCTGGAATTCATGAACTAATGTCTGCATTTTTGTCTATTCTGCACATTGTGGCACATTACAGTAAAAAAGACAGCTGAATGTGAAATCCAGACTGCTGAACTTTTCTCTGGAATAAAGTGAGATCTAGAGATGTACTCTGAACAGCTGTTTTTTGTGAGTAGACCACAGTTTTGTAGCCATTTTTGAACAGCTGTGATTCGCAGGTTCCATCATGGTCTAATCAGTAAATGCAGCCTTTCATGATTCAAGATTCAAACAAATCTCATCTCTTTAATTACTTTGGAGCTTCACTTTTTTAATTGCTTAAGATTGAAAAACCTTTGAAACTACAAGTCTGCCTGTTGCTGGGGGAGTTTCCCTTCAATCCATTTAAAAAGAAAGAAAATTATATATTTTCAGCATTTTTAAGTATTTTTTTTCAATTCTTTGCAATATTCAGGAAAGGGTTGATTTTATTATTTTATTTATTATTAAATTTATTTGCCATCTATCTTGCGGCAGAGCTACTCTAGGTGGCTTACAACAATAAAAAGGAAGAAATGAAAAGAGTGTAAACAAAATAGAAGTAAAATAACAGAACAATAAAATGAACAGTGAAAATAAAGAGAATATCATATTGAGATTGATCATATTGATCATATCATATTGATGATAATATGATAAAAAAGATGGATGGGGGGAGAGCAGAGAGTAAGGGGGGGAGGGTGAATCTGCCATCAATTCAGCAGCCAACTCCAGCATGGAAATTCACCATTTTGTCCCCAGGCCAACCAGCAGAGCCAGGTCTCAGGCTCCTGCACAAAAATAGGAAGGTAGGTTGTTCACAGGGTGGGGGCTGCAGCAGAGAAGGCTCTTCTTCTGGATCCCAATAGTTTGAGTTCTTTGACCAATAGGATCCATAGTAGACCCTCTCTGGCAGCATGAATAGAATGATCTTGTCTTAGGCTCATCAGGTAGCCTAGCCCTATGCCATTAACTGCTTTAATTAACACCTTGAACTGCTCTCAGAAATAGACCAGTAGCCAATGAAGTTTGTGGAGCAGAGGTGTAATATGGGCTACCTTAGGGCCCCAAAGACTGTTCTCGCTGCTGCACTTTGCATCAGCTGAAGCTTCCAAACTGATTTCAAGAGTAGGCCCATGTACAGCGCATTACAATTGTCCAGATGAGAGATGGCTAGGACTTGAATAACTGAGTGCAGGAAGTCATGATCCAGGAAAGGTTACAGCTGTTGCACAAATCAGAACTGTGCAAAAGCTCTCCTAGTCCCATCCACCACCTATTCTTCAAGCTGGAGATGTGAGACCAGAGAACCCCTAAGATGTGAACTGGATCACATCACTGGTGCAACCCTGTCCAGAACCAAGGATGACAAAAACTCAGATCTTGAGTCTCCGTGCACCCAAAGCTACTCAATCTTGCCAGAGTTTAGTCAAAGTATGTTGTCCCGCATCCAGGTCTCTACAGCCTCCTTTCATCATGAGAGGGCAGAGACAGCATCACTCAATCTTCAGATGTTGAGAAGTAGAGCTGAGTATCATCAGCATATTGATGATATTTCAATCCATGGTGATGGATCGCACCCAGTGGCTTCATGACAGATGAACATGTAAATGATTTTAGAGTTCTTTCTGGAAAGTTTGTAAATGCTAAAGCTTTTACAAATGCTAACACTTTTACAGCTAAAGCTGTAACTCTATAATTGTCTGATTTGGCACAGCAACCAAACCAGACAAACACAGACTTCAACGGATAATTAAGACTGCAGAAAAAACAACTGCAACCAGCTTGCCTTCTATTGAAGACCTGCATACTGCACAAGCCAGAAAGAAGGCTGTGAAAACATCTACAGACCCCTCACTTCCTGGACACAAACTGTTTCAACTTTTTCCTCAAGACGACACTATAAGGCATTGCACGCCAAAACAACTAGATATTAGGTCAGTTTTTCCCCCATGCCATCAGTCTGCTAAACAATTAATTCCCACAACACTGCCTTATGCCCTAGAATGTCAAACCATGTAGTAGGGCTGTATTATTGTTATCTCATCTTTCCTATCACCTGTTCCTTTAGCATCTTATGACTATAACTTGTTGTTTGTACCTTATGATCTATATTGATTGCTTTATTTGGTATCCTATGGCTATCACTGAGTGTTGTCTTATGATTTATTATTGTATTTTATGATTATAATCATGATTTATCACTTGTTGCTTGCATATACACTGAGAGCTCATGCACATTGTGTGTCCAATCACACTTGGCCAATAAAGAATTCTATTCTATTGTAAAATAGAAGCAAGACTTTGAGATTAATTAGAAAGATTCTGCCATGTGGGGAAAAATTGTTTCATTTATATTTAAAATGCAAAACAAACGTTGAAAATCGATTACTCAAGCACAGGATGGATGCTTTAAAGGAAATATTTTGTCTGTATGCTTGTGAAGTGCTCAACCTTTATAATTCCAAATTGGAACCAAAAGTTGCTGCTGAAGATGAACAAATGCCTTTAAACATAATTTACTTTAATGTGGACTTACAAATTACAACTTATAAAAAAAAATAGAAAATATTTACAAATGGAATTGGGTGGCCATTTAAAAACCAAAAAGGACATACAAATAATGTACCAAAAGAGAGATGGGACTACACTTTCAATCTATAATATAAGAGATCTACTAGACTTATTTCATGGAAATTACAAATGGACTTGGATAGAGATGATAAGAACCTTGAAAGAAAAAGTAAATATAACAGAATTCTATCAATGACATTTAAGGATAGCTGGGAGGAAGAAGAAAAAAGTACAAAATGGGCTTATTTGACTATGGCTAAATAATGAGTTGTTATCCAGTTATCTGGATTAGATAGTTTTCCTTTGGAAAGGTTTAACAGGGTAATGGATTAGTTTATAATATTTACATCATTATTTTTGATAAATAAATAAGGAGTTTTTATTTTTGGTAATCTTTAATAGTTTTTATTTTTTTATTTTTGCAATGTTTAATTGTTAAGAGAGGGATAAGAGATATTTAGCCTAATGGAAAGGGGAATTATATATTTATGTTCTTAAGTATTTTGATTAATTTTTACTGGAAACCATAGAAAATACTGACATCAACTTTTTTTCTCTTTGTCTTTAAAGATTAAGTTTTCTAAACATCAGAGTGTTTAATAATCTCCAGCCACCGTATAAATACCAATGTACCCAAATAATACAATGTACTACTTGTATTTTATATTAAGAGAGGAAAACAATAGAAAAGGAGGAAAATAGAAGCTTAATATAAAAAATATTTTCCCATTTAATGGGTGTGTTCTCATCTGAACATGCATGAATCCTGAGGATATTCTCATTTGAACATTAATAGGAAGAAATTAATAAGAAGAAAACTCCCTGGATTTGAATGGGAGCACATAAGAATGACCCAAGACAGATTTAGGATAGTGGTGGAGTCATCTGAGTCTTGAAGATTCCAGTTCCCTGTGGGAACAGTTGGAAAATCACTGGTCATCCATCCATTTTCCTCTCAGAAGAAGGAAAGATATTTTCTGGATATTTCAATCCAAAGTTAAAAGAAAAATTAAAAGAAAACATCATTTTCAGAAGTTCATTTTCTTAAGTATGTCTGGGTTTTGGAATTTTTTGTTTCATTTTTATTTTTGTCTTTAAAAGCTGACTGGTTGGCTGAATGCTGATTTATTTTAACCCTCTGCTGGACTTTATCTGCTCTTTTTTTTCTTTTCCCCTTTTATTTATGTTGTAGTTTTTAACAACTTTTGCATTTCCATAAGGAAATACAGCATGTTCTTGGATAGTAAAAGACCTTTCATTTGATTTACAACTATATTGAACTCTCACCACAGGCTTTTTGCATTTTATTAATTTGCAAAATATTTGCAGCTTATTTTTTAAATTTTTCTTTTAACTTTGGATCGAAATATCCAGAAAATATTTTTCCTGCTGCTTTATCTATTTCTTCACTTTGCTTCTGTGTTTTGTTCCTTGTGTTCTCTTATCTATCATTGGTAAATTACACAGAGCAACAATGCATCAGATTATAGAGAATAGAACAGAACAGAATAGAATAGCTTTATTTGTCCAAGTGTGATTAGACATGCAAGGAATTTGTCTCTGGTGCAGAAGCTGTACACGCAAAGCAACAGAGTAATAATAATCATAATATACCAATAAGAGAGGGAAGTAGAGAAGATGAGAAGGATAATAATAATATTATAGGCACACAAAATGGGTAAATAGACATAAAACAATACTGTGAGGATTAAGTATTCAACAGAGGGATGGCAGGAGAGAAAAAACTCTCCCTGTGTCTAGATGTTTTGACATGCAATGTCCTGTAGCGGCATCTTGAATGGAGACGTCTATAGATATTTTCTCGGCCCTCCTTCTAACCCGCACAATATAGATCTTCAATGGAAGGCCGTCTGGTTGCAACTGTTTTTTATGCAGCTCTAAGTATCCGTTGGACTCTGTAGTTTTCCTATTTAGTTGCTGTGCCAAATCAGACAGTTGCTGAAGTACATATGACAGACTCAATAATTGCTTTATAGAACTGTATCAATAGATCCTGGGGCAGTCCGAACTTCCTAAGTTGATGCAGGAAGAACATTGTTTGTTGTGCTTTTTTAATGTGTGGCTGATATCTGAAAGACCATTTGGTAAACTGCAATCCTTAGTTGAAAACTTTAAAAAAAAATAATGGCTGTGAAAAATATTCTGATGCATGTAGCTCTGGTTAAATTAGATTCACAAAAGGAATGTGATTTGAAAGCAGCAGATCCATTGGAAAAAAATATGGACAGTACAGGCTTAGAACTAATTGACTTGATTACAAACACCTTCCTGAAGTTCAAGCATACATTCTTTTACAACAGTAGAAACCTTACTAAGTGGAGAAGTGGTTTTATCTAGGAAGATTGAAGAACATTGGGGAATGGATTTGTCCCACTTAACTGGAAATCAATTTCATCTGGACTTTTTTGGGAAGATAAACTGACTTTGGAGATTAAATTTATTATATTTAATTAGACAAGAGATGGTATTAAGAAATAAACATGGATATTTGATCCAGGATCTACGAGCTGATTACAATGACAGTTTGTTAATAGAGGGTTTTGAAAATTTAATGTTGCCTTTTTTATTATTGTTCTTTTTTTAACTATTCTGTCATTAATATAGTATATAGATGACAGATTAACAATTTGCAAATAGATGCAGTTTAAAAAATTTTGGGTCCTGTTTCACAGGTATTAATCAGTATTCAAGTAGAGGGGATAATGTGTTAAGTTTTTTTTTAATTTTTAAGGCACTTTTTTAATGTCTTGTTTATTTTGTGTTTCTTTTTAAAAAATTGGAGTTTTGTGTTTTAACTTTATTTGAATAAAACAAAAATAGTAAAAATAAATAAAAACTGTTAAACAAAATAAAATCATAAAACAAATCTCAAGATCATAGTTATTTGGAGACAAAATAAGCACAATCTACAACAGAACGATCACTTTCTTCATGTGATCAGGACAGGGGAAAAGAAACACAAGTTTTAATTAACTAAATTTTTCCCATAGAGTAATGTTTATCATTATCACAGAAATGCAGTTGTAGATTTAGTGATCCTATTCAGGGGCTTTTGACTCTGTATTATTTTGAATATTTATCTTAGAAAACAAAATAAGTTTTCCATAGATACAAAAAACATATGTATTTTCTTTCTCATGAAGAATGGACTTTTAAAATATAAAAACTGAACTTCGACAGACCAAAATCAAGCAAAAAACTGTGATATACTGCCTTAATAGCCAACATATCCTATAACTACTGTGTATCAAAATAACTTTATGTTTGTAAATAAATACATAGAAATTTAACAAGCCTTGCCATCTACCTTATTTGTTTCTGTCTCTGTCTCTGTCTTAGAATTATTGTCTATATAATATGCATAGTACATTGTAAACTAATACCAATTATACCGAAGCTTGGCTTGACTGCCATCTGCTGATATTAATAGAACATCTCCAATACTCAAATCATTAAACTGGTTAATTCATTATAAAATGTTCTTTATTAATAACAAACAAGAAAACAAAATACATGCAAACATGAATTGATTTTGCCTCTTGCTATTTTATTTATTGTGTAAGAAATAGCAAAGCCATTAAATGAAAAGGACATTTATATGTTTGTGATTTTACTTCACAGCAAATCTATTATTACTCTCAATTTTACCTTAATAAAATGTACATGGCACATGGGAAACCAGACCCAGCATGTCTTTCCCAGTTTTTTTTAAAATAGGAATATGGGGTGCATGGAAAAACACAGAACAAATATTTTGGATTCTAGTTTAAGCCATTAAATCAAACATGCCTTTACTTGCAGCTATTTTCTGTTAAAAATAAACTGGCTTAATCTAATTAGGTCCACTGATACTGGCAAAACCTTACTGTACAAATAAATCAATCCCTTTTACTTACTACTTTAACTGTTGTTATGGAGCCCTTTTAGTAAGAAAAATTGCTACAGCATCAATATTTGCTTCATTGTGTCACACTATCCTTTAAAGGTAATCTGAGGAACTGAGGCCTTTTTTTCTCCTCATACAATTTGAGAACAAAAAGAACAGAAGGGCGATTGCTTGATTGAAATAAACATTAAATTTGGTTGAAACAAAAATGCATTTAAAGCTTATGTGCTTGCTTGTGAAGTAATGGAATTAGCCCTGTTTCAGCAAGTTGACTAAAATGATATTGTTGCTCTGCAAACTTTTAGAAAACACACATTAATGATAAAAAGGGTGATATACATTATTTTTGCTAATATGTTCATGTTTCCTGAAATCATCAGGCTCTCTTTTAAATCTAGCAAAGTATAAACCTGTATATTTCAGAACCTGCAAGAAAGGAATATGAAATATCCATTCATGAATGAACAGGAATTGTTTATTCAGAAACTGACAATATTGTGACTGGAAACAATGTCTGACCTGGGTGGGAATTCTACTTCTTTGAAAGTAAAGGAAGATTTTGTTCCATGCTGTCAATTGCAAGTTTAATTCAAGGTTTCATATTCTTACACTGTGGATATATATAATAAAAACAGCATGACATTTTTAAGACTTATTTAATGTTAATGTATTCAGTTGAATGTTTTTCTATTTGCAGTTGCCTAAAAATTGATTGTACTAAAGCAACTATGAGCTTTATACATAGGTATTCTATTAACAGGCAAAAATATCACATGTGCTTGTTCCACATAATTAGATAATAATTAAGACAAAATATTTAATGTTTATCAAATTAAATTAAAAGTGAATACAGGCCATCCTTGACATACGACCATAATTGGGACCAGGATTTCTATAGCTCAGCAAGGTAGTTTCAAGTGAGTCATTCCTGATTTTACAACCTTTTTTGCAATGGTTGTTAAGTGAATCACTGCAGTTCTTAAGTGAATAATGCAGTCATTAAGCAAATCCAGCTTCCCCATTGATTTTGCTTATTGGAAGCCAGATAAGACTCACAAATGGCAATCACATGACCCAGGACTCTGCAACCATTGTAAATACATGTTGGTTAACAATTACCAAATTGTGATCATTCTGTGAGGACTGGTTATAAGTCCCTTTTTTCAGTGCCATTGTAACTTCAAATTGTTTCTAAATGAATAGTTATAAGTAGAGGACTACCTGTACTGTGTTTCTCCTTGGTGATTTTTTAATAATGTCATTAGAAAGCATGTAAATCTATTAAAGCCAATTAATTTAAACTTATTAAAAGTAACAAGGGAACATTTTAGGTGTGATATATTTTAGGTAAGAAATTCAATTTTCAATAGATAATGTTATTCCACTTTCCTATTTTTAAGGAAATAAAATGGTTTTTGTATTACACCAACGGCAACAATTTTTTTCCCCTAAACTCTAAGTTTCAAATTCAAGTTGTTTAAAATGGATTAATTTTTAAAAAATGAAAAAAACCACTTGACAAACATAAGCAAGTTTAGCAAAAAAAATAATCAGCAAAATATAATTATCAACAACTTAAATATTCTTTGCACAGCCCTAACTATTTGATTATAACAATTTGAAAATTTCTCCGCTATAAAGTTATACCCTGTATTTTATTTATATAGGGTTGTAGACAACAGCATGGCTATTTATTTCAGTCTCAGTACAGCTGTGAAAAACGCAACTCAACAAGTTCATCTATGCCTTGTTTTGTCAAGTAAGTAATAAATCTTTAGTGAAAAATTCACAATGCTCCTCAAACTGTCACAAACTGAATTGTAAAGGGGAGCAAACTCAGCAGCCTCAAGGCTGATTTACCATTCTCAATATTTCCTGACAAATGAAGGACTGAAAACAAAGAACATTTCAGCACACCTGGAAATATTTATTTACTGTATTTGGCATTTAAAAAATTCCCTGCAGATTCCTTTGGAAATTCAGATACCTTTATAAATGTCAGCTATAAAATCAATAAATAAAAACATGCAGAGGCAAATTTGCCACAATTCAGTAAGGCCACATAACTATTTAATGTGAGGTTCATAAAAAGTCTTTCATCAACAATTAAAAACTAATAATTTAATAAACCTAAGAGTTTATTAAAGATGGTAGAGGACAGGAAGACCTGGAGGAACGTTGTCCATGGGGTCGCGATGGGTCGGACACGACTTCGCAACTAACAACAACAACAACAACAAAAGAGTTGGACACATTTTTAAGTAACTGTTTAATAATGTCCAAATGTTGTCCTTAAATTTTAAGTAAGGCAAGTTTTAACTATTTTCTTAACTGTGACATATATTTAATTAGAATAAATTGCTTAATTCAATTACCATGGTGAAAAAGTATGTTTCCCCATTCAAGGTACCAGATTTAAAAGTTAAGTTGGACCTAACCAAAAACAAACCTAATCTATATTCATACCATGGGGAGCCTAGAAGTAGGAGCATTTTCTGTTTGGATACCCCAGCAAACATCTCTAGATACTGACAGTATTAACAAAGCTACAGATAATTTTATTTCTATGATTGTTTTTTAGTCTTATCATCTGTAAAAATGTCTAAGCAAATTCCATTATGTATGTAATGTGCAGAATACCACTTTGCAGTATCTATCCTGAATCTATAGTCCTGAACTCAAAAATAAAGCACTCTATTACATCTTTTCAAAATATAGCAACCAGTATTGTACACTGTTTTCCACATGGAGATATACCATAAATGTTAGGTTTGCATTTAATCCCTTTCCTATCATAGATTTTTCCCACTAGCTGTTGCAAACTGAATCAGTATCTTCACTGAACTATCCCCTATCACCACACATTCTTTTAAATAGCTAAGGACAGCTCACCCTCTATAGTATTATATGTGAAGTGAATCCTTTAGCCCTGATATGCAACATTTTATTTTTCTGATGATCACTGATTATTCGCTCTGTTTAAAGCGGTTCTTCTATAGCCTTATAATCACTTTTGATTTTCACTAGCCTGATAAGTTTACTGTGATTATCTTCTGCATATCTCCTGCAATGACTGATGTAAACAATTCATTCAATCTCTCTACAATCTGCTTTGTAGATTGTTATTTGATAATTGACAATATTTTTATTATGTAAAGCTAATAAACTTGCTTTAAACTTAGGAAAGCTACTTGCTTAATCTCACTCCAACTAAAAAGGCAAAAATAGACTTTCATTTTGCCACTTTGGCAGAAATGTCTTTTGTATAAGCATATACAGCTAGTCCTTGACTGAACATGGTAATGGGCCTAGAATTTCCATTGCCAAGAGATGTGATCATAAGGTGCAATGTCCTGTGACGGCATCAGTGATGTCAATTCTGGTTATCCCCAATGCTGTCATTAAGCGAAGATTGCGAGTTGTTAAGCAAATTCCAGGTAGTTTCCAAACAGGTTTGTAGGCATGTAAGACATGGTATATAGCACATAGCAAAAAAGTGGCAAGGTCAGAGGTAGCTGCTGCCAGGTGGGAGAGTGTGTGACTGGCCCACAGGCACAGAGAGAGCACGATAGGGCATAGGAGTAACTGCTGCCCAGTGGGGGACAGTGTGAGCAACTAATTGGAGCAACCTTCCCTGCCACAAAATTTGCTTTTTCTGTTTGCTTCTGCTTTTTTTAAGATAAGCCTTAGTCTTCTTACCTTTAGATCTCTCATAACCAGAATTCAAGAAAATATTTTAAAGTTATCTATACAAGCTGTATCTTTGGAATGGGAGGGTGAGCAGATAATGCTTTTCTCAATCCCGGGCCCTGTCCTGATCAAGTGTCTGGAGGCTATGTGACTCTAGATGGAGAACTTCAGACTGAAGCTCACTCTGACATAACTGAATGGAGGTGGTTATTTCCCTTGCCCTGACTCCAATATCAGGATTTTATATTCTTGGTCTGGGTGGAGATACACCAGTGGTGGGATTCAAATATGTGAACAACCGGTTCTCTGTGTGGATGCCGCTTCCGGAAGTCCATTCTGGGCCTGGGCAACAAAAAATTAGCTACCGGTTCTGCCGAACTGGTGCGAACTGGCTGAATCCCACCACTGGGATACACTATTCCATGCAAGACTGGTAGGCAATCATAAATAAATATACCAAAATTAAGTATGGTATAAAATATTAAGTACCAGAGTGCATATTTATGACATATTTATTTAAATGTACTTCTACTAAGTGAAAATATTATCATTTTATTGGGGAAACAGGAGGTGTCTGAAAATTGCTTCCTCAATAATATTGGAGGTAGTAGCAGAGGTAGTGGTGGAAGCATAACACAAAAATTGGAGGCTGGGTAGGTGGATAAAGCTGATGGAAGTGAAATCTGAAAGCCTATCTTGAACCACTAATTCCACCTTCCTTTACAAGTCCCAATTTCCCTGATGGAACTAGTAATTGCCATATCTGGCAACCACTGCCTCACACCCACTATCAGTCACCTGAGAAAACTCATTTTTAAAGACACGTGATCAATATATTGAATGATCATTTGGTCATTTTGATAATATTGGAATTATTGTAATGTGTTTTTCTGAACATTCTTTAGAGTTGTCTGGTTGACATCAGGTAAAAGCATTTAAAAAACAAATAATTTTGCTTAAGGAAATGATGGGAGGTTTATGCTTCATTTATATTTATATATTTTCAAATTGTAAAACCAAAACATAGTACTCATAATACATGCTAAGGAAACTTACAACTTCAAAAACTATGGGGTGCAAAATATCACTTCATTCTCAGCCCTTATTCTTTAGATATAACAGCTAGTGTGTTAGACACTCAGTTTTCATTCAGAACTATACAATTCCTTAGCTACACATAACTTACTTCCTTTTGAGAAACAATCATGGAGCTATACAGCTTCCTTTGTTCTAGTCTGCCATTACAAATGCAGGCCCTGGATCTTCTTGGTGATGGCAAGAAAACCAGGAAATTTTAGCCTAGTGAATTTCTATTTTTCTCATAGGCAGAGTCAGTTTGATCTAGTGGTTAAGGCAGTGGGCTAGAAAGCAGGAGACCCCAAGTTCAAATCCCTCCTTAGGCATGAAAGCCATTTGGATGAGTTTGGGCTAAGTCATCTCACAGGGTTGTTGTGGAGTTATTATAAAAATAATAAAAGCAGGATACAAATAAATACATTCCATTCAATGATGACTAAAGGGTGATCTTCTCAGAAAGGGTTGAAGCTGGCAGCTTTTTAAATGCTAATAAAAACTGGGACTGAACAAATTCAAAGATTAAAGAAGGAATATCTCACTGGTAGAATATAACTTTACTTGTAAGAAAATATTTTCTTTTTTTTCTTCTCATCAGTAGCAAGTTAGGTTCAGCTTAATCTGTTGCTTCTGAAATATAAGTCTGGGACACAGTTCAAAACTTCAGAAGAACAGGTGAAAAGGTGGAATAAACTTAACTGTAAAAAGACCATATGGATGCATGCAGCAGATCAATAATCAATTAAAACATCATCCATGACTTGGCTTCTCTTTTAAAGTCATGAATTTTAATAAAAATTTAAATTCTCCACTGCCTGTAATCTTAACAAAGTCAGATGATCATAATTATTTGGCACAAAAGCAGTAACAAGAGACTTACCTTGTCTATCATATCTGGCCGGTTTGTAGCTGCCAAAACTGTCACATCCTTTAACTGTTCGATCCCATCCATTTCAGTCAACAATTGTGCCAAGACACGGTTCATAACATTCACAGAACTTGAAGAACTAATGAAAAAGAAACCCACAGCAGTTTATAGTAAAGCATTTGATGCTAGAAATCTGTAAATTCTGTTCAGGTCCATTTGCTCTAATTGAGTCAAAGTTCAGACTGAAAGTTCTTTGGAGCAAAGGTCCCAGTTACATTACTTAATTATATTACTTAAAAAATAATAATATACTTTGATAATGCTAGGATTCGCTAACTTTTTCTCAAAACTTTATGACCCGAAGAAGAAAGGAAGAAAAATAAAAAAAATCTATCTTTCTAATCCAAAAGACAAAACAAGAGGAATGTTTTTGCAGCAAAAATTGCTTTAGCACTGTTTTTCAAACTTGGGATGCTACATCACAACACAGAAGTGTTTTGTTCAACCTTTAAGTTCAGCATTTTTTCAAAACTAAACGACAGCATACTAGGCATCTTAAAGCTATGCTTCCTTACTGTCAAAAATGCTTCTCTGAATCTCTACTTTGATTTTATTTTCAAAGCCTGACATACCATGAAGACATGGTAGACAACCCTCTGGTTCCTTCAACCTCTGAAATAGAAAGCTATCATTTGTTTTTAAAATGAAATTGTTATTACCAAAATTGAGGACTAATTGTGTGTACACCCAAATATGCAAAGGCTGAAACAGGGTGGAATCATTTCGGTCCTCTAAAATCCCCAGTCAGTATGGCTGCAAATATTTCACAAACATCCTTACGTAGACCCCTCATATTTCTGACTAAAGTATTTGCAAACATTGTATAATAGAATGGCTTATTTAAAGCTTTATTTCTCAGACCTCCTTATTGCAAAATAGTGAATTATAGTACACTTCTAAAGTTTCATTTGCAAGTTCACATTCCACAGATAAAAAAGCTAAGTGGTTTAGCCTGTAGTCTTCTTTCACCTTCTGGTATTGCTATAATAAAATGCTTTCAGTATTTTTTCAGTTGACTGTGTAAAATAAATCTGCAAAGCACTGATACCTTGCTAAAAATTACAAACTTCTTTATTATATTTGTTTTATCAATTTCTTTTAATAATGGAAATAGGAATATTAATAACCTTTACCAAAAATAAATTTCAACCTTTCCTTCAGGTGCAAGATTTCACAAGAAACATTTTGAGAAAGAAAAAATGAATAAATTTAATGGAGAAGACCATATACACTTGGGTCCTGGTTTCTGCTTTCCTTGGATTAAGTGCCCAATTATTGTGATGTTCCACCTATCTCAAACTTTCCTGCCTGTTTAGGTACAACTAATTCTAGGACCAGTAATTATATCACATAAAGTAAAATTGCCAAGTCAAGTTCAACTCCTAGTGACCTCATAGACACATCCATGTAGGTTCTTGCTAACAATACTGAAATGTTTGGGGAATGTTCTTAATTATTGTGATTTGCTTTTTTCTTCCTTGTTTAGCTACAGTCCTGGTGGTCTCTTATTTACATACAAGAATACACACATTTGCTATTCTAGAACAGGAATTCAGTTTTCTATCCTGCTCAAATATTTCTCATAAATACTGCTTCTCAATGGCACCAGCAAATCTCACTAGATTTGGACAATACTGACATATATACAAATATATGAGTGCATGTGGATGTGTTTGGATGTATATACACACAAATACATATATATGGAAAGCATGTTGTCATATTTTGATGCATGATCGATATTATAGCTTTGGTTATATTTCCCATACAATGAGGCTATCATCTGTATAATGTCCCCATTGGATCCCCCCCCCCCTTCCATTCAGTTGTATCTGATCCTTGCAAACTGTCTGGACAAATCCCTGAAGTTTTCTCAGAATTTATTTTTCCAGAAATGGTTTGTCTTTGCCTACTTCTTTGGGCTGAAAGTGACTAGCCCAAGGTCACCCAACTTTGTACTTAAGGTGGGACTAGAACTCACAGCCTCACAGTTTCTAGTCTTATGCCTTAACCAGAACACTAACCTGGCTCTTCTTATAGATACTTTACAGATATGGTAGATACTTGGATCTATCAAGACACAATAAAATTAAGTCTTTTCATCCAACCACAGTGTAGGGTGCTTAAGTCATTGAAAAATTTATAAAATAACTTGTTTAAGCAAAATAATAATAAAACAGCTATTGCAATTTTAGGAAGAAATGAAAGTAGGCAATAGTTTAGTTCCTATTACCATTGCAGATTAATATAGATTGAGCCTGTGGTAGATTACTGTAGCTTTTATACCAATATTAATAAAGTCTACAGCTTTACAGTTTGAGTTTATGCAGCAATAATCTTAAGATTCAATTCTATCAAAAAAGATTCCTAAATTCATTATTCCAAAGTAAGCTCAATGTGGTATATGTCTCTGGTTTTCAAATGCCATACATGTTTAACACATTTATGAAATGGAGAATTAAGTAATCAACTCCAAACCTGAATGGTTTCCTTATTTTCCCAGTTGGCACTATTTACATGGATAACCTGATACAAAAAAAAAAAGGTCTGGAAGAATTCAGCGAAGGATTCCCTCCAAAAGCTCTCTTGAACAACTGTTAAATGGAGCTGAAAATTTTGAACAGGTGGATGTAGGAAAAGGAGCAAAAAGACAAACACTTAGTCACAGAATTTAGTATTCAGATACATGTCAAAATTCTCAACTGGAGCCAAATTAACAAAGATTATAGAAAAAGCCATGAAAATTTAAACTAAGTAAAATAAAAATGATTTATTTTTTCTTATTCATGGGTCAAGATCCTAAAATGCTATGTTACATGTATGATTTTAATTATATTCTATTTAACGTTTCATTAGCTTTGCCTCAAGGAGCTATCTTATAATCCTTGGCTCTGTAAGGCTATTACTACTGAAATCAAAATAAATTTCTTTATGTTCTTCCAAGCTGCTGTGATTCCCTTTAGGCAGGGAAGTCAGCTGTCTGATTACACACCATATTTAGCATGACTCCTACAAGTAAACAAGCCTTTATGGCTTAACAGGATATCCTATAAAAATGCAGACAGACAGACATTTATAACAGGAGATTTCTCCACCAGCTGCTTCAGAACTGCGTCAGCAGCATGCGTGTTCAGATGTTTGAGCTCTGCATAAACTGTTAATCTTCAGGATAAGATAGAAGCACATTTTTTCCATTTTCCCATGATTTCCTAGCAAGATTTTCAAATTAAGTTAGTCAATGCTTATTAAACATGCCTGGGTTTTTGACACAAACATAAGCAAAGATCCAAATTATGCTGAACTTTCCAGTCTAATTTGTATAGTTGCAGTATGCAACCGATTCATGTTATTTCCTCCTGTACCAGGCCTATGAAATTTTGATGTCATTATCCAAGCAAAATAGAAATAGCAATTGTGCAGACACTAACACAAAATAATTTTCTATCAACAAACTGATTATGTGACGAACCAGCATTTATGCAAAATCCAAACATCCTTATAGAACACTCCAAGGAAAACAGTAAAAAAACTTAGGAAACAGTAATAATAAAAAGTCCTTTAAAAAGGAGAAGACTGTTGCTCCATGTCAATTAAATTACATAACATTCTTCCATCAGTGATATGTAACAAATAATTTGCTACCTATTTTATATATCTGGCTTTTCAAGTTTATATTTATTTGTAACAATAAATTAAGTAAAAGCAAATTGAGAATAAAATCTGAACATAACCAGTTTTTTTTCAATCTAATGAATGTAGATTTTAACAAAGTCATTGTTTTCCAATATATTTAAAACTCCTACTCAGCTAATTTTAAAAAAATTCTCTGTTAATTTCTTTGCATATGTAAAAAAATAGACATTGGCTGTATTTGATTTCTTTTGAAAACTAAATTATCTGCATTTTATGGGAAGTTTAAAATAATTATTAAAAGCCTTTAACTTGCTACTGGATAAATAGTAACTTAAGCAGACAACTCTTCAGTATTTCTGCTTTTTCAGTGACACTTCTGAGGTAAAAACATTCCTAAGATACCGAAGCCCTCTGCTCATCAATCCTTCCACAATAGTTACCCCAATCACACCAAGAGAAAAAAAGTATTGATCCTGGCATTTGTGTCAAGGTTTCACAGGATGAAAGTTGTCAGCAAGGCATACCCACCAGGTCAGGCTTTTCAGGCCATCTACCATGTTTGTAATTAATTGTCATACTATTTTATATCCTTTCCTCACAAGTCCTATTGAAATAAATCTTTGGCCAACCTAGGTTTTCTCACGTATTTATTTTTAAAACCGTGTTTCCATAACAGCAACAAAATGTAGACATTTGTGTAGCTAGTAACATGTTATTAAGCCTTGGTGGTAGTATAATTTTACAAATAACAATTTCCCTAGGTCAGGGATAGGCAACCTTGGCTCTTTTATGACTCGTGGACTTCAATTCCCAGAATTCCTGAGCCAGCCATGCTGAGGGGAAAGGGAGAGGTTTCCAAGCTGAGCCATGCTGGCTCAGGAATTCTGGGAGTTGAAGTCCACGAGTCATAAAAGAGCCAAGGTTGCCTACCCCTGCCCTAGGTAAAGATATAAGTAGGCCTCTCTCTGCCCTGAAAGTAACCTCTGTGATGGGTTCCCCACCCCACACTAGTCCTCAGTTAACCAGTTTGAGAATGCAAATCTAATAACCATATTATAGCAGTACAAAAGCCAATTATGCTACTACTAGAGTTAGAAGACCTGAGCTGCAATGACACAGATGGCCACTGGATCACACTTTATATGTTATATTAAAGATGAAAAAATGCTGAAGTGATTTATCTTGGTCTGATTTTTTTTACATCTCACAAACCTGGCATTTTAATGGGGGGAGGGTAGACTTTTGATATCTACTATAAGCTGTCCCTGTCCAGAAAAAACATAGTTGGCATATCAAATAAGTAGACATCTCTAGCAACATAAGTTACTTGAGCTTGCAATAACAATTATGAATCTTAGAAGCATCTCAATAGGAATAAATTCAGAACCACACGCACAAGTTCTTTATCAGCTTTATCTTTTCAGGATTCTGCTTCATTTTAAATGTTTTATCCACTTGTCACCGAATCCAGACACTGATGTAGACATGAATAACCTCAAAATATGGAGAAATAAAGCTGAATGAGATCAGGATATTGATGACGCTTGTTGCTTAATTTCTTTCAATGGCAGCATGCGAATGCAGTCATACAATACTGCTTAGATATCATATTCTCAGGTTCTCAAATTAAAATTGATCCTATACAGTTAGATGAAACGATGTATATTAACGTAAATAACAGTTAATATTGAAGTGTCCTAGTCTACATGAAGACAATTTTATCATCAAAATATTTTATATATTTATCATAATAGGTTTCAAAGGGCTCTATAGTAAGTTTTCATTGCATTATTTCCAATAGCCCTTAACTACTCAAAAGAGCCCTGTAGAATGGCTAAAGTAAAACTCTGAGCAATTAAGCCAGCTTCCATTAATGCTTGCCCACACACTGCTAGACGCACCCAAGAACTTTTGAAGCAGTTCTGTTGGGATGTTTTTGATCACACACCCCCCCATAGCCCAGATTTGGCACCAAGCGACTACTACTAAGGAATTTCAAACCTTGTAAGATGTTATGACAAGTGCTTCAATTTGAATGGCGATTATGTCAAAAAGTAATGTAATGTTGTAGTTTTCTAATGGGTATAATAAAAGTTCTGTATCTGCAAGTGTCTGTCATAGATAACCAAACAGAGGTTTATTTCCGAATTGCCCTCGTAGGTAGGGTAATTTTATGCAAAAACCTAGCTCTTGAAGAGGCAATCTCCAGCAAGATGAAAGGATTCAGTTACAGTGGCAGGGAAAGCACTGTTGGAAGACCAAGTTAGGGATAGATCATTATGGACAAAATCTATCTATGTGGATGCTAGAAGAGGAAAACAAGTGGATGGCAAATATTCCAGCAAAATCACATGATTTTATTTTTTCATTGTGCTACTTTATCATACCAGAAGAAAGCATAAAACTATTGCTTTTGGCTTAAAATGGAAATGAGAATCCTTATATAATTTCAGATCTTTAATAATGTACAGCAAAGGGCTGGATTTTTCAGAATGGAATTTAATAAGAGTTCTCTCCAAGCTCCTGCTCAAAACTGCTTATAAAAAAACACAAAAGAACAAACATGTCTAATGCTGAAACTCCCCACAATTATACATATATAAACAGCATCCTATTTCCAAAGGACATATATATCCTAACTTCAGCAAACAGACTGTCTGAACAGCATTTACACAGAGCCAGGCTCATTCATCACCTTCAAGTTTAATTACGAAGTCATTTCCTCTTGGCAGCCTTTACTGGTCAGTGGAATTAAGTTTTACATGGTCAGGATAACAAGGAATTAGAAGTATACCCATAATTCTCTTCAGCTGTACAATTTGTTAAGATCTGAAGCTTTGAAAAGGGAAGGATTTTTTTTTTAGAAACAAACATTCCTTCTCGCATACAGTTGCATCTGGAACATTTATGTGGACATGATCTCAAGGGAGACTTTTATTCTGCAATTAAGTTGTGAAAATACTGCTAAGGAAAGGAAACCCAATATTAGAAGGAGCCACAAAGAAATGGAAAGGCATCCATTTCTTGAGTAGTACATATTGTACTAGTTGTATACTTGAACTGTGGATTGGCCAGTCACATACAATATATGCCAAATATAGCCTTATGTCTTAGGGATTTATTAAATATTTTAACAAATATTTCTGCCAAACTGATTTTGTGGTAGTCAGTAGGAACAACCACAATTAGAACAACCACTTGTATAGTTCAGAACAAAACCTCTCATTTTATTTTCTCCAAACCTTTTTATTAAAATGTGCAAATCTTGCATAATTCTGTCCTGCTGTGCTTTGTGGTACTTTTCTTAAATCAAAGGATTTCAAAATTAGAAGTAGGCAATCTTAAGGAGCAGTTCCTTGAGGAATAACATCTAGGAACATCACTCTTCCTATTAATTCCTCATGTTTCTTAAACATGTTTTGCTATGAAAGTATTTAAAGTGAACTAGAAGGGAGAGGGTAATATCATTCTTTTTCATCTTGCAAGCCAATATGAAGAATTACTATATGAATTAACAACAGTCATAGTATAAAGGTAGTCCTTGACTTACAACAGTTCATTTCATGACAGTTCAAAATTACAACAGCTCTGAAAAAAGTGAGTTATGACTGTTTTTCACACTTATGGCTGTTTCAGTATCCCATGGTCATGTGATCAAAATTCAGACATTTGGCAACTGACTCATATTTATGACCATTGCAGTGCCCCGGGGTCACATAATCCCCTTTTATGACTTTCTGACAAGCAAAGTCAATGGGGAAGCCAATTAACTTAACAATTGTGTTATTAACTTCACAATTGCAGTGATTCACTTAACAACAGTGGCAAGAAAGGTCATAAAATGAGGCAAAATTTGCTTAACAAATTTCTTACTTAGCAACATGAATGTAGAGATCAATTGAGGTTGTAAGTGGAGGATTACCTGTAAAAACATCTATTGGTATACCTATTATTGCTACGCATCTTTTTTTTAAAAAAAAAAAAGTAAAAAAAATAGATTAATGGAAGATACAAAAAAAGCATCTGAAAGAGTTGAAAAGGGGTTCAAATGAACATTCTTGTTCCATACCTTTCAAAATGTTAAAAGTTTCTGAGTCTTGCAAGTCTTTTTTTTAGTCACTTTACTCTACTCAGGGCAATAGTAACTATAAGAAATTATGAGTCTATTTTAGGTACACATGAAATACTTTGTCATATAAGACTTGGGATCCAATGATATATTTTATAATTAGCATCTTTCTCGTTTCTTAAAAGTAAGTTTAGGGGATTCTGTTTGGATTAAAAGGGTGTGGGAGTGGGTATGGAAAAGGGTGTTTGGTTCCAATGCTAAACTAGATTCCTCAGTAAAAGTGAATCTTGGAACAGATAACAGGAAAAAAATAAATATGTAATTAAACTATGTAATCTGTATGCTGGCTACCAGCTTGGCTGGCTACAAAAAAGATTGGACCAGTTCACAGAAGTCAGGGGGACCAATGGCTTGATGGCAATGTGATTGCATTTCAAAGCCATCTGCTGGGAGACTAGTGGGCTTCCTGATTTCTTGCTGTGAGAACAGATTGTTAGACTAAATGAACCAAGGGCCTGATACAGCAGGACACTGCTTGTGTTCTTATGTTCTCTGTTTCTGGTCTAGATTTCCAGGGGGAATCCATTAACACCAATAAATCTGTTTTTAATTCAGTGAAGTAAATTTAGGGTGAATGGGGGGGGGGAATCATTAAGGCCATTACATTAAACCTATTACATTAGAGTCTCCAAAAGAATGACCACTTTTATTTTAGAATATGGAACAAGAATAAAGAAAGAAGAAATATACAGCTGCTGGATTTATGTTAGCATTATTCCTTTCACTACATACCTGATGCTTCAGTTACAAATAAAATGCAAGCAACGGCTTCATGAGGTACATTTTCCTGTCCTGCATATGAATTTTGTCCAGTCCACCAATCTATGTTGCAAATACTTTTAAATGTTGTCAAATGAGCAAATTAAACAAGAGTTTAAATTAGGTATTTAAATTTCTCATTTGAGAAAAATCTATGGATTGTTTAATGTGACTGTTAGAGCAAAGCGACAATGTTAACAGGTGTCTCCTTGAAAATCTAAATCTGGTTATAGAAAAGGAAAGTGGATCTATGGATGCTGCAATTCATTACTATCTTTAATACATTTGCAAATTACTACTGTGTAAAATCAATCTGTAAAAAGTCCATTTCCAATTAGTGCCTCATCTGGTTTCCTACACCATTCAATTTCAGATGAATGTTATGAGAAGCATGTTACACATTTTACCACCCATATGGTTCAAATTTAACAATAAAATATTTATATCCTGCCCTGCTTTTTTCTATGTCCCCCACCCACTCAATGTATAGATGTAGTCAATGGAATATGACTTCACAAATCATATGCCACTTTTTGCACCGGCTAGAAAGAGTTCTCATTTTTCTCCATTTTATGTCTACATTAGATAATAGGTCAAAAACATCCAGACAGAACTGAACATTTCAAATGTAGATATAAATGAATATACATTTTCATTTTTTTACTATATGGTTAGCTTTAAATCTTGTGTTTTCCTTAATATAAGTTTCAAATTGATAATTTAGCTTTCATTTTTGAACAATTTTTCCTTTGTTCAAGCACACAATAAATAACTGTACAGATTCAAATCACAATAATCCAGTTAAACAAAAAGCTCACTGTAAGACTTTTCTACCAGGGCTAATTATCATAATTTAAGGCAAGATTTATCTTTAGTACAAGTGTTGTACTGATAGAAATTGGCTTGATTTCTCCTTTTCCTGAGGTTTACTTGATCCATTTTTCTCTAAAGTTCCTATAATTCTCGTAGCAAACAGAAGGAAAAGATGTACAATGAATATATCTATCTTACTGTAATGAAACAACCAATTTCATGTAGCAATTTTGATCAACTAAACAGAATGAGACAAAACATTTAATACGGCTCTCCCCAAAAATCCTTGCTACAATAAAATTAGGAGGTGCCCTATGGCTGTTTTTAAAAGAAAAAAAGTGCAAATGTGTTAATGGAAAGGATAAAGATCTTTTGCAAGTTACTGCTACACCAATCAATTTCTTATTGCTTTCAAGAGCAAATAAAAAAAGCCATTTTCTTATTCATAAATTATACTGCTTTCATGAAGAAATAAAAAGCAGAGAAAGCTATAGAACATGGAAGTGCAAGTCTCATATAACCATAAAATATGCTTTTTATAAATAATTTCTCTTACCTCCCCCGTTCTACAGCCAAGGCATCTAGTTCATCAAAAAACAATATGGACGGTGAAACAGCTCTGGCTTTCCTAAATATCTAAGAGAAAAAACATGGACTGGGATGATGGGGGAAAAATTAATTGTTGAAAAGTATACTATGTTCTTACAGAGGCTTAACAGACCTCCCATTCACCCATCTAATAAAGTCTGATTGGTGGCATTCCCATATCAGTAGATAAATCTGTCAGATTAGCAATTGGTAAAAGCACTTGGTTGCAAAGTATCAACATTTTATCTATAAAATGTCTGACATCCTGAATCACTTTGGATGATTAAAATGTCTAGTGATTCAGCTGTCAAGTATAGTAGTTTCCAGACCAGGATCAGCGATGGTTCTGACAAGTAACATTGTCCTGTATTTGTTTGAGGATGCTCTGTGTGTGTGTGTGTGTGTGTGTGTGTGTGTGTGTGTTTGTGTGTGTGTGTGTGTGTGTGTGTGTCTTCTCTCTTGTCTTGCAACTCATGGTTAGTTTACCTCTTCTATAAGTAAGTATGAATTGTTGTACTGTTAAATTTATTATACTTAACCTCTCTGACTGCACGTTCAGATTCTCCAACATATTTGTTCATCAATTCAGGTCCCTGCGTGGAAAAAAAAATCAAAAACTTTCAAGGATGTTTCCGTTACATCATACTAACACTTGAATGTTAAAAAAAACAGCTTGAAGAGAATACTTGAAAGTATTTTATTTATTATAAAAATGTTTGAAAACACATGCTGTTCCCTAATCAATCAACTTATTAGTCTGGATTTATTGAATTTCCACTGACTCTTAAATCTTAATTTTCTGGACTCAATTTAAGTTGGCCCATATTATCTATAATACATTGAACTGAAATATTTGAAGAACCTGCCATCTACTACAAACCACTTGAAGCCTCTTTCTTTATTCTTTCTTTCTTTCTTTCTTTCTTTCTTTCTTTCTTTCTTTCTTTCTTTCTTTCTTTCTTCTTTCTTTCCTTTCTTTTTATCTATCTATCTATCTATCTATCTATCTATCTATCTATCTATCTATCTATCTATCTATCTATCTATCTATCTATCTATCTATCTATCTATCTATCTATCTATCTATCTTTTTACACCCTAAATTCACCTTTGCAGTCAACACAGTATGTAACATAATGATGTAATACTATAAATATTAATTAGTACTCTTTGGCTTTGTGATTGTTAAAAAAAGAGAAAGCAATATTATACACATCTCTTTTTTATATGATCTACTAGTTAGTTAAAGTGATACCCTACATTACTATGCTTTTGCAGCCTTAATGGTATATATGCAAACATCAATACTTAGGAAGATTCTAGAACAAATGGCAATTAATTAAACAGTATGCATACTGAAAACAATGCCAATTACAAAATGAAAAGAATGAATTGGTCAGACTAATCTAAGTAACTTTTTAAAAGGAAATCAAAATGTAAAAGGATTTTGATAGAGGGAGGCTCAAACCAGAATAATACATAACATCCTAATTTTTCCACTTAGAATAAAGAAAAATACACAGGTATAGAATGAAAAATACCTGGCTTGTTAATAGTACATATGAAAAGAATCTTGGAATTATGTTGACCACAAACTGAAAATGAATCAGCAATAACACATGGCTCCCAAAAAGAGAAATTGTATTTTAGGGTACATCAATAGAAATACAGCTTCCAAATCATGAGAAATGATAGTTCTATTAACATTTATATTATTACTTTCATTATCTGCTTTGGTCATACTTTCTTCAATAAATATAGTACACTATATTTTAAGAAAGATCCAGAGAAAATGGAAAGAAGTTTTGTAAGGAAAGTTATAGGGCACTGAGTATATGTAACCTTAAGAAAATTTATTCAGGGGCAATATAATAGCAGTATTCAGATACCTAAAAGATTGACACGGGATCCACAATTATGGATATAGATAGTCCTCACTTAAGGATCATTCGTTTACCAACTGTTTGAAGTTACAATGTGCTGAACAAATGGTATTTATGCCTGGTCCTTGAAATTACAGCCATTGTAGCACCCTGAGGACACATGATCAAAATTCAGGCACTTGGCAACCCACCCACATTTATGACTGCAGAGTGCACTTCAACTTCCCCACACCAGTCTATCTCCCACCATATCTGCCCTTTTGGGTGTCCTGTATTCCGCCACTTCCTGCCATTCCTAACTGACCTTTGCCATCTCCTTCCTCCCACTTCTGATGAGGTGCATCCAGCCGAGCCCTTCACAAGGCAGCTGCTGGCGTCACAATACTTTTTTTCTGAGGCTGCATATAGCTTTCCTAAAGTCACACAAGGTCTTTTTTTGAGCCCTCAGGAAGTCCATGCATTGCCTCAGGAAGAAGGAATGCAGCCAGCAGATGGACTTGCCTCATCAGGAAAAAAAGAATACAGCAAAAGTGAGGGATTGCGGAGCACAGGGCAGCTTGCACATCTTCCCACATCTAGCAGAAGCCATCTCTGGCCTGTCAACGTTCATACTATAATAGTTGCTTATGCACCATCCCTTAATTGCTGCATTCATGCCAGACCATATTATACTGGCTGGCTGGCCTGCTTGCAAATTATCCAGAATTCAAAAGTTCTGCCCATTGACTTTGCTTATGGAAGCTGGCAGGAAATCACAAGGAAATCCTCTCTTAATAACACAATTCTTGCTTAACAACAGCAACAGGGATTGTCAGAATTGTTGTCACTAAGTGATGCAGTCACATGATTTTGTGCTTTATGACTGTATTGCTTAGCAAAAAAACTTTGATCCCAATTACTGCTGTTAATCTGTACTTTAATTTGGGTTTCTGTACTGAGCAAAGAGTTATATTTATTGACCTAAATGCTCTCTAGGACTATATAAAGTTAATTTTTTAAAAAAGATTTTATCTCATGAATTTCATGTTTCTTATTTAATAAAGAGCAATTCATGAGAAACAGTCCAAAGACCCTTTCAGAACATTAACCAATCTTCTTCCAGAAATGTAATGATAATTACTCATAAAGTCAAGACGCAGGTCTTCCCAAAACCATTAATCTATTTTAACTGCTGCAGCCAAGAATAAAGACAAAGAAATGGCAAATTTAAACTGGAAAGCATTTTGTTGTAATTGATCCAGACGACAACCAGAACGTAAGCCCATGTCAAGTGCAGTAAACCACAAAATATTTGAAGAAGGATACAGGAAGTCAGCAAAGCCAAAGTGAAATCAATAATCTGCCAACAGAATATATTTTGAAAGTACTGCTAATTGGAAAAAGAAAAGCTAACTGAAATGGCTCATATTTAAGAGGAAAAGAAAGACATGAGGAACATTTTCTATCAAAGCCTTTGCCATAATTGTACATGCTTGAAAAATAAAAATACATTTCAAGCTGCTGTCTCTCTGTCTCATCTGCATAAATTTGTGCTTTGTGATAAATTAAGTTTTAAAAGTTGTCTTAAAACCTACAAAGTTCAAAATCACTTGACAGTCCTCTAGAAATAATTATTTTACATGTCTCTTCTGAGAACTACACAACTGACACATGAAGCAACATCTTGCCAAAGGTTTTTTAAAATATACATGATACAGGTAATCCCCAAGTTACGCGGGTTCACTTAGCGCCCATTTGAAATTACACAAGTGCCCCCTAATGCTTACGAGCAAGTCCCCAAATCATGAATCTTGCAGCACCACAGCAGTTGTTCACCCTTACAAACGACTGCAGAGGCTCTGCAACATTCACACTATTCCCCCCCTCCCCACAACTGCTTCCCACTCCCTTCTGCCGCACTGGACTCACTTACCTTGCAAAAATCCTCTCTGCCACGGTTTCTTTCCCTTTGAGGGAGAGGAGAGATGGCTTGCAAATGCTTTTCGCGCCGAGAATGGAAGTTTCTGGAGTCCGCGATCTCACGCGAGTGTTTGAAGTTGCGCCAAATCATGGACCTTAGAAACTTTCATTCTCTTTGCAAAAGTTGTTTGCGGTGCCTGTTTCCTGTTCCTGCCCCCAACTCCTTTCTGCCTGAGGGCATGCCCAAAGCCTTCAACTGAGGGAGAAGGCCAGGCCCCTCACACCCGCGTCCATCCTGCCGGAGCTCACCAGGTTGGGGAGGAAGTGACCCCATTGTCCCCGGAGCTTCAGAGGCCTCCTCCAAGGTGCCCAAAATAGAGGCCATGGGAGGTTTCTGCGTGCCTCCGGAGGTCAGATCCAGGCCTTGGAGGCCTGCTCAAAGCCATTGCCGCCTGGAACGGAGGTCGGGGGAGCTTCTGCGTGCCTCTGGACGTCCGGAGGGACGCAGAAGCCTCCCCTGGCCTCCATTCTAGGCTGCAACAGCTTGGAGCAGGCCTCCGAGGCCTGGATCCAACCTCCAGAGGCATGCAGAAGCCTCTCTCTGGAGCAGACCCCCCCGAGTTGGGGGGGAGCAGGAGGCAGACATCGCAAACAGTGCAAGAGTTCAGGCACCCATTCTCTGCAAAGAGGATCGGTGCCTGAACTTGCATGATATTACAGCACCCAGGAGCTTCCATCGACTCTCCTTTCCCTCAAAAGCAGGAACTGCAGCAGAGAGGAGACAGATCTTTTAAAGGTAAATGAGTCCGGTGCAGCAAGAATCGAGGGGGAAGCATGAGGTATCTTAGTGGGTCAGGGAGGCCTTGGGGGCCTTTCCCATCCTGAGATACCTCATATGCATCCTTTACCCCCTAGAGCAGTGGCCCAAACATTTGGCCACCAGGGACAAGTTCTGCAGAATTTTTTTTTCCACAGACCAGGGAGAATGTGGCTTTGCAATCTACCTAGATCCTGCACATGTGCAGATGAAGCTTCACTCGCTTGTACGGACACATTCCCAACAGGCCATGGACCGGTACTGGTCAGTGGCCCAGGTGTTGGGGACCCCTGCTCTAGAATCCAATGTCTAGTATATAAGTGGCATACAAAGTATTGGAATAAATTAATAAATAACCAAAATTGTTTTTATTTACAAAAACTAATGACTAGAGTTAGCACAAAATATACTGTGTCATTTAGGAGAAAAAACAATCCTATCTCATTTAACCTCATTTTTTTAATTATAATCTGAACTAAGCTACTTTTTTCTTATAATAAACATGTATAAAAACATTAAACATACTGACATCTTTTTTTAAAAAAAATGGCAATTCAGCTTTTGATTTTAGATTATGTTTTGATTCTAATTTTGAAGACCTTCTTGGAAAGCTTTTCCCCCCTTATAATATTTTAAATATATAAATGAGAACCAGTTTGATCTAGTGGTTAAGGCACCAGGCTAGAAACCAGGAGACTGTGAGTTCTAGTCTTAGGCATGAAATCCAGTTGGGTGACTTTGGGCCAGTCCAGTCACTTTCTCAGGCCACAATGTCAGGCTTTGGTGACAACCTGCTCAGTCAATTCCTGTTGCAACCAATGGATCAATATTTAGTTTATCTGAAAAAAGTGGGACCTGTATTTGCATGAAAATGCTAGGAAGAAAATAAAAATAAAAATAGCAACAACATATTAAGGTACAGGAAACCATCTGGTGATTTGATGATGTAACTAGAAGAAACAAAGCTGACATCAATTCGATTAATAGGCTTTGAAGTCCAAATTATTTAATAAAAAAAGTAGGCCCTGAAAGATGTTATCTCAGGCCATTTTTATGGAACATGGAGAATTTAGGAGTAAAAATTGGAACACTTGACTTCCAGTCTTTCCATCCTTATTCCAACTTTTTATTTTGTAAAACAAATCATGCCATGAAAATTCAATTATTTTGCCACCAAATTATTGTGGCACTACCTTGATATGTTTTCAACTATTGCACTATTATACAGTACATCATAACTACAGTATGAATAAACCAGAAATTTAACTAAGCAAGTAGCGTAATTTCCTTTTCTTCTTCCAAATGTACTATTCTTCCCTAGACTTTCAGTACAGACTAGGTTCATAAATCTTGAGAACAAAAATATAAAACATTATAAACAAATACTGTGTATAAAACAGGAAATTAAGGTAAGTATTGCAATGCCAATCCAGTACACCCAACATATCTGAAAGGCTGACAGTTGAAGAATACTACAGGAGAGTTTTTATGGTATTTGATAACATCATGCTTAAGAACACAATGATTACTAACCTTTACTGCCAAGAAGTTTAGACCACTTTTATGAGCTAAGGCCTTTGCAATCATGGTTTTAGAACATCCTGGTGGTCCATATAGCAGTACTCCTTTTGGTGGCTGAATGCCCATTCGAATGAAAGATTCAGGATGCTTCAGTGGCCATTCAACAGCTTGCTTTAATTTCAGTTTAACATCTTCTAGCCCTCCTATGTCTGACCAGGATATCTATAAAGCAAGTCACTTTAATTAATTCATTCATTGATTTTTGGTAGGTCCCATGTTCAGGGCATAAATACTGCATTATCAAGCAGCTACTAGGAGTTTAGTACTTAATTAGATCTATTTTAACACTGTCTTCGGATCACTTTTTATTGAACACACACACACCACAATCAGTGCCAAATAGGATACAGTAATCAATCTTTATTTCTGATAATATTGATGTAGTATCTCTTTAGAAGATCTTTATCAAGTTTATTGTCCTATAAATGTGTAGACCATTTTTAGGCTAAAGAAGACAGTTATATAAATACAACTGCTCAATACAGGTTCATCAAATGCTGCAACAAGAAGCTGTTAATTCATGGGAAAAGCACAAGAAAAAAAAACATAAATATAAACTACCACAAGTATAACAGTCATTTGCACTCTCTCATTGGCAATGGTCAATCATTTGCATGGCTACCTTATTATCTACAATAAAGATTTTTCTTTAGCTAAGCTATGTTCATGAAATTCATTCATTATGGATTGAAAGACTTTGCCGAAACAATAGTTTTTGTCTCCATGTGTGGATGTATTTCTATTCTATCCATATGCCTGTCTTAAAATAGTGTATCCCTGCACATTCCACAAAAACAGAGAATGATATCAAAGTACAACAATGTGCTATATTTTCACCCTTGTGAGAAAGTTATGATGTTGGAAAATATGCAAGGTTAATACTGACTATACATGTGGACCCCTCACTATTTTTCATCATGTTTTCCTAGACAACCCTTCTTGACCTCCAGCTATGTTGGAACTTGAGCTCTAGAATATCCAGACAGCATAACTAGGAATTAAAGGAGTTACAGTTCCAATATATTCCCAAGATATGCAGAAGGAAAGACTTGAAGACCGCTTAAGCTATTTCTGTAATCAGATGACTGCCTTTAAGCATGAGTTTTTTCTTATTCTCCAACCTCCAAATAGTCATCTTAAAATATATAATAGAGAAATCTTACTTTGGGTACATCAATTGTCACCTCTCTCATGGCGCTAGGCCTGACATCATTCATTGCCTGCAGAAAATCACTGCGATTAATAATTACAGATACAGACACATCATCATCCAGGAGATTCTCTTTCTTATGAAATATTCTCCGCAAAGCATGCATTCCTGTACAAAGGACACAAAATGCAAAATAATGTATGGATTTCTTATTACATTTTACAGATATTTAACAATACATAAGTAGTAAATCCTATGCTGGTCCGTGACCATAATAAAGATTGAATTGACTATAGTAAATGAAAAATATGAGAAATAAGAGATTTTTCTTAATTTGATTTCATCAAGCATAAACAAATGAATGCTTTAGCATATATAGTAGTGATAGTGAACCTATGATATACTCCAGATGCTATTGAACTGCATCTCTCATGTCCCAGCTTTTTCCATCACTTGTTGCCTTTCCAAGGTAACTAAAATTGTCATACATTAGAATTACATCAGAAATGTAACAAAATCTCTAACTTTATCTTACAACATGAAGCATTTATTGGAAGGGATGAAATACAAAGGACAGACTATGTGGATGCTAGTTGGTACACTGAAAGTACATTTGTAAACAATAACTAGTTTGTGGCTTAAACTAGTAATTATTTACAAAAAGTCTACCATCAGCCCAAGTAAACATCCTTGAAACTATTTTCAAGCATTTCATAAGAAAGGGATTTAGATTTCTGATCACTGTTATCTATCTTCTTCCA